>VXAA01003006.1:755865-1070556 GCA_013399115.1 Anseranas semipalmata | reverse complement strand
GCGGGCGGGCGGGAGCGGGGCTGGGCGCGCAGCCCTCGCCGCCTTCCCCAGGGGCCCTTCCCGGAGCGGAGCTGCCCGGGTTGTTGTTCTGGCTGCGGCCGGCGGCTCTCCCGCGCTCACGCTCTCGGTTCTTTCGGAACGAAAGCGCTGCGCGGGGCGGGGGGGACGCGGAGGGGTGGCCCGTGGGGCCGAGCAGGCGTTGGCGCGGGTGGGGAGCGCCGTGCCGCGCCGTGCCGTCCCGCCGAGGCTGAGCGGGGCCAAATGTCGCCCTCCCGCCCCGGGGGAGAGCGTGCGGAGGAGGCGGTGCCAGTGACCGGTCCTTGCTTTCTGCCCGCAGAGCAACAAGATGCTGAATTACAGCCCCTCGGGTGTCAGCGGGTGCCTGCTGGACAGGAAGGCGGTGGGCACCCCGGCCGGCGGGGGTTTCCCTAGGAGGCACTCTGTCACCCTGCCCAACTCCAAGTTTCACCAGAACCAGCTCCTCAGCAGCCTGAAAGGGGAGCCCGCGCCCATGCTGGGCCCCCGGGAAAGCCGCTTTCGGGACCGCTCCTTCTCCGAGGGCGGCGAGCGCCTGCTGCAGCAGAAGCAGCCCGGGGGCCAGGTCAACTCCAGCCGCTACAAGACAGAGCTGTGCCGCCCCTTCGAGGAGAACGGCGCCTGCAAGTACGGCGACAAGTGCCAGTTCGCCCACGGCATCCACGAGCTGCGCAGCCTCACCCGCCACCCCAAGTACAAGACCGAGCTCTGCCGCACCTTCCACACCATCGGCTTCTGCCCCTACGGGCCACGCTGCCACTTCATCCACAATGCCGAGGAGCGCCGCGCCGTGGCGGGCAGCCGGGAGCCCGCCATCACTGACAGACCCCGCCTTCAGCACAGCTTCAGCTTTGCCGGCTTCCCCAGCACTGCTGCCAGCGGGCTGCTGGACAGCCCCACCTCCATCACCCCACCGCCCATGCTGAGCGCTGACGACCTGCTGGGCTCCCCCACCCTGCCTGACTGCGCCAGCAACCCCTTCACCTTCTCCAGCCAGGAGCTGGTCAGTCTCTTCGCCCCCAGCATGGGGGTGCAGGTGCCCAGCGGGAGCTCCCCCACCACGTTCTTGTTCAGGCCCATGTCCGAGTCCCCCAACTTGTTTGACTCGCCGCCCAGTCCTCAGGACTCCCTCTCTGACCAGGAGGGCTATCTGAGCAGCTCCAGCAGCAGCCACAGCGGCTCAGATTCCCCTATCCTGGACACCTCAAGACGTCTTCCCATCTTCAGCAGACTCTCCATCTCCGACGACTAATCTGGGGTTTCCTCTTGCTCCCACCCACCTCTATTACGATGTTAAGCTGAACTCCCCCTGCCCTGTCCCGGTAGTCCGAGCTGGATGTTAACGTGTCCACCTGCCTGTCGTAGACCCACTGGCTTAAACCTTAAGTGCCAAATTACGATGAAAAGCAATAACGTTTACAAAATTAGTGCCTTTTAACGCTTTCACTGTGACTGTATTACCTCTCCAGCTGCAGAGGGCACCAGCAGCTCTGTGCACTTCCAGATGTGCAGGAAATGTCCGGATCCAGCTCCCTCCACTGGCCATGTACTGCATCGCCCTCTCCCAGTCCCTCCCCGACTGGCCAGTTCCCGCTAGGCTGCAGGCACGTGGGCAAGCGTTAACATCCAGCGCGCTCCCCCCCTCACAGACTAATCTTGCCTGGATCCACTCAGGTCTGCGGGAAGACGAGCTGAGAACGGACAAAGATTGTGACATGAGTGGGACTTCGACTGGGAGGAAAACAAACAAACAAAAAAAAGACAACAAAAAAAAAAGAGATGGACTATGAGAGACTCGATTTTGGTGCTAAAAGTTCCCCGTGTATTCATGTGACATCTTAAAAACAAATAAAGAAACAGAGGGGGTGGGGCTGACGGAAGTCATTCCACACACACGTTTGTGTAAACAAAGTTCCAGTAGACATAGCTTTAATGGTTTTGCTCTAGAGTACTTTAGACCTATCTTAGAGCACTCACGCCAAGCTTTTTATTATTTTTTTTCTGGGTTTTTAATTTTGTATAACTTCAGAAATTGGAGAGCAAATTTTGCTTGTCACTGCACAACAATATAAAAAAGCTTATTTAACTTATCAAAACGTATTTATTGCCGAAACCTATGCTTTTTTTGTTAATTTTGTTCATATTTATCGGGATGACGAATCCATAGAATATATTCTTTTATGTTTAAATTATGATCTTCCATATTAATCTTAAGATTGTGAAGTGTCTTTTTTCCTTTTTTTTCCCCCCCACAGTTTAATATATTATACTACAATGACATTTTTTGTAACTTTACACTTTTTTGGTTATTTTATTTTAAAAAATGAAAAATTAATTTAAAAAAAATGCAAAAACTGTGTTTGGATTATTTATTTTAGAATTCCCTTCCCCCCCTTTTTTTTTTGTGTTGGACTGCAAATTGAGTTAATGTGCTTCTTTGCTTTTCCTCTTCTCCTCTTCCCCTCCCCTGGGTCTTGCCTATGTGGGCTTTAGAATGTACATACCTGAGCTCTGTTGCGAGACAGCGTGGGAGGAAGACCTTTTTCTTCCTCTTTTTGTATAGTTTCTTCATGGAGAAAAGCCTTGGGCTCAAAGTGCCTATCTGAAGACATTCCAAATACAGTTTGTCTTTGCGTTTCTGTATTCCAAGTTTGGAGTTTTCCTTGCTGAGGTGAACGGGACTGGCACAAAGAGATTAATGAATGTAATTTTTTTCCCCTGTTACTGTTCACTACATTGCTTTTTCTTCCTCTTTGTGTGAGTTTATTTAAAAAGAGAATCTCTTTTGTAACGACTGTTTGCAGTTTAAATCAATAAACCCCAAGTTTTTTCAAGAAACTGACAATGAAGCTGGTTTTACTTGCAAAAATCGAGGTGCTGGTTTTAGACAACCACTCAAATGCAGCTATTTCTCTCCTTTTCACCCTTGAGATGCCCACTGTGTGCTCGGGCACCCTCCTTCACGCCTCACTGAAGCAACCTGTCAGCCCCATCAAGCATGGGGTGTGCAGATCAGTGTCTTAGGGAGTCCTCCTCCCATCCTGAGTCGCTCAGTCCGTTCCTGCAAACTTCTTTCTGGTCGATGTAGCTCAAACTTTGGACTGGTTTTTGTTCCTGCTGCGAGGAGCAGCCCCTTTCCCCTGGAGGACAGCCTGTGCTGTGCTTTGAGCGAGGCTCTAGTGGGATGTTCAAGTGTGGATTTCCCAAATGTCAGGCCCAGCTTGTTAGTGGTATCAGGCCTTTGTGGCAGAGTGGCTATTTGGCATTTTGCAAGGGAGAAGAATGGGGGCCCGCAGCAAAGTTTCAGTGTACATACAGGTCATCCTGCTATTGCATGCAAGCCTTCATACCTGCTGGACCATCAGTCACCAATCCCAGAAACTTCTGAAACCAGTGTTTTTATTTAGGGACACTTCTTTGCCAGTGCTGCTCATGTGGCAGTTCTTGTTTTCTTCACCTTTGAGCTCTCCTCTGGAGAAAGCTTGGTGCTCTTCATCTGAAGCTGTTCTAGCTCTCTTCCAAATCAGGGGTGGAATATTGCTGCCGAACCACTGCTTGTTCAGTTGTCTTGACATGCCTCAACATTAAGGAGAGACATTTCCTAATTCATGTTGGAAAAGTTCCTGCAAAACAAAAGCTGCAGGATACCTCAAGGCTTACACCGACATACCTTCCCTGCTGTTGGCTTTGTGCAACACTCTTCCTTGTGTGGTCTGGCAATAAAGGCGAGCTAGGTGGAGGGAAGATGGTGGAAGAGGAGTGTGGCTGGTAGGAGCTGGTTCCCATGAACAGCACAAAAGCTGCATGGGGAGTTTGCTCGGCAGATGCTGACATAGCTAGCGCACAGTGCAGTCAGCATGCAAGTGGTGAGCCTTGGGTGCAGCCCCGGTACTGCTCAGTGGCCTTCAAATGCCTCCTGCGAGGGAAGGTGGTGAGGCCCCACGTGAGAGATGTGCTCCTGCCTGGAAGACCCATGCCCAGCTGCAGCAAGCGCCCGGGCCTGCCTCCTTCCCAGCTGCTGGAAGCAGAGCCGTTGGCCCCTGGCGAGCGAGGCGTATCTGATCTGGAGAGGATCCCAAGCCTGTCGCAGGGTGTGTGTGTGGAGCTTGAAACTGCTCGCTTCCTCTTTGGACTTTCCGCACAGCTCTTCAAACAAATAGTCTTTGCCTAGTTAATAATTGATGAAGAAAATAGCTGTATTAGTTGCAGGGTGCTATTGGTATGACAAACAACTGGGAAGCTGTGCTAGAAGTAGGTCTTTGCTCGTGGTACTCGTATACTTCCCTTGTCTTTCTAGGGCACTGGTTTTGGGATGCCAGCACTGTTTTTATTCTATGAGTTTATTAATGATAAATGCTCTGTCACTCGGTGTTTTGCTTTTTGAAACTAACCTTGAGCTAGGTCATGTAGGGGACAGAGAAGAGCCGAGCAGGCAGCATCAGAAGTTTACTTTCTGTAATAGTTTATAAGAGAGAGTGTGCACGTGAGAGCCTCCAGCAATGTGGGGATTTGCCTGGTCTGATACCATTGACATTCACTGTGGCTTGGGTATATGGCAGCAGCTAGTCTGGAGGGACTTCTGCTTCCTTGGATGTGCTGTGGATGAGTTGTCTGTGGTACTTCTGGTAAGGTTAGCATCTGTTTCCCCTAGCAGTTGGCCGTGTGTTGGTAATACCCTAGCCAAGGCTCAGAAGGGTAAATAGCCTTTCCTGGAAGGATGAGTTTTGAGGAACATGTTCCTCTGACTTGAGGGCTCGTCCATGATCTGGCTCATTCATTTATTGCATGGGACTCTCAGAGTGGCCAGGAAGAAAGGGCTGGCCCGTGCACTGGCACAGTTGCTCCTGCAGTGCCTGGTGTCCCAGGGCAGAGAAGCACCTATGAGGGTGAGATACCCATCATCCCACATGAGGTGGCACGGCAGTGGGTGCCTTGGTGCACTTTTCAGGTTGCACTTACAGCTCTTACTGCAGGACAGGGGGACACCTGTGGTGGCTCTGGCTGGCTGCTCCTCATATGCTTCTCGTTACAGTCACGGATGCTTGCCGTGTCCTCCTTGTGAGAAGTTTGGGTCCATGCCTTTGGGCTCCAGGCATTTGCTGTTACTTATTTTTTGGCCCTGAAGCCAGGTGACTCTAGAGCTATCCTCCTTCAACATGTCTAGCTGTCTTCGGAGATTACAGTCAGTGTGAAATGCTGTCTGTGCCAGTTGCCTCTCAGTCAGGAGGAAGACGATGACTTTGATCTGCAGAGCTCCAGGTGGCTCAGATCCCACTCCAGTAGCTGCCTCCCTCCTTCCTAATTCCTACGCAGCTGTAGCTGTGCTGGTGACTGTACCATCTACTCCCTTGCTATGGGCCAGATGTGGCTTTTGTACCGAAACATCTTTAGTTTTGCAACCAGGGGCTGCGGAAACAGAGGCCTTCTCATTTCCCAGAGGTCTCTGTAGCTGAGGGATGCAACGTAAAATAGGGTTACTTCGTTGTTGTTGTTTTTAAAGGTAATTGGGAATGTTACAGTCTAGTTTTGGCCAACCTTTGCTTAAAGCCACTTGTAGATAGGTGTATGGTGTGCCAAGGTTGCAAATAACAATAAAGTACCATTTTAAAAAAAAGCTTAAATGCTCAAAGTTCCTGGTCCTGACAGAATTTGCCCTATCAGCATAGTCATGAAGTCAGGAGGGGAGGCAGAGAGGAAAGAACTCAGAGGAGCTGAGAACAGTAGAAATACACCTGGAAGACTGTTAAAAGCTGTCCTGAGCAGGCAGTCTGTACGGTTCCTGCGCAAGGAGGGCATGGTCTGAAAATGGGACTGGGAGCTGCTGTTGCAAATCCCATAGGGAAGGCCAGGCTCTGCCAGGCCTTGCAAAGCAAAGATGTGGTGGTGGGACAGGACTTAAAGGGGTCATGGATAGAGATGGGGAGCAGGGGAAGAGCTAGACATCAAGTCCACACAACAGGGGGTTGGCAAGGGAGAGAGAAGCCATGCTGTCTCGAGTCTGAAGACTTCTTAACTACTGGTGGTTGGATGCACGAATGCTAATGATCTGGATCTCTCCAGTGGGGCTCAGAAGCAGCAGTGCTGGGGGGAAGGCCTGGATAATGTTGCTGGCTGGATGCTATCTGATGAGTGTGCCCAAGGATATGAATGAGTAGTAAGATGCAGTAATACATGCGAAAACCACAGCGTGCCCTTTGCACTTGCTAATTGCTACAATTTGTGTGGCCTGCATCGGGGAAATCTGGCATGTGCTTGAGTCCAGAGAAAGAGGCTTTGGGAGGCTAGGAGGGAAGGAGGTGCAGCGGCCAGCGTATGCCCAGAAAAGTCATTTAGCTCCAGTGCTGGCGGCATGCTGGGCGCTGGTGGGTAGGAAGCTAGCTGGGAGGAAGGGGCGATACCCGGCCCAGAGGGTCTCCTGAGGCAAGGGGGTGGCAGAGAGAGCAGACACAGCTCCAGCGTGGTGCTGGGACCAGGAGCACCATGGGGGACCGTGAGACTTGCTCGGCAGGGACTCTGCAAGCGCCTTCTGGGAACTCGTGGAACAGCCGCTGCACTTGGGGCTGCGCTCAGCCCGGAACATTAGAAGATGATTCTGCCGGGTGATGTAAAATGTCCTTTGTCTGGAGACTCTGGCCCATGAAGCAATGCCTGTTCCTCACAAAGCCTGCACTTATTCCCTAGAATACTTCCAGCAAAAAAAAAAAAAGTTCCTCTAAGACACCCTAAACCAATACCTGCTGTGACTAAGCCCTGTGGGCAGCTCCGCAGCTGATTTATATCCTCCCCCTCCAAAGTGAAGGGGTTGGAGTGGAAACAGACGCTGCGTTAAACATAGCCGAGGGCACCCAGCAGCACAATTCTGCAATAAAGCGGGGAGGAAACGGGACTATGGGGCGGCTGCTGCCAGGCATGACGCGGTTTCGTGTTTCCTCGTAGGCAGAACAGACCTCCTTTTGGCTGGTGCAGCTTTATGGGTTCGGTTGGGTTTATTACACTGCAAATGTTTTGAATTCCACATCTTAATTTCCAGAGAGGCTTTTCTTAACTTTTGCTTTTTTTTTCCCCTGGTTTTGATTTTTTACTACCGCTGCCTTAACCTCTTCTTTTCAACTGGGTTTCAGTCAAAACTGCCATTTTCTGAGCAAACAGAGGACCGGCCTTCTCTCTGCCTGTGCTTCAGCTGCAAATTATTCTCTTTTCATAGTTTCATTTTATGTCTGCCCACTATCCCCACCACATTAACTCAGTCAACACATGGAAGTGAAATTTTTCCATGCAGGATCCTGTGGGTTGTGAGGCTGTATGCAACACGTGACTGCCAGCTCCAGAGTTTTCTTGCACCTCTGGGTGGAAGGAAGTTTCCTCATCCCCTACACATTCCAGCAGTTGTCAGCGCAATGCAAAAGGCCATTTTTTGGTGCGGCCGCTCTGTCTCTCTGGGGTTTATCTCCCTCCTGGAGAGGACAGCAAGTGCCAGTAATGACAATGCTGACAAAGAGGGACAGAGTCTCTTTGGCCCGTGTAGTAGGTGTACTTTATACTTCTACGTGATTCCTTTCATGTGAAAACCTGGGAGGACTTTCAAATATTTTGGGCACTTGGCAAGTATAGCTATACCTATTCCACAGGTTGAAGAACCCGTAAGATACACAACTGCTAAGTGAAGGGGATCATCTGGGAGTGGCACAGGATCAGAGGAAGAGCTGCAAAAATAATTTAGGGCTCCCAATACTTTTTCTCCTGTCTTAGTCTCCAGGCAACAGCAAATATTTCTCCTGAATGCTCTGGATGAGCAGATGCCAACGTTGATTCACAGGAAAAGGATGTAGCCACGCAAGCCATAGAAATGTTGTTTGGGATGGTAGCCACGGCCCCTAAGGAGACATTAAACTATATGGAACAAACACCAATGAAGTTATTTCTTGAAGCTTTTGCTGTAGTTGCTATAAAGAGATTTCTCAAGCAGTCTAAAGTGGGAGCCATCATGATTTACCCTGATTATTAGCTACAATGAGAGAATATACCGTGTTTCTCAGCTCTGGAGATGCTGAAAGGGCTTTGGGACACTAGCAAAGTCCTGGTTTACTAAGACATTGCGGTCGCAAGAAATGAGGAAAGGTTATGTCCAAGGCCAACATGAGAGTGTAAAAGGTACACTTTTGCTTGGAAAAGGGACAATACTGAAAATGTGCAAAGAGGTTCCCTGCTTATTTTCTCTCAGCCTCAGGTCTTGTGTGCTATGTTTACAATAAACCCCATTTTCCCCGTGATTAGACTTACAGATTTATCAGGGGACTGAAAAGCTGAGAACAAATCTAATTCACCCTCTCTTGAGGTTGCACAGTCAAAATAGCTAGGAGAACTGCAGAAAATTATTTTCCTCTAAATTTAGGTGATGCAGCTTTGGATTCATAGACTGAATCTGCTGACCAAGATATTTTCCTTCTTCTGGCACTTTTCTGACCAGCAAAACACTTTCAACGTGAATGAAAACAGAACTGGAAATGTTTTTAAACCATCCAAAAGTTTGTTTCAAAAGCAAGCAGCCTGGGAGAACTTGAGGGCAGGCAGCTGGAGGAGGCCAGCAGTCTTGTGATGGAGGCTGGAGACAGGCAGCCCGTGGGGTTATCAGTGTATCATCCAGGTTGGCAGGGATTTCTAGTGAGTCATCTAGACCTCCACTCTTAACTATGACAGGACTGATCTCATTATCCCCAAACCACCACTCCAGCACAGACAGTTTTCTTGTGTTAGCCTTGAATGTCTCCAGCACCGACGCTTCCACGGCGTTCCCCTGTCAGGGTGGTTCACCGCTCAGACTGCTCTAACTTCTCTATAATTTAACCTAATATTTAACCCGAATGTCTCCTGCAGAGGTTTACAGCCATTAACTTCTTGCCCCATCCCCTTTGGCTAATAAGACCAGAGCCCAGCTTCTAGATAAAGTCCCTGCTGCACTCTTCACTGGCCTGGTCCCAGGGGATCTGCTCCTCCAAACCTTTCCACCGCTCTCTTTCCATATCTTTTCCATGCATAGGGTATCCTAAACCCACCTGTACTTTCATTTTCATCTTGATTCTGCTCTCACTGATGCTGTTCTGCCTCTTTTTTTTTTTTTTTTGAATTTGTGGAAATTCTTGGGAATTTATCCCTGCTGGGTTGCATGTATGGGCATGCGTGTAGGAATAGCTAGCTCCAATTGGAGTGTCGTGCTCCAAGGCACCCGGGATCCTCGGGCAGCCAACCCGCTGTCAGGCATTCAGAGCAAGCTGCACTCCTGCCCTTCAGCTTTCCTTCCTGAAGGAGAGGTGCTCATCCTTGTCCCCAGGGAACATAGGCTTTGAAACATGAGTTGATTTGTTTGCACTTATCATTATCTTAGTTTACATAAATTACAGCACTTAACAGTGGCCATAAAATTATCCAGCCTTAAAAAAATTCAGCTGTAGATTTTGGCCCTGTGACCTCACTGATCAGCTCATTTCCAAAGGGCGAACACGCAGGGGAGGAAGAAACAGTCCCTTCATTTTCATCACAAACGTTTGTGTCCCTTTTGTGGCAGCAACCGGCTTGCTTGGTGTCCTGGTGTTGGTCCTTAGGTCTTCCACCGTGTGCTCCACAGTTCTGAATTGCTCTGTCAAGCCTTTGCATTTAGGCTGCCCAGCATTTCCCACTGGCAACCACTCATGCAGTGAAGTTCTGCCCGGAGAAAGAGAAGGTGGTGATTCTCTCTCAGGGATGCTGGATCACCTCTGGGTCACTCAGAGGTCTAGCTAGAATATTTTTTTTTAACATCTGTCTTGTCTGGGAGCTGAAAGGCAGGCTGTTTTCTATGAATCACTCTTGACCAGTGTTAGGAGCTCAGCAACGAGAACCTGGTTTCCAGTTGTGGTAAAGAAAGAGGACAAATTAGGTATTTAACGTAGCCAAAGGGAAAAAAAAAAAAAAAAGAAAAGGAAGAAGAAGAAGAAGAGGAAGAAAAAAAGCAATTATATCTTATTTTAGTCACTAAAACCAGCAACTATGAATCTAAATGCCCATAAGAAGTTGATAAACTGGATTACCGGCAATATGAGCTAGACAATTTTCTGACAGTGGTACCTGCACCTAATTTCTGTCAGCAGTTTGATGGGATGGTACAGATTCTTGGGCCTGTCATACTTCTTACTCCAAGAGGGAAGGGTAATTCCACTTCCTATCAGGCCACTGATTTATTGTCCATAAAAAAACTTTGGCCCTCAGCTGGTATTATTTACGTCCTCTGACAATCCTTATAGGAGGCCTCATCAAAATTGGTGTAAAAATATGGATGACCCACAGAATGCTTACTAGGTCACCTCTATCTGTTCTTTCAATATTTTTTTCTAATTCAGCATATGACTATGTTGTCACATGCAACATGATTAGCAATTATAACCACTTAGGCTGATAAAACTACAAGCAATTAAGCCTTGAATACCACAGGATAGCGAATGGAGGAGGGAGTGAGGCATGGGTGAGCAACGTCAGAGGGCGTGAGATGGGGTTCTCAGTTCAGTTCAGATACAAAGTGCATTTGACGCTCTCTCTATAGTATAGGCAACAGAGAACACGAGATGGGTTTCAAAACGTGTGACTCATCGTGGCAGTAAACTCAACTAGTGACAGACAGCAACTTGTCTGAGGTGGGTTCTATCTGTGGAAGCCCACCCAGCTCCTCCAACATACTCAAATGGGGAGCTCTGCTCCTGCCTGGTGCCCCCCCTGGCCCTGCCTCCCTTCTTCTTTGCACAGCCAGGACCTCTTATCCTCCATGTGCTAAAAAGCTCATAATGAGTTACTTTCTAAAAGGCCTGAAGAAGTTCAAAGGCTATGCTGAGTTCATCTCCTTTGGGGGGATGGAAAAACCCAACGCCCTTGCATTGCTGTAAGTGCCGTCCTACCCAGCCTCTGACCGCTTTTCACAAGGCTGCGGGCTTGTACGGTTTGTACATAATGCCTTTGTCAGGTCAGGATTTTGCTGCCGCATTAACTGCTGCTCTTTTCACACAGGTGGGTCCTGGAGGATTTATTTAGGTAGTGAAATAGGCTCTTTTTTCATTGGCATATAAAAAACTGATAGACAGTGGAGATCAAGAATATAATTTGTATAATCAGGGTTTTGAAAATGTACGTTTTCCCCCCTTTTCCAGTATGTGGAGATTAGCTGTGAACAGGCCAGAGCTGGCAGAAGTGTGGATCACTTCCGTTTTTGCATGTCTATTGTAGCGGTCCTTCTGGTGGGATTGAGACTGATCTGATTCTTCCCCACGTCTGGCAATGAGGGGTGGTCAGGGATCCAGCCTGCCTGGTTTCCCTGCTCCATCTAAGTGAAATACAAACTGTACATGAGAAACACGAATGCTGAAAAAGTAAAATCCAGTTCAGCTCCAGGTAAAGGCAATATGAAATCTCCTTTTCAGTGCTCCTTGACTCACAGAACTGATCCTGAGCTGTTATCATTTTATCATTTGGTCTGCCAATAGAACAAACCACAATATTCAATATAAAGTAATACAGGAGGAGGGGAAGAAACCACAGTTTGGAAAACTGTGGGGGCTGGAGTCTCCAAATCCAGCCGAGGACCTCTAGCCCACTGGCTGTGCTGGATTTCAGGTGCTTCCCGACTGGAGCAGGGGATGAGGGACTGGCAGAAAACCTGCTCCAGAAAGTGGCTGTACTTTGTCCATCTCTGAATAGCTGTTTCTGTTCCTGCTTTTACCAGCTTTGCGAAAGGAAAGGAAAGGAAAGGAAAGGAAAGGAAAGGAAAGGAAAGGAAAGGAAAGGAAAGGAAAGGAAAGGAAAGGAAAGGAAAGGAAAGGAAAGGAAAGGAAAGGAAAGGAAAGGAAAGGAAAGGAAAGCAGAGTGAAACTGAGATCAGGAAAAGAAATGCAAAGTCTGAAACAAACACGTTTCTGATAGGGGAAATGGATTTTTGAACCTTTGCAATGTTTGGTCTTTCAGGTTGTCAGCAATCTGTTGTGTGCTGAACACACAGGACAGTGTGGTGCAAATACCTATGAGGCAGAGGCAGCCTTATCAAGGTACTGTACCAGGAAATGCATCGCTTTCTTGGCTACCTCGTGCACGATACTATGGTTAAACCCAACAGCATGCCTCATCATAACATGTGCCTTATCGACCTCACTATCTGATGACAACAGCAGCCCTCAAGAGACCAGACTGACATCATCCAAAACCTCAGCAGTTCAGAGCACAAGCTGAAGTATGTAGCTAGGCTACCCGCTGTGCTGGACTCTGTTGATCTGTTTGTACTGAACTTGTAGGCACTTTGCTACAGAAAGAGGAATATAAAAATCAAGCTCAAACAGCTTTTTCAAAATGTTTCTTATGGACAATCGTGCTATTTAGCAAATAAATGCAGCAAGAGGAGGAAGTTTTTGTCCTTGGCAAGTAGAAAAAGTCTGATCCACAGCTTTCTGCAACTTTGAGAGGGGGAGAAAAACCCAAACCAAAACACTGTCACTGCCTGAAAGAGGAGAGAAGTGGAGCCACTGGTAATTTGGTACCAAGCCCCATTCCCAACTGACCCAGATGTAGTTGTGTCTGGCTGCAAGGTTTGGGCTCATCCCACACCAGACAGGGGCTAGCTGTCAACCTGGCCGGATCTCTGCATCCTCAGACCCTAAGCTTAGGCATGGGTGGTTCACGGTTGCATCACGTCTCCTCTTTTGGTTACTGCCAGTTCACCATGGCAAACCACGCTGGCTCTGGCTTCCTGGCCTCCTCTCTTTAATTTAAGAAGAGGGGAATTTCTGCAGTCACAAAAATAAGAAACAGAAAATAGACTAGGCTTTTCTTGTGAAATATTCACCAGACTGCTCTGTTTTTAATTTGCTCTCCCTGTCCTGGGTTCTTCAAAACACCTTCTCTCATTTACGTCAGCACAGATTTACCACACCCCACTTATTTCAGACCTGGATAGCACCATGGAAAAAGATTACCAGCCTTTCGGAGCTGCAGCTTTATGTCTCAGACAAAAGAAGATCATATGGGGCCATATTCACTTGTGAACTGGCTTTATATTTGTACAACAACTAGCACGAGTGAGCCTGCTCCTGCTTGGAGTTTGCAGTACTACAAAATTGTTCTAAAAACAATAAATGCTTTTAAGGTTGTTTTTTTCTTTTCTTTTTTTTTTTTCAAACTGCTTGACGAGCTTTCAGAGGGAAATGAAGCCGGATTTAAACACTGAATGCATGCATAGCAACAAGAGGAGGGCCATCCAGCACAAGGATGCTAAGTGTCCCTTTACAGCCCCCATTCAGGCCCAGCACCCACCTCCCGGGGCGATGCAGGGCACAAGTGGGCCAGGCCGTGCTGTGACCCCGGGCGGGGGCAGCACGCCTCCCCCTGCCCATGCTGTGCTCTGGAGCGTTTTGAGATGCCCAAATGTGTGTCTGGGATCCGGGGAACTGGGAATGCTGGCAGGAGTTGGGAGCTACCAGTGTGGCCAAGCTCTCCGCTGGTGCCACCTCTCCCTGTGTGGGAAAGTGAGGTGGCACGGGGACTCTGGCCACCAGTCCTGCACCGTACTCTGGCTCCTTTTGGTGGATCTGCCAGAACAAAGCAAATCCATTGAGAGAACAGCAGAAAAGCCTGGTTCAAGCTGTTGTCTCTGTGGGTGCTTGTTTGGTATCTCCTCCCCTGCCCCAGCTGCTCAGGACAGGCAGGGCAGCAGGCAGGATTAGTGCCACTCTGAAGGGCTGCATGCAGGCACCGCCTGTGAGCCCGACAGGAGCTGGCTTGCAAAAGAGGCCTCCACCTTGCAGGGCAGTAGTTGCATCCTCACTGTGCTCTCGCTGTGCTCGTAAATTGCTGGCTCCTTACCCTCCCATCACGCCTGTGCATCTCCAGCGGCGGTGCGGACGGTATGACTAACCCGTCAGGTTATGAGTGAGAGCTGCTTCAGCAACGTGTAAAGGTTCTGTTGTCACAGACTGCAGCACACTGAGAATATGTGCATGGGAATGACCTGGCGCATGTCTGCTTCTTTCGCGCCCCTGAATACAAGTATAACACAGGGGTGAGCTGACGCGTATCAAAGATGTCTCCTAACCCTGCAGAAAGCAAAGCTGGAACTTCAAGAAAGGGATGCTCTGAACGCTTGCCATAGTTAGATTGGCCCTTTATACTGCTATAAAGCTTTTCTGCTGCCAAAGGATGTGGGGGATTGAAAACCACCCAACAAAAGAAAAAGAGATTTTTTTATAGCAGGCAAGTAAGGAAAAATTGACTCAGTGAAGGCCTGGCTCAAGGGGAGGGCTAGAAAAGGGGTCTGGTGGAAATAAAGCCCCTTTAGACAGAGCATTAGATAAACCCAGCTGTGTCACGGGACTGCGGGAAGCCTCCCAGAACAAGTGTAGGGAGCTTAAAGTGTTTCTTTGAAGCATGCTATTACTCTCTATTTTGTTGAACATACTTCGTGGTTTTTATGCACTTCGAGGAGCGCTGAGAACGCAATGTGCCACAGGCAGAAGCTTAGAGAAAGACTTGATTTGAAGATGGAATTATTTTCTGGAATGTCTTCTCCCACAGTACTCTCTAAAATATTCCTCCTCTGAACCAGGCTTGGTTTTTCTCTGCCTGACATCCCTGACACTTATCTGGCCCTGCTGTATTATTTCATTAGTGGTTTGGTTGATCTACTTTCATTATTGATAAAAATATTATAAAAAATAAACATTAAATAAACAACACACCAGAAGGCGGTTGAGATGGGGGTTTGTTAAGAAACACAGGTGGAGTTTTTCAGGTTTAGAGACAGCGTCTGCTGTGGCTTACCTGAAGAGGAAAGGCCCTTGAATGGCTCTTGTGCAATATGCTGATGGTCTGAGTATCCACATCACAAACTCCCCATGACAATTGCCAGCAATCGACCACTTGTTGGCTGTCTCCACAGAGCAGCCCAGGAATGAATGAGTCATGGAAACCGAATTCCCCTGTCCCCGGCTGCCTCTCCAGCCCAAGGAGATGCCTTGACAACAGAAGAGGGAAGTTAGCGCTGCTTTTTTTCATGTGAAACACTGATCAAACAAAGCTCTTCTTCTTCCACCCACACCAAGGCAGCGTTTTACATGAGTGCCACCTGAATATTGTTGTACTAAAAGAACAATCTCAAGTTGAGCTGGGCACATTACTTCGTGTAAATAATTGATCCTATGCTGCTTCAGGCCAACAAAAAATGTCTCGCATTTGCAAAGAGCTTCAGCAGAAAATACTTAGAAATATTTCCATGCTTATGTGCTGCAGTATCTAAATGCTATGTTTCATTTTAGAGCGATTTTTCAAGAGTTTGGCTACATTTTATTCATTTCTAAATGAAACAAACCTCTTGAAAAAAAAGGAAAAAAAAAGAAAAATAAATGAACAGGTTAACCATTTGGCGCTTTCCTGAATAGAGAGCTCCTATTTGGGGGGGAAAAAAAGGTTCCATTTAATGAGGAAACCAAATTATTTTTATTTGAGATCTGCCTGGAACAGCAATCAATTATTCACACAGCTCCGCTACTGCAACTCAGATATAAATACCAGTGAGTCCAAGCAGGGAGGTATTCAGAATTTCCCTTGAGGTATTTTCAAGTGAAAAAAAAAAAAAAAAAGAAGAATTAAAAAGTGTGAGTTCTAAAAGTTTAAAGGAGTTTCTTTCTTGACACTGTTAGCATACCAGGAGAAAGCAGTGCAAGGCTTGCCTTATTCCCAGCCCTTTCACTAGGAAGGCGTCTCTTTGCTTTTGCTTTTGTTAGACCGGCACACACAAGAAAGTAAACACAGCCTCAAAGCAGTGCTTGTGACGCAGCCGGGCCAATAGCCAGTGGGACCCTGACCGGGTGGATCATCGGTGCTCCCAGGCCATGCCCTGCCCACGCTGCCTGCGCACCCCCAAAACCCATGCTGCTCTCCTCTGAGGTGCATGCTCCACATCTCCCGCAAAATTTGAATGTGTCTTGGGGTCGCAGCAAGATGGATGGACGTGGATCAAATGACTGCACCAAAGAGCTCGGTGCTGGAGCTTGTCCTGCCTTTTCTGCCATGAGGGGATCTAGTTGTGCCAGAATACGAAGTGCTGATTTAGTGCTGAGTGACTCAGCACCCCTTAGCGATTTTTAGCTCACATGCCTGTGATGTGAGGTTGCACAGATGCACTTAAGTTGAACAAAGGAGCGTGGCCATGAGAGCCGTGATGGCAGTCCCACCTCACCTCCTCTCGGGGAGCTCTGGCAGCAAGCGATGACCAGAGCTCGCTGGGAACCTTCACCACAGCTGCTCCCACCTCGCCTTGCTCCGGTCCTCGTGCCTGCTGTGGGCAGAAAACGTCAGGGCAGGCTCCTTGCCTACACCCAGCTGCCGACGACAGCCAGGGCCACCCGTGGCCGTGGCAGCAGGGCCACAGGGCAGGGCGGGAGGGCGGCCTGAAGAGGCCGGGGTGCCTGCAGCCACCGAGCTCTGCGCGTCAGAGCTGGGCAGGGCCTGCCTGCCGCAGCATGCCCCGTTCCCACCGGCTCGCCCCGGCACGAAGCCGGGCTGTCGAGAACGCGGTGTGCCGGGCGTTGTTAACCACACTTCCTCCGTGGTTTGTTTTGTTCCTGCGCTGCAGCACAGGCCCCGGGCCGCCGGGGTGGGGGCGGCGCGGGGACACCGTGCCTCTCTTGGCAGGATGCGTGGGCTGCCCCGGCTCCAGCGTCACACACGCTCTTGCATTTTACATCAATGATATTTAGGAGGGATGCAGAGCTGCTGCCCCGGCTGGAGCCACAGGGCTGTTGGATTAGGCTCAGGTCTCCCCTGGGAGCCCTCACCTGCCGGCAGCTAAGCCCGGGTGCTTCCCAAGGAGCCTCACCGGTGTTGTGCAAGGCTGCCACGTGGAAAGCACTGGCAAAACAATGATGGAAACTGGGAGAGCACAAGGAAAAGTGATGCTAAAGTCTAAGGAATGATGTTCTGGGAATTGTTCTGGTGGAAAGGGCCACATGACGCCCCAGTTTTGCAACACTGCCCTTCGATGGGGCGTTATCCATCCACATTTCCAGAGCCAGCAGACTTAGGCTGTTGCAATGTGCCTTCATGGGGTCACATCTTAAATCCATCTGGAGATGGCAGCCACTACAGAAACACAGCAGTGCATTTGTTCAAGGGGGTCATCTCCTTGGGAGCACATGATGACCCTGCCCCTCCAGTGTATGTTCTGGTGGCTCCTGGGTGGAGTTTTGGGTGTTGGTTGCTTCCTAAAAAGAAACTGAATGGCCCACAATTGGTTTTAATGAACATCTGACTCTCCCCTTACAGCAGCTCTCAGCAGGAGCTTCTGCACCAGAGCCCCCTTGCTAGAAATGCGGAGGTCTCTGTGGGAAATGGGGACACTGGAAACCACTCCTCTGCCAGAATTCACCTGAATTTGCTGGTTTTCCAGGTGTCCTCCTAAAGCCAAATCTTGGAGATAGTTAAGTTTTGTGGGGCAGTATGTCTCTTCTCCCCAGAAGAAGAGAAGCACCAAAAAGGATTTCTGGATGTGCCACCTGATTAGTTTCCTACTGAACTGGGTATTTTCTTACTGCAGAAATTGAATTAATTTGTTCATTGCATTTCGGGTTATCCAGAGCTTTGGCTAGGTTTTCCTTTACTCAAGAAAAAGCAGATAACTGCAGTTCCTCTGAACTCCTGACTAGCTAAGCAGAGTCAAAAGAAGCTCATATGAATGGTACTGTGGGCTGATGGTTACCATAAGGGTAAGAGCCAGGCTCCATTCTACGCAGCAATGGGGACCAGTCCGTAAAATGGATCAAATAATACCCAGCTCCCTAAAGCACTTTGGAAGTATGCTGTGGTTTTGAATAGGTTTGTAGCTCCATGTGTAAGCCAAGCTTACAGATAAACTTTAGAAACTGAGGGAATATGTTTGAGTGCTAAAAGAAAATATTTTAGTACAAGAGTACTCAAGTTCAAATTGCATCAAATTTGTGTTTGTTTTTTTTTTTTCTATGAATCACAAATTATGGACAAAAGAAAACAAACAAATAAAAAAACCCCTCTGATTGTACTTTACAAAATCCCAGAAGTAACAGAAAATACCCAATACTATGCTATGAAAAAAGCTCAGTTTTATTTCCAGGCAACTTGATAAGAAGATCTTAACATGCTATTAACTTGTGAGTAGATCTGTAACTCTCTGCTAACAGTAACCACATTAACTGCATTTAGGGTAAATGTAGAGCACCAGACCAGTGATGATACACCACTTACACCCTATCTATGCTATATTTCAAGTGCAAGTGGTACTTGGCTAGTTGGTTGGCCTCCGCAGCTCGAGAGCAGAGGTGCAAATCTGCTTGCTGCACTGGTTTGCATTTAGCAGCTTGGAGAGCACTGAAGCTGATTACAGCTCTCTGGCCTGCATGTGTGCAAGCTGAGTATTTGATGAGAGTACGTCTTGTTGAGATAGGCTAAAACTGAAAGCGTGGGGGGGGAATGAGCTCGAGAGGGTTCCTGGCAGCGCTTCTTCTGCAGCTTGGCTGTTTGAATCAGCAGCTTGTGATGCTTAACGTAAACAAATTGCAAAATGGTCTTGAGAAACGTCATTGCTTTAAGGATTGAACTGGATACCTCAAGTAGGAAGAAACGCAAAAGGGCCTCTGATGTTGCACCGTTTTACAGAAGTAGCATGGCATGCCTGCTTGTCATTGACTAAGTAGCTGGGACAAAATAGGATTGAGCCTCTACCGCTGGTCTGGGTAGTGCATACAGGGCATGCACTTCATGTGGCGCCCGCTGCAACCACATGGCTGCACAGCCCTCATCTGGACCCTCAGCAGCTCCTGTGGAGCTGATTTTTGCCCCCCTTGTCTCCATGCCAGCAGAGGTCTGCCTTTGCCTGCAGTGCCCTCCTGTGCTTGAGGCTGAGGCCCCCATGGTGGGAATCCAACTGACCTTCCCAGGCCCTGGGTGTTCCTGTCCTGTCCTGTTCAGAAACTGTTAATCATCCTGAACTACTTACTGGTTTTGTGATCTTAAACAGAGCTTGAAATCTACTTTCTAGAGGTGAAAGCATAATGTCTTACTGTAACTCATTTTACCAACCAATCCTATCCTGAACCTAACAATATTTTAATCACAAAATCCAACCTCAAAACCCACAGCATTTTCAGTTACTGTATTTCATCACCACACAGCTGAAAACAACTCTTTTTTTCAACCACCCTTGTTTTTTTAAAGTGAATCACAAACCATGGAACTTAACAGACGGAAAAGACCCAGAGAAATTCTCTCTCACTAACCCTGGTGTATATAAGGAATAATATAATTAGAGTAAAAAGCATTTCTCTACAGTCTCACGGGTATAGCAGAGTTACAGGAGTCAGCCTCCTCTTTGTTAAGCCAGGTAGTTCATCCCATCCTAAAGAAGCAAAAAAGGACTGTTGGCTACAAGATGTTGTTGGTGGTACCTTTTTTAATTAGCCCAAGAAATGGAGCCCTTGTCTTTTCCCCAGAAGGCAATTCCACTCTCTAATAGATTTTACCATTACACTTTATTTCCTGGTACGTCTTTTGCTGCTCACTTTGCTGCTATTCTTGGCCATGCCCCCTTGAATCACACCAAGGAATAATTAACAGTAATGTAACTCTGGGTCTCATCAGGTTTCGCCCACCAGAAAAATGTTAGCCATCATGAATGCTCTGTGCAATACCGATGAATATTGTTCAGCTGTTCCTGGGAAGACTGGTCCCTATTAGTCACTCTGGTTTATTGGTAAGAAAACCAGGACATAAGAATTTAACTTCCCATAGAAAGACTGCAGGATAGCCAACAAAGAAAGCCTGATCTTCAGGCTGTCACTCCTAAACGATAGCCACCTTTCTTCCCATGGTGATTACGCTCCCGAGAATCAATGGGCATTTCACAACCTGACAAAACCTGTGTTTACAGTTCCCAGCCTCAGCGCGTCTGGCTACAGATGTGCTGGGACAACAGCTCCTTGGTGTGTGTTTGGTACTTGTGCTGAGGAGGGGGCTGGAAGGGAGCTCTCAGCCCTCAGGGCTGCATCCTGGTCTCACTGACAGCAAAGTAAATCTGAATTACTCCAGCTTGAAAGACATGTATCCAGCAGCACAGTCTGGCCCTCAAGACCTGCAGACGCTTAGAGCACGGCCGTTCGTGGCCATGCCTGGGGCTGCCCTGGTGGGGCTGGCCCAGAGCCCTCCCACCACCATCCCCACAGGTCCCTCCAGGGCAGGACAGACCCAGCTCAGGGCCTCGGCCCAAATGGCGCAATCGGGCTCTCAATGGGAGCCGATTACCTTCCCTCATGTCCGCAAGGGAGGGAGGGGCTCACTTTGCACCTTGATCAACTTTATGCACCTTCCTTTTTGGGGGTTTGCAAAATTAGCATTCAGAAAATCTCCCCCAGCCCCCTCTCCTGTGAGCTACTCCCACATTTTTCTCATGGATGACTCACTGTTAAAACAAAATGTTTCTCCAGCTAGAGTTTTTCTATGCTATGTATTAGAAACAGCTGAACAACTGCCTTAAGCATGGGTGACTGTGAGAACATGTGCGCCTGAGTATATGGACACACATGTGTGTACACATGCTTTTTCTGTTTTTAATTTGAGATTATCTTTTGCCCTTTCCACTCCTTTTCCTTTCAGTTTCTTCTATTTGTTTCATTATTATTATTATTATTATTATTATTATTATTATTGTCGTTGTTGTTTGCTTGTTTTATTTTGTTTTGTTTTGTTTGGTCCCCCTCCCCCTCTCTTCTATGTGTGTCAAATGTATCCACAAACACATTCAGGTCCATCTTTCAACACCACAGTGTGAAGAGAAATATAAAATGACCTCATCCATTCCTTCATGGATAAACAGAAGGAAAGCGATGGAGTTATTTCATGTGATACAAGAAGAGAGTTAAACCAGATCAGTTTAATTTAAACAAAGGAAAACATGAAATGAAATAACAGGAAAAGCATCCTTGGCTTGTTAGATTGAGGAATAATTAGTTTCTCCAGGGCAGTGATTGAACTGGGCATTTTGCATACAACTTGTTTGGAGTGACAATTCTGCTCTGTCCTAGCAGTGAGGGATGTACTCATCACTTTGATGTGTGCAGCTCTGAAATCACAGCACGGTAAGCCACGGGAACAGAGATGTCAGAGATGGCAAGAGGTTTCTCGGGGTGATAAAAAGGCCACTTGTGAAGTTGTAGTGAAGGAAAATTCCAATGACTGTGTGCAATATTTGGAAGAAAACAAACAAGAGGGTTGAGGTTAAGGTGCGTTCGGAGGTAAAGGTTGCTCCCACTTAGTTATCTATCACCCACCAAAGCCTCCCCTCTAGATCTCAGACATTCAGCCCCTTTCCAGAAGTTATAAAGCCAGATAGGCTGGGGATGTGACGAAGGCAAGGAGAACTGCTCTGGGAAAGTAACCTGCAGCACAACTGCTGTTCAGCCCGAAGGAGCACAGCACTGGTCTTGCGACACAGTGCCGCGAGCGTGCATGTCCCTGTTCAGCTCCCGCCTCTGCCATCTTCTGCCACCATGTCCCAGCTGATGCCAGCACGGCTGCCAGGGCACTCCACTCTCACCTATGCACTGAGGTGGGAAAACAGACATAATCAGCTCACTGTGGCTGCGACGGCTTCAGCTATGGGCTGTGCAGGGCAGGAGCAGACCTTCTCCACCTCCTGCTCAGCAGCCAGCAGTGGCTGAGGGCGATGAACAACTTAACAGGCTGAACAGGTAGGGCAAGCGCAGCGGCAGAGCAAGTTCCCCTCACACTCCACCACCCACAGCACTGGGGCCGCAGTCTCTACTTGAATGAAAGTGCAAGTGTTAGGTGTGGTGTATGAGTTATGCATGAAAAGTTTAATGTGTTTAAGGGTACAGCCTCAACTAGCAGCTAACAGCCATGAATGAGCCTTGGGGCGAGCCCAAGCCAGCTTCCACTCAAGTCGACAGAGGTATGGTCTTTTGGCTTCAGTGGGAACAGGATGAGGTCCTTCATGACCAGCCAAGGAGCGATTAGTCTAATGATGTAATAGTGCTTGTAACTGCCTGTTCGGGCTTAATTCAGCTCTTTTGTGAACATGCATTATGGCAGTCTGTAATTACGTGATCACACACTGCTTGCTCTACAAGGCGCTGCCTCATTTGAAGCCCAGGACGGGTGGTGAGGCAGGCCAAGGGGTGAGGACAGGAGGGCCCTCTCCAGCCCCCACGGCGTTGTCCTGCCTCCCACCGCAACTGGCTTCCTGCTGGGTCTTGGGCAAGAAAGCGCTCTAACGTTTGCGTGGCAGACACTGAGTTCACATTTCACCAGCAGCATAAGCCTGGCCTTTTCTAAATATAGGAGCTTGGTTTTGCAATCTTACTGATCTCTGAGCATAGCTTTATGTAAGGGGTAGTCAACAGACATAATGGCTTTAGGTTTAAACTGCCTTTACAGCCTATCCAGATCCTCACAGCAGGAGGTACGAAAATCCCTCGGCTTGTCTGCCAAGGTGTGGTGGCACACCTATCTGCTGGCAGCAGCAGACCAGATTGCTGTTGGCAGCAGTATCAGTTAAAACAAAGGTTTTATCTCCCTGATCTTACACCACACGCTCTCTCTGCTTCTGGCCATCTTTCCAATCTCACCTTCTGCTTCATTTAAAGTGCTCCAGAGACTCTACTGGCCTGATTTCCAGCATCCCCAAAAGAGGTAGCGAAAAGGCTGTCTGAAGATCCGTATGCCCCCTGACAGATAGGAGACATGAATGGAGGGAGAATATGAAAGGAAACACTGCAGCAGTGAAGACTGGGGAACAGGGTGAGCTGAGAAGAGGGAAGGACATACGTGACCTTGGTAGTGGAACGAAGCATGGGGAGAGACGCAGGGTGGTAGATGAGCCACAAGGGATCTAGAGGGTCAGAAGAAAAGAGCATTGAGAGCAGAAAGAAAAGGCCTGAGGGTAACAAGCAGGAAAAACAGATGAAAGAAATCAAAACAGAGAAAACAAAGAAAATGACTCCAATAGGAGGCAAAAGCAAGAAAGACCATACAGCACAAAACAACACCAACTGGAAAGGCTTCAGATGCCTTCCTGCTACTCCATCTCCTGGGAGCTCTACCCTGCTTCACCTCTGGGCCCCACAGGGTCACCCTGATGGGTCTTAGCTTTGCCCTGTGGGGACAGACCAGGAAGGGACAAGGCACGATGGCACCCAAGCCACTGACTCTGCTCTCTGAGGGAGCCTTTCCACACACACCCCTCATGCTGGTGGCTTTTGATCCAGCTCACTTGCACTGGTGTTGGTGTCATGGAGGTACACCAGTCGTTGCAACCTGGTCCTTTATTGACTGGGTCTCTTAGCAGGTGAGGCAATATCCTGGGTTGGTGTGGATGGAGCTGAGAACTCCCAAAAGACAAATGATCTGATAAGTAAAATGAACAAAATGTAGCAAAAACTGAGAGTGGTCTCCTGTAAGTGTGGTTGGACTAGAAACATGTCAAAAGATCATCTTCCTCCTCAGTGAAGCTGTTCTTTGGGCCTGATTTTTATCTTATGCAGGGATGGAGTAATCCCACTGACGTCACTGGACTGACGCTGGTGTAAAACTGGTGTGTGCAACTGGTGAAATAGGTCATATTCGTGTACTTGGAGGCGTAGCTGCTGAGTTCAGTGATAAAAAGGAGATTTTGCAGCTATTTCCTCCCGTGGGCCCTGCAGAGCTCCCCAGCTTGTGGAGAGCCAGCTGCTTGCTGCTCCAGGCACCACTTGGGGCTGGGCTGTGGGGTTTCCTCCAGCACCTCTCTCCTCCTGGACAAGCAGTTTCCACAGATCTGTGACAGAAAAATGCTGATTTTTGTTGATGCTCCATGCTTCCTGTTGCTAAAAGCAAGATGAAGCACTATGTGCCTGGTCTCTGGTAGAGCCCACATCAAAACAGATCTGTTTGTTGAATGGAATAAAGTAGCTGAGGATTCAATGTGTTAGTAATTGTGACCACTGATCAGCCGCTTGATTTCACACCCTATTTTTTATGCGAAAGTGCAAGACATTATTATTACTCTAATCCCATGTGGGTACTTGACTTTTTATAAAAGCTTTCCACTGGAGACGTGGAATGAAGTGTTGTCCCCGGAGCCACATTAACATCTGGGGCTGGGCTTGCTCTGTCGTGGTGCAGAAGGTAATTGTGCGCAGCCACCATGTGCCTGGTGCCCAGCATATTGCTCTGGGATTTCTGTAGTCATGCAAGCTGCTAATAAACCCACATCTCTCTTACAGATGGGTCCCTTTCCTTCACAGAGCAGTGTCAGTGCAATCCGCCCCACACCCGTCACACCTAATCCCTTCTTGGAAGCAAATATTGAAAGAGGAAAAAAAGAAAAAAACAACACACGAAATGAGGAAGAAAGAAAAGTAACGCCCAAGGAGCTTGGCTGAGCCTCACATCCCCCATGTGGGGAACCGGGCAGCTGACTTCCAGCCTCTCAGGTGATGTAATGTGAATTAATGTTCGTTTAGTGGCTGCACACACCTCAGCCGCTCCGTGCTGATGAGCAGAGCAGGCAGGGGCAAGCAGGCAGCTCTGGAAGCCACTAGTGAGACTTGCACCCCGGTGTGCACATGAAGTGACGGCCACGCGCTCTCCTTGCCTCTTTGATGCTGCTGAGGTGTGCTCCACTTTCGGAGCCCAAAGCTTTCCAGCTTGCCCATGGGCTACACGGAAATAGGGGAAGGTGGAAGCAAGAAGCAACTTGCTTGTTACAGGGGAAAAGCAACCTGAAGTTTGTAGCTACTAAGCAGCATGTTACAGCTTTGAAATGAGTGACCTGAGCACTTGCCATGGTTAAAAATCGACTTTCTCTCCTCAGAAGAGTATGATTGTTTGCCAGCCTGGTGTCCTGACCAAACCCCACCGCCAGCAGTCAGATTTTGCCCCCGTTCATTGCAGCGGGTTGATACAACATTACTCAGTGCCTGTCTGACATTTTACTGTGATTTTTCACCTTGGAAGGTGCTGTGTTTCTCTCCCCAGGTCTCTCATTTCGCTGGTTGATCTGGGTGCCTGTGAGACTGCTCCCGTTTGTTGACAGATGTAGCAGCCACTTTTACTACACGTGAGGTATAGGGTTTTTTTGTTCCTTTTTTTCTCCAACACTTTTCTGTGTAATGTTTTCCGCATTTGGTCTCAACCCACAGTTCTTTTCTCAGAAAACAGTCACCTCAGCTATATTTCCGCACATGTGTAAACACACATATATGTGTTAAAAATATCCTGCTTCATGCAGATGCAGAATATTCCATTACCTCGGTATTAGTCTAGCTAAGCCCAGTAGCGGTTTAAAATGGGTCATAACCATGTAGTGCACATGCTGCCTAGATTGAGCTTACCACTTGTGCCCAGCCCTTGCTGGCAGGTCCCTGTGGCTGGAGGGGAAGCACCCTGAAGAGTTCCCTCAAGCGACACATGAGATGGCTGCTGCTCTCAGCCTGATCCCCAGGAGAGGAGCGCTAGGCAGGACTTCCCCTCCCGCTGCAGGGCTGCTGCCAGTGGAGAAGATGCTGGCCTGCGGTGACCAGCCCTAAGACAAAGATAGCATTGACCATCCATTACAGCCACTGTGGGCACATTTACATATAAAAGCCGAACCTGAGAGATAAATAACAGATAAGCCTGCCCGTTTTTCAGGTGCTGGAAAGTCTGACTGCCTCCTTTATACAAACACAGGTTTAAATACTATTCACCTCGGGGGTGTGGACGAGTTTATCTTGGTTGGGAATCCATGGAAATGACTTTTAACCCCTAGCATTGTAATACATTGCCCAATGCATCTATATAAACATGAAGCGTATTTATAGTGTAATGATCCCTAGGGTTCATTAAATACCATAACAAGGACTTTCGGAAAGCAGCCAGATGTCCTGCTCCTCCAAGCTATATTAAGAAAGGCCAAGCTGTTACAACAAAATATTTATTTATTTGTTTGTTTGTTTGTTTATTTATTTATTTTTAACTAGACTTGAATTATTTAGCACGTTGTGTAAGGTATTATTGTCTCATGTCCCTTCTCAGCATCTGAGGCCTGGAGAGTCGGGGCTCCGCAGCCATTCAATGAAGTTAACCCTTTTCTGTTTCCCTTGGGAAGCTGCAGCCCTGGAGTGCTCCCTCCCTTTGCAGGCACCAGCATGTTGCAGTCAGCAGCATTTTTCAAGCACAGGTCTGCTCTGAGAAACGATTCTGTACAAACACATATGGCAAGGTCTCACAACCTTTAAGAGGGCGAAATCAACAGCAGGCCACACAAATTTAATTAAAGTCTGTAGAGATTAACTCTGGAAAGCAGGACACCTGAATAAAAAAAATTGCAACTTTTATGAACCTACAAAATGCTATGTATGGCTTATGGTGCGTTAGCAAAGTTAGGGCCGATACAGTATACAGTAAAAAAAAAAAAAAAAAAAGTCACTTCTGGTGCTCAAGAAAGAAAAGATTCTGCAGTTCATTATGTGGCTCATCTGTGTTGGTGCTGCAGGGCTCAAAAAAATAAAAAGCAATAAAATCCGACTTTGTCTCTAATACCAGCAGATCCGTGGCTAAATATGCAAAGGCACAGCTCTGTTTTGTAAGATAGTACCATTTTTCCATAGCCTTTTTTCACAGAAAACCCACGCTTTCAGAGTGAGGCTTTTATAGTTTCCTTTTCAGTGGCAGTTTATTTCAGAAAAATAAAGCCGCTGTTTTCAGCAATTCCTGTGCGTTTGGAGAGGCTCGTCTCTCAGCAGCAGCAGAGGTGGAAGGAGCTTTCCGTCCCCTCACCCTTCCGCAGGCCGGCCCACGCTGTGCCCCACGAAATGGAGGACGGAGCAAGGCCGCAGGCCGGCCCAGCAGCCCTCCCCGCCGGCCGGGCTTCCTCTTTCCCCGCCCGGCAGGCACCCTGGCCTCGGCCCCGCTTTCCACACCGCAGCTTCGCGTCAGTGTGGGCCTGTCCCCGAATGCTTGAAGCATCCCCTCACTTTGGAAAAAACACCAAGCTGCAAAGGTTTCTTAAACCTATCTGGTTTAGCTCAGTTTTTTTGCATTAGAGAAAGGAGCTGGAGGGTTACAAGAAGTTGCTGTCTGTCAATGTATCTGGTGCTTCCTGCTCTGGCCAGAAATACCACCAGCACTTCTCCTGTGGGATTTCGGCAGTTTCACTTCCAGATCAGCCCGAAGCAGAAACGCCGAAGCAGCAAGAAAAAAAAATAATGTTTTTTTTTTTCTTTTTTCTTTTTTCTTTTTTAAAAAGAGAGATGTGTCACAAGTATTTCATAATTCTGAAAAGATTTACCAGCAGAGGCTAAGGCTGACCAAAAGTGGACAGGATCCTAGCACAACTTGGTGTGAAGGTGTGCCCCACTGCTGGGCACAGCTGGCAGGGGCCAGATCCAGGAGGGTGCTGGGATTGGAGCAGGCCAGAGGACTGCTTGTGTTTCAGCACAAAACCCTGCCATCTAATGAGCAGCAGCACATCCAGACATCCATCAGCCATCAGACCAGGCACAGCGGTGCAGCAGCAGCAGGGACGCGTGTTGTGTCCATGGACTGCAGTGCTGCATGCCGGCTGGTGCCTGAGGCGGCCTGGGGCAGGAGCATCCCGCCCATAGCACATGTAGGCCTGCGTCTGGGGAGTGACAAGCACCCAGTGCCCGGGTCCCAGCAGTGGGGCACAGCCAGACGGGAGGCAGGGGCAGGGTGGTGGCTTGACTTCGGTCCCACCTGTGTTTTTCTGCATCAGGCTTGACTGCTGTCAGCCTTTCCCATCCACATACGTACACAAAGTCTTATTAAGAAAGGATTGGTCTGAGTGTTGGCACGTTTTGGGGGAGGGAAATCTTCTTTTAGCTGAACTCCTTCATGCACTTCTAGTGCCTTCTCTGCCCCGAAGAAAGGGCTGCTCTCATTCACTTCTTTCACTGCAGTTAATTAGTAAGTCCGAGCCAGCACGTCCTCGGGAGCTGGTGGTTCCCTTAATCTCCCTGTTGCTAGGGCATGCCGACATGCTCCACTGGTACTAGTTCCAGCGTGATGTGGGGGATTGTGGAAAGAAAGGGTAAAGGGCTGATCAAACAGAGTTCGATTAAAAAAAAAAAAAAGAAGAAGAAAAGAAAAGGGAAGAAGACGCTCTTTTAGATGAGGCTGGGAAGTTCACAATGGGGGAAACCAGAGGGCGAATGATAAGGCCTAAAGGAGCTCATTAAATTGAGGCAAGCTGAGCAGAGTTATCTTATTTCACTCTCTTTCTCCTGCCACCCCTGTGACGGTGAACTCTTTTATCAAAGGGGGAGAGGAGGGAGGTGGGATCACTTCCTCACAAAATGTTTGACAGAAATAAAAGTATAATTGTTTTCCTAAGAATTTTTGCAAATCAACCCTTTAAAAGTCTGGAAAGCAAGCTAGAGCCTTAGTGAAGGTTGCTGCTTGATGGAAATGTAGGCTGCAGGTGAGAAAGTCCCATAGCCCATTACCATTTTCTCCTCTCAGCTCATCCAGTCTCCCAAGAAACAGCAAGGTAAAAAGTTAAGTAGGTCACATGGACCTGCGGGAAGGCAGAGGTCAAACCTGAATGCAAATGTGAAATGTTTGCCTTGGAAGCAGTTTCCTACTTTATTTGATCTGCATCATCCTTTACAAAATCAGAGTGAGCATACGAGTCAGGAAGGTTCATGCATTTAAGCAAGGTGCTGCCTAGCCAAATCTCACACAGTCCTTTTCTTAGGACCTCTGGCAAATGCCTTTCCTCTGATAGTGGCCATCATTTGCTACCTCAGACGGACAGGGATCCCACCATAGCATATCTCAGTGAGCATGAATATCTTGAAGAGCTAGAGAGCGCAAGCAGCTGCAAGACGATAGGGAAGCTTCTTAGGTCTGTGTTTAGCAGAAGAAACCAGGGTAGGGCTTAATCCTTTGCTGGTAACCACGACAGTGACAGAGTGCGGTAATTGATAGTGCATTCTTTTCTTTAATGTGAAAATCAGACAAATCGCGTATCAGAACTGTGTTTTGAGAGTCTGCATGAACGATGGGTCACAAAACAGAAACAAGTGCCTATCCCATGCATCCTCTTGCTAATGGAGTCAGGAGACGAGCACTCGTGTTGCTGTGACACTTCTGCTCTTGTGGTGACAGAAGGTGGTGGCACAACTGTGGTCCTGCCGGCCAGTGTAGCTCTGGCAGCCAGGGAGGGAGCAGCAATGGCAAACAGCACATTTTCCCTGCTAAACTCTGCCAGCCTTAGCTGGAACATTTCTGCAGATTTTTGCTGGTTTCACTTGATCCTTTCCTCCATGGGATCCAAAGGAGGCCGTTTTTGTTTTTGTTTTTGTTTTTGTTTTTTTTTCTTAAAAAAAAAACCAACCAACAAACAAACAAACGAAATCCTCAGTTATTATTGAAGAGCAATCCATTCTTGTAAATGATTATGTTAACTTCTCTTGCCTGGAGGTCCTTCTCCCCACATTAATACCTCCCTCTGGCCAAGAATTCCCATCTTGCCGTGCAGGTGAGGTGCCTGGACTGCTCACTTCTACTGGAAGGGATGAGGTTAGCTTTTTCCAAAGATCAGGTAAGCTTTTAAATGTGCAAATACTTTTTTATTAATCTCTCCTCCTACTTCTAGGAGTTTCCCCTCCCATCTACCTACAGGAGCACACAGGGAAAGTGTGTTCCCCTTTTGCTGCAGGGAAAGCGTTGGATTTTCCACATGGCAGCTCAGCTTGAGTACAGCTTTACTGTTTTAATCTCTTTCAGGTATCAGGCTATTGTAAGACAATCCTTTTTTGCTGAGGAATTTCCTCTGAAGAGGGATCAGGTTTTTGGCATCTAAGACATCCCCTACCCTCATTTCTCCTTCCTCAAGTCTTTCTGTCATAGGCCAGGTCTGCACAACAAGCGTCTGCCAGCAGGACTGTAGCCAGAGCTATAATGAGACATGTTGGGGTGGGGGGTGTCACAGTTGTCCCTTTGTCTGAACGATCCATTCATGCAAACAGGCTGTTTTGCTAATATAATCTGAATCAGTAAATGCATTCCTCCCATAAGCATAGCTTTAGATATTGGGACATACTGGTAGGAAGAAACTTGGTTTGCTAGGGACCTTTCATTAATGTTGGCCCTCATACATTCATGTGTGCGTGGGCGTGCAATGGGTAGCGTGCTGCTTCTTCACTCACTCCACCATCTCCACTCATTGGGAGTCTCATGCACAGCAGGGAAATGCAAGTTCAGGAGAGATGGTCTCTTGTCTTCTTCTGGCAGAAGAGATCTCATCCATTACCCTGCACCACTATCTAGTTTAATGTTTTTTTTATACCCATTTTTTACCTGGTGTTAATAGTGGCAATGTGTGCAGGACAGTGGAGAAGTTGTCTGATGTTTTGGAGGTTTCATGCCTGCCTGCCTTTGCCAGCGTTGACATGTTGTTGCATCTTGCAACACTACCACTCTCCCTTCTTTCCAAGGGTGTTTTTTTTTTTTCCTTTCCTAGTTTCTTGACAAGGAGTCTCTGATGATTCCTTATAAAAACTGGAAATGTCTCTTTCATGCTCACTTGCTTTTTAGATGTTGATACATAGTTTGCCTCTGTGCATCAGTCTCTTTACACATGGCTCACATGCATTGACATGGGGAAGAAGTAGAACAAGACAAAACAAAATCCAATAGCTGAAAGCACAACAAATTCAGACCAGAAGGCACACTGGGTGACTGGACAGGGGGATACTTTGCTATTGTCATGATTTACCCAGGCTGAGAAGGAGAGATTTTTTCTCCAATGGAAAATCGCCATGCTAAGGCTGGATAACAAATAGAGGAGGCCAACAAAGTCATTATGGTTTGCTCTTTCTAGTGTTAACCTCTAGCAATCTATAAATAATGTGTAAGTTTCCACATACTGCAGTTTATCAGCAGGGTGTTTTGTTACTTGCTCTATGATCTAGATCATTGCTTTGGTTTAACCAACAGTTAGCAGCAGTGAACATGCCCCAGCCTAGGGCCTGGTGGGTGCCAGGGGTCTCAGGCTTAGCTAAAACACATGCAACGCTGTCCTCTCATCGCTGACAACTGGCTGACGCTGCAAAACGTGCAGGAACCATAAAAACAAAAGAAGCAGAATGGGAAGGAAGGAGACTCATAGCTAGGCAAGAGGCCAGCTTTTTCTGCTTTTTCCTTTGAGCCTCCACTTCTGGAAGTCCCTGCTTGCATGTCCTTACTATCAACTGGTGCTTTAGCTGTTCATTTATGGGGAATTCTAACTAAAGGGAACTGAAGCGGTATCTGAAATTCACTTCCGCTTGGGCAATAGAAAGACTGTCTGAACTCCTTCCCCTTTTGGCTGCTCATGCTGCTCTTTTGAAAGAGCACCATTATAGTGTTATAACACTGCTGTATTTACAGTGTTGCTGTTACAGCTACAGCCTCCTCAAGCAGTGAGCTTTTGCGTATCTTTACTGCTGTGAAGAATATGTGATGATGGAAGGTAAGCTAGAGTTTCTGTGCGGGCAGGAGTTTAGCATGATTGCATTACTAGTGAATTCAGTTTTCCATATGTGTGAAAACAAAAACATGTTCCTCACTCTGTCAGCCTAGTCTGTGCTGCCGTCAAGCTCGGAAGGCCAGCTGAGAGGGAAGCCAGCAATAAAGTGTACCCAAATGAGAAAAGACGTTTTTCTAACAAGTGGTTGAGATGAACTTGACGAATACTTCTGGCTGTAAACATTGCTAGCATTTGGAGCTATTTAAAATTCAGATCTGGGTTAGAAGATCCTGTGACTTGTTCCTGTCACTTCTGGCAAGGACAGCAGGTTAAACAAAAATTGACCAGCAGAGACTGAGTGCTTCCATGTGGAGCCTAGTGGTTGGTAAGAGGTGGCAACAAAGGTTGTGCTTCTGATCTTTCCTAGACCAAGATAAACCAGTGGTGGTTTATCCATTAAGGTCACTTAGTAGTTAAAGGCATGTTATTTTGTGCTTTGGGCAAGTGCAAAGTTTTAATGATGTGGAAAGCATCTCGGAGCTAATAGCAATGAGCATAGGCTATATAAAAACTGGGGAAATGTAACAGTAAATAAATCAGCTCTTCTTTGATCTCAGTCTCAAGGAAAAAAAAACATGCAGAAGCTGGGCTAGATATTTGAGGACAAAATCACGAAGCAAAATGATCCAATTAGCAAGAGACTTTAAAATAGCAAGTAGTTTTTCAATACTATTGCAGCAAGATGACGACCCAGGCAACTGAAACACTCTCCAGTGGAGAAGACAATCTATGAACAGATCATGGCTAGAATCCCAGGGTGTTTATACCTTCCTTTGCATTTGTTGTTACTTCAGATTAATATTACAATCAATGTCAATGACAGAGGTAGGTAAGATCACAAAACTAGAGCAGAGAATAGGTTAGAAGATCCTTCAGTGTGTTAGTGCTCAAGGCAGTTGGCCCAGATGAATTTCAGCCTAGGGTAATTGCACCAGCCAATTATTTAACCTCAAAAGACCGAGGCATAACCTACCCTAGCTTCTGGGATGTTACACAGCTCAAGAACACACTTAGAAGCCTGGAAAAGTGCAGACGTAGTTCCTGCCTTCAAAAGGAAAAAAAGGAGGAGCCAGGGACTGCAGATTGTTCAGTTTAACTTCAATTCCCGGAAAAATACTGGAACAAACAATCAAACTTTTGTAAGCACCTAAAGCAAAACAAAGAGATGAATAATGGCCAACATAGATTTGTCAAAAACAAATTGTGTAAAATGGATCAAATTTCCTTTCATGACAGAGTAAAAAACCTTGTTGATAAGGGAGAAGCAATAGTTCTATATTTTGACTGTGGTGAGGCTTTCGTCACAGGGTAGCGTGATATTTCTAAACAAATTAAGGGAACCTGTGCTAAATGGGGCTGGTATAGGATGATGCAGTATTAATTGGAAAACCACACTGAGAGAATAGTTACTAATGACATTTTAAAAAGGGAAAGGTGGATCAAGAAGAGTTATTTGGGAGTCTGTATTAGGTCAGTATGATATAAGGTGATTATGAACAGCTTGGACAATGGAATAGAGAATATCATATTTTTGTCTACCACAAAGCTGGAAGGAGACTGTGGAATATAAAATATAAAACTACAATTATAAAATATATACTATAAAATATAAAACTACAATTAAAAACTATTTAGACAAATGGTCTTCAAAATAGGATTCATTTCACTAAGGATGGTTGTAAGTTTCTGTATATGGGCAATGCCAAGAATAATTAATTCTGTTTGTGTAGGGTGGTGAATATGCCCAAGTAGCCCAACTAGCAACTCCACATAAAAAGTTGACCTGAGAAATGTTCCAGGTTACAGTTCAAATATGAGTTAATTGCTAATGCAAAAAGGGCAAATGCACTACTAGGATGTGTAAATAGGCATGGACCCTACAAGTGAGCCTTCTGCTCAATTCTCCATGAGGCCACCGTTGGGTTATGGGTGCTGTGTGCTCAAGACAGGGTCCAGAGGATGGCAATGGGAATAATCTTGAGTTCTTGAAAAGCAGACCTAGGAGGGAAGAATGAACAAACTGACTTTCTTTAGTCTAGAGAAGACTGAGGGAGATAGGGTTACTGCTGTCAGATATGTGAAAGATGGCTGGGAAAAGGGGAATAAATTGTTCTCCACATCCCTGATGGATAGGACAAGTAATTAACTTAAATTACAGAAAAGGAGATTGAGGTTAGATGTTAGAAGACAGAAAGCAATAAGGATAATGACGCACAGGAGTATCAGAGGAGGCCGTGGACTTGCTATCCTTTGTTTAGGATGAGGTTAGACAAGCATTTGTCAGGAGTGACATAAGTATAATGATCCTGCCTTGGGATATGCGTCTGGACTAAATGATCTTTTGAGATCCCTTCCAGCCATATAAATCTCTGATTCTATCCTGACTGCTGAAGGAAGCCAGGATTACAAGTGCTCCACGTTTGTGGTTTGTGACGCTCTCATTCGTGACTGAGAGCCAAGAACAGTCCTGCAGGAGCTATACGCACTGCTTGCTGGTTTGCAGGAAAACGGTTTCCTGCGTGGCAGGTAAAGTCACCAAAGACTAAGAGACATCCTTGGATTATGAGAATGTAGTGCTGTGTGGTCTATCTTGCGTTTAAATGTCTCTTATCCTAACCCTAGTGATGGTGCATGACACCAGCCTTGGTGTCACTGATCAGTGTAAAACAGCCCGTTGTGCTTGCTTGCTAATTGCAGCCAAGCAGAGCTGGCCTTCCTGATCTATAGAATTCAGGACTGCATGCTTCCATGTCGGTGGGAACCAGAGGCCAGTTCGGCCCGCAGCCCTGGCACTAGTGACGCAGGCTGGCACTAGCAGTGCTAAAGCTGCCACAGGCTCCATCAGACGCTGGGTAATAGAAATATGAACGATTGTTCTTTGTCTGGAGTCCCCACAGGCCATTAGGGACAGAGCTTGCTAGAGATTATGTTCTGCAAGCACTTAGAGGAGTTTGTGTTTCTCTAGGAATTCAATGGGTGATAAGTGGAAAAGGGTACAAGAAAGACAGAAATACTCTTTTTTTTTTTTTTTAGTTTCTGAAGACAGGTTTTACAAACATCAGTGTATAAATAAAAAAAAAAGAAGACCTGCTTTAAAGAGGTGGCTAACCCAATGTGCCTTGAAAAAAATAGCAGAGAGCAAACACTGAAGTCCTTTAACTCCATGTCATAATTTATAGCAGGTTTGCAATTGTGAAATCTCTCAGCGACGTGAGACAGATGTTATGGTGAGGAAAATAAAACAAACAGACAACGGGATGGGAAATGCAGAGAAGATGAAATGACACCGTGTTGTAATCCTTATGGGAAGTCTCTATATAGCTTTCCAACATTCTGTACTGGTGAGCAATTAGGAAACTAGACAAGCTATATAAACAGAGCCACTAGAGGTCTGTAACCATTCCCATGCAGTTTCCGCAGCAAGCATGAGTCTCAAGGGCAACTCTGGGGAGGGGAAAATTTCTGCCCACCATCTTCTAAATGATCCCTTTAATATTCTGTCCAGAGCTATTTGCGTAAGAAATGCACACAAATAGAGGTTTTCCAGTGCTCGCTCCTGTTCCTATGGCAGTAGATCAAAGGCAGTAACAATACAGAGTTAATTAATTCAGGAGAAGGAATTCCCACTTGCAGCGGTCTTAACCCAGCAGTGGAGGGAAGGTGTCAATCATAAGGGCAAAGGTGCCAATACTGGCATGGATTTGTGGTTGTTTTTTTCCTTCACTAAGGAGTTAAGGAGGGCAGTTAAACACTGAATGTCACCTGAGCTTCAGAAAAAGTTTCAGAAAAGGGTTTTCTATATAACCAACAGTTTATAAGTGAGCATGAGCAATCCGGCTTCAGGAAACCCGAACAAAAATTGGTCCTACAGTCTTGTAAAAAGAAACCTCTCCAAGGGAGTGCATTTCCCCATCCATGTCAAGTTTGGAGAACATCCCTCTCATCCCTACTCAGGGCTCCCATTCCCACACTGAAGACCAGCAGCATCCACAAAGGCGGTAAAACTGGCCAAAGGGAAAGCTGGGGAGGAGTTCCTCTCCCCCTGCAGCCTTCCAGCTTTGTGTAAATCATAGGAGCAGAGGGATCAAGATGATTGGGATGAACCAAAAGTTATTCAGTAGTACTCAGAGGAGAAGGGGCAAAATCCTTGTACAGAGATAACAACAGAACAGTAAGCAAAGGCCTTTATGGAGGCAGAGCAAAGGGCTAGCCACCAGTGCACCTGGGATTTCTAGAATGCCTTAAAGACCAGTAGGAGAGAAAAGGGGGAAGTTTGTTGGTTTTTCTTGAGCTAGAAATTACCCTACTGGTAATCTGATGCATATCTAGAAAGAGAAATCTTAGAGGCCAATAAAGAATGAAAATTTGGAAAGAGTGACTACTTGCCTGTCAAAAATATATTGTCCCTGAGCGGGAATAACATAGGAGAAAGGACCACATATGAAGCAAAATATTATAGGACTCCGCTAATTTTAAATGAATTCATTTCTTCAGTTAATGTCTTCAAAAAGGTACTTTTTCTCAAATTAAGTGTCTAATACACTATTTCACTGATATCAGTGGCAAAGCTCCTGTTGGCTTCTCCTTAAACAACCACAGAATATTAAAGGTGAAGTCAGTTTAAGAATCTATCCTCCTTTTCCCTTTATGGCCTTAGGTTCCTTTTTGTACACAGCTCACCTAACTTGGCCTTAATTTATTTCTCCACGTGGGGGAAGTGACCCACACGATCCTTCGTGGGATTTCTGCAAGCGTGCTCCCAGCAGCCAGCACTGAGCAAACAGAGCTCTGCTGCAGCTGATTTTATAGAAGACGTTAAACCCTGTGGCCGATACGTGGTTTGGTGTAAGGTGCCAAATACTCCCAGGGTTGAATCTGTCTACCTGAAACTGCAATGAAGACTTTTTTCCCCTTGGGCAAAACAGGGACACAAGGCTAATACCTGTCTGTGGCAAGCTGATGATTTGTCTACCACTCTGTAAAATAGATACTAGTTACAAAAATCAGATAAACAGGACTGAGATCTGATGATCTTGTCTACTTGCAGGCATCTTAATCATATTTGCAGAAATCCACTGCACAAATTGATTTAGAAGTTGCTTCCTACCTGCCTCATCTTTGAACTCCAGCATGTCACAGAACTTTCAGGCTTGGACATACCAGAAAGGATCTTTACATTGCAATGTCTGACAGCCAATCTTGTGGGTTTTAACTGGAATCATGCATGCACTTCCCAGCTCTGCACGTGGTAAATGCTTTTACACAGAGATCTCTGTGTGTCCATTCATTTAGACACATCAGCTGTGCCCACATTGGGGCTCATGCCAAAGCATGTGCGTGTACATGTGGTTTCTCATCATATATGTTTTCACTGAATGAGGAACGTAAGGAAGAATGCACCATTTATTTCTAGAAAGGACCTGAACCATCATATTTTATATAGCTTTCGAAAAAGGAAGTACTGCCATTTGGAAGAAAGTTTAGGGGCTCTGAATAGGATGGCCTCGTCATGCTGGCATAATTCAATTTCTCTGTTTACTGGAAATTGCCCCATTAAACTGCTTGAAGCATGGCCAAGGACAGGCTATATAAGGCCTAATCGTACTGCCTGATGAAACTCGGTAGCAAAACCCTTGACACCTTCAGCCTTGTATTTTGGATTTATCATGCATCATACATTGTTGTGTTTCCTTGGGAGTTACATTTTTCATGGTCTTTTGCGAGAGTTCAGCCCCTTCGCTATGGCATTGCAAGAGCTTTCTCATAGCGGGCTGATGGGAAGAGCCGTACTGGGTCAGAACCCAGAAGTGGTCAGTCTGGTGTTCTGCAAAGCACTTTCTTGGGCTGCAGTGATGGGAGATGACTTGTCAAAGGCCCAGCTCATACTAGAGCCAGCCTGTTGCACAGAGCCAGCGTAAGAGAGCAGCACAAAAGCCGCGATCAGGTGGGACCCACGGGCTGGACAAGCAGTAGGAATGGGGTAAGTCTCATCCCCAAGGCACTTCCAGAAGGAGGTGCGGTGAGGCTTGCTGGTGATGTTGCTTCCAAGATAGGAGAGCTTAAAATTAATGGTTTAAAAAGTATTATTTTTGTTATAACTAGCAGGTACTTTTGGCACCAATGCCCTTCATCGTTGCACTTCAGATGTTATTGGAGTTTGCCACTGTATTTCTGGAGAAGAGTCTGTGGGCTATTTGCTTCATAGCTGGAGTTTAGAGACAAAATCTGTACTGTAACCTGAGCTTTAAAGGTTTTGCATGTTATTAAGTAAGCAAGCTGCAGCCTGCTCCCCCCTCCTTTTTTGAGGGTGACTGAAGTACCAAAAATACGACACATGCACACTGCCTTTTAACTGGCTTCATAAAAACATACCTACAATAGTGTAACTTTTATGTTAGTGTCACATGTGAAAAGAATGTGTGACGCCTAGGAAAGTATGCATAGCCTCATACTAGTTCTTGTGTCTAATGATACTTAGATACGAGGCTGGCACATAACACTGCAGCACACAAGCTTCTGACTTTCTGAGCCAGCCTTGAAAAAGAAGGCTGAAGAGCATTTGCCTTCTGTGTGCCATTTGTCTTGTCAGCAATGTGCTAAAAACAAACCTCTGTATGCTCGCAGTGACGGCTGGAGTTGGCCCGGTCCCTGTGCGAGCGAGATTAAGGCATCCTACTTTCTGTGGTCCCTGATAAGGTGGAACTGTTTGTTATGGATGGCTCTGATTTTTCTCAGGGGCATCATTGGGAAGGGCAGGCTAGGACCTACACTGTGAACTTCCATAACTTAAAGCATCTGAAATTCCTCTGTTTTACCTTAAATTTGACTTTTTGGGGGGCAGAGAAGAGTCCCGATATAGTTTTATTTTAATACATAAGTGCAATGTTCCAGGAAGTGTTTTCACCCGTAAGATAGTGACTGATACCCTCAGGCAGAACTTCAACTTACAATATTTTTTCTTGAAATCAGTGCTTTTTGTCTACCCTTACTATCCTCCTTTGCAACCCCAGACAATGAGGGGTGGTATGTTCCCGAAGGCTGTCCTAAAATAATCACCCAGCAGTAGAGCCAACTTCTTACCTCAGCTTCAGTAATGAACCCCTGTGAACAACCAGTGCAACGCAGTAGGCATTTATGTGAGCAATACTCAGCCACGTGTCTGTGCGCCAGACACCGGGCTGGTTGCAAGGCGGGCAAGCCTCCAGAGCTGGAATAGCGTTCCTGATACAACTTTCCCATGCCCGTCTCAAGGAGCTGTTACAAGAGGTGGCACCTGGGTGCCCAAACAGAGCTTTTGCTCCCTCCTTCCCCTAGCCGTGCTCCTGATATCTCTCAGAACAAGGAAAATGCTATGGGAGTATTAGGTCATCCTAGTGCTTCCAGGAATTCCCCTTTTCCTGACAGATCCTCCTGCGGCTTGCTGCGCTGATTCCAAGGTCCCAGAGCACTGGGGTTATGGCTATGTGTGCAAAACAAAGGCACAGAAATGAGTGGCTATGTAGCAAAAGCATATTCTGTTGCTCGGATTTTTTTTTTTTTTTTTTTTTGCAGTTGAGACAATCTGAATCATACTGTTCCCTCCCACACAGAAATCCCCTTCTGTTATAGTTATGCCTTGCATACCTAATAGCTTAGTAATCAGCATAAGGCAACTTCTCTGCAAAGCTGGGGAAAGCCATCTATCCCCAGATAGAGTGGCCAGTTGCCACCTTGTTCAGCTTTGGCCCATACTGACACCTTGGATATTGACACCACAATAGTCATGACGAAAAGTGCCAGTGGAAAACGATTTGATGCAAAAAATGCAGCTATGTCTCCCTTAGACAGCCAACAATAACTGGAACGGCCTATTAGCATTTTGGTTACTCCATATGAGTCTTGCTGGGACAGCGGCATCAGCGTAAAAGAGATTGTGGGCTCATTCAGATCAAACTGCTGCTCTTCATGGGCTCATCTGATCAGAGGCGGCAGTGAACGGGAATGGGCTCCGGCTCCAGCGTGCCCCATGCCTGAAGTTCCCTTCTATCTCCATGCGTGGGTGAGGGCTCTCTGAAGCTGCCCAGGTTTTGGTGGCCTTCTACCCCCACAGCAAGTTCAGGGCATACAGAATGAGTTACCATTTTGCTTACTGCTTGACTCAGCATTCCTGGAGTCAAAATGCCACAGTCACGCGTGAAACCCAGCTATGGGTCACCACCTGGGGCAAATAGGCAGAAAGGAGCAGGGCAGCAGGAGCCAAGGAGAAGTGAGGGGTATCTGATGGGTATGTGGCTGGCCAGGAGCTGCCAGCCATTTTATCCGGATGTTTGCGTACATGTATTGCAGCATGCAGCAGAGGTTTGGGGTGTAATATGGGATAAAGAAGACATTTTTGGCAGCATGTAGGAGAGATTCAGGCTGTGAAGGTTGGGAAGAACTGTCTGAGGAAGATCTTTTTCCCCGTACTACACTGGGGAATTGCAAGCCTTTCCCTCAGGTGGCTGGGACTACAGAGGCTGTGAGTCCTGTACTTCAAGCTTATGGGTTTAAATCTCTGAATTCTGAATTCAGTGCACTTTTGTAGGGCAAGTCTAGCCCAGCACCTTCCGGTCAGGTTTAACTGTGCCCAGAACACTTTTTCAGAAGAAAAGGCGCATTTTGGGGGGACATAGTCGTTGGCAACCAGCTCTGGGTGACCCTGCTTGAGCAGGGGTTGGACCAGATGGCCTCCAGAGGTCCCTGCCAGCCTCAGCCACTCTGTGATTCTCCAATTTCCAAACAGCTTCTTGAAGGCAGGTGAAGAAGTGATGTTGGTGTGGCCACAGCCTCGGATGCTGACCGCAAGCACAGCTTTGGCTGGGGTTGTGCCGGGGTTGTGCTGGGGTTGTACTGGGGCTGTGGGGGCCCCGCGGCCACTAGCTGGGCACTGCAGAGGACCACTGCAGAGGAAGGGTGGCCTGTGGGGACACTAGACACATCCATCTGGGTTCTGCAAATCTCACTGCGTCCCTCTGCCCCTCTGAAGGACACCAAGGTGCTGCTTGGGCTCACCCAGATGATCTGAGCTTTGGGGTTTTGTTTTTGGTGAGGGGTGGGGTGGATGGAGCATTGACTTCTCGGGAAGTCCTCTCCAGACAGGTAAGCCAAGAACTTGCTCAATGCTGCTTCGAGAAGAATCTCGACAGCTGCCGTACCACCCTGCATCCTCATCCTCATCCCGGCACCTCCTTGTCCTGCGGCACAAGCACCCGTCAGGCACCGGCCGCCCCGGTGCCCGCCGCCTCCCAGCAGCGGCCGCCAGCCAGTCGCACGGTTTATTTTGGAGGCCCGCACTAATCCCCTCCGCCCTCGCGCCCCTCGGTTTACAGTATCGCAGCCGCTTCCAGCCTGCGATAGCGGGGTGGCCTCCGGGTGACCCTGGATTAGTGTAAATATTTTGCTTTCGCTGGAAGGAAATGTGACATACATTTGGGATGGAAGCTATCCAGAGACTGCGGCCCTGGGAGCCAAACCGCCGGGAAGCCCCCGCCGCGGTGGTCTGGAGGTACCGCGCTGTCAAACACGCTGGGCTTGCCCCCGCCTTGCCCCGGCGGGGACCCAACATGTTTGCTCCTGGCGGCAGAGCGAGCGCCACTGGGGGTCAGCGCGGGGTGTCCTGCGTGCCCATCCCGCACCAGGGCCATGGCACAGCACGGCACGGCACGGCATGGCATGGCACGGCATGCCTGCCCTGGCATACCGCGTCCTGGGGAGGCTGAGCACTAGCACAGACGCATGACACAATGGAGAGGGGTGAGAATGGAATTGTGTGCAGATGATTTCCCAACTCCCATGCGAGTTAGGAACAAAGGTGCCACCAGAAAAAAATTTGCTACGTGATTACTTTTTTATCTTAAGCCACACTATCGATGCAAGAAGTCACTGATAAGGTAGCTGTCCCTGCCTCCTGTGCGTCACACCGCAGACAGGCCATTTTAAACCCCGGGTGGATTTTGAAAGCTGGCTCCCAGCTCAGCGATGTTTGCTGCTGATGACACTTGCGCTCATCTGCCTTGGTCTCCCTGGCTGCAACATGTGCTTAAAAAGGAATAATAATACAACGCTTCAAGGCATACTCTGCGAAGTAGCTGGTGTCGCGTTTTACATCTGATAAATATTAATTAATGGTATTTCAGACTACAAAAGGCGCTGGGATCTCATGCATCAGCTGGAGAGAAATGTATCTCCCAGATTTAGCCATAATCTTGCTGAATTATGCATTTGATTTGGCAAGGCTGATTACCCCGGAGTGGTGTCTGCTTGTTCAGCATTCCTCCGTCGCGTAAGGAGGTGCCGACTTCCCGCGGTAGAGCCCAACAGCCTGCCCGGGGACTCACGGGGCCAGATCATCCAGAATGGGCAAGCTGCAGCAGGTAGAAGGTTTGCTTTTGATAAGTATCCAGAAATTAAGGCACTAACCTGTTGAGGTTCTAGGCCATGCCTAGGCCCCGTCCTGATAATCCACTGTTAGCTTAATTATCAACCTTTGTTTCTCCAGACAGTCAAATTTGTCATGGAGCAAATGCATGTGTGTTGGATTCACTTGTGAAAGCTTCAACAGTAGATAATTTAAAATCAAATTACAGTGACACAGTCTGCCATTAAACCTGAAAAAGAAGGTACCCTTTCACAGGACAATACCCTTCGTGCGCTAAAACAAAAGCTGAACAAACTGCACCGTAACACTCAGACAGTCCGCAGAGCTGTAGGGACGCACACTGACTTTTCAGGAAGATACGCGGCAAACACTAAACAAACCCTGACGCTCCTAGTGCTGCTTCCCAGAACCAGAGCTCCGCTCTTCCTTACACACAGGGACGTCAACAGCTCCTGCGGCAGCCACTGGCACTACGATACTGATTGCTGCTCGGGAGACCCTCGGAGCGAGTCGCTGAGATGGGAATTAACCCGTTACTTAGCATACACACACTGCCACACTGTTCCGTCCACGTCCTGAAATGCAGGGGAGAAGGAAGGCAATGAAATCCCAGCTTCCAGAATCAGAAATTTTCATTGGGTGAAAATGTCTTTTTTTTAATTATTTTTACTGTTATCCTCTCAATCTGCCCTAGTTATTTCTGGTGTTATGGTTTCTCAGCCAGCGCACATAGGGACTACTCGCCATCTCTATTCGATATTCAGGGCTGCACTGGGCTCTGGAAAACATACCTATGGGAAGTCACACCTTAGCATGGGCCAGGTCTTACGTGTGCGTGTTCAGACGGAGCTGGAAGTCAGGCTGGGGGTCTTGCTTTGGTACTCGGGTTGGCCCCCGAGCAGCTGGCCATCACCAGCGGCTGCAGACTGGCTGATGCCAAAGTCCTTCTGAGGGCAGCTGCTGTTCTGGGCGGGGAACCCGTCCCTGCCTTCAGATGGCTGAGACAGCAAGCGCCAGGGAGAGCGAGGTGCAGGCCTGTGGCCTCGCTGTGGCCGTGGTCATGAAATGCTGGAACCAGGGAGGAGCTCATGGTCATCACAGGCACCCTCGGCCCTCTGCCTGACTGGCCATGGACCTGTCTCCCATCGTAGCCTGTGTTTGACAACAGATTAACCAGATTCTTTCGAGCTTTTCTTGTGCTGAAAGGATGCTGCCCAAAGCAGCTGAAGGGACAGCCCACATATCCAACACCAGCAGCTCCTCTTGATGTGCTTTTCCTTTGACATTGTCTGTTGTGAACACCCCCCACCACCCCAACGTAAATCTGTTCCTTGTAATGCTGTTGGTTTGGATTAGGGAGAAGGCTGAAGTGCCATCCATCTGAAAGACCAGCCAGAAGAGTGGTGATTTTGGCCATCTCAAAGACCAGCTAGAGGAGAGGTGATTTTATCCATCAAAAAAGGTGCTGAGAGTAGTTTAATTATTTGGGGGGGCGGGTTTGGCAAGAACAGAGAGCTCTGGCTTCGAGCAGAAACAGCTAATTTAGCTGAGTGCCAAAACTGGTGCCAGCTCTAGATAAACTTTGCTGCTCTTCTTGCAGCGCTCATCCAGTCCTGTTCCAGCCAGCAACAGGAACTGCCGCCGGGTGTGCCTCATAAATACAAATAGACTAGGAGAGACTCGTGTGAATGTTTCCTGTGCATTTGCTTCTCACAAGGACGTGTCTCACACCCGGAGTCCAGCTTTGCCATGCCAGGTCAAAAAGTGGGCTTGGTGTTTGCGCTGTCCCGAAGGAGAGACGGGACAGCCCTCAGAGGATCAACCCGAGCAGCGGGATGAACGCCCCCCGTGTTCAGAAGTGCTCGTGTCGGGGTTCGGGCTCTGACAAGCACAGGTGCGGGGGGAGGCTGGGTGCTCTGTGTGTTGTGGCTCCGGATGCAGCTTTCGGTGCTCAGAGCCGTGTCTGAGCGAATACCTGTGATGAAGCACATGCCTAACTTTCTAAGCACAAAGCTCTCCCATACTAAGATTTATATTTAAAGAAGAGGAGAAAGAAACATAAACATGTGGCGTGTGGTTCTGAGCGAGAAAACATGAAAAGCCCTTTGCAGCAAGGAAACGTGCCACATTTGCTGAGAGGAACCTGGGGGGGCTCTTTCCTTTCAATCTCTCTATCAACAGATTAGATGCTCGAAAATTGCGCCTATCCTGAAACCCTCATTTTCTTTAGCAGAATAATAAGCAAATAGCTTTGAGCCCCTTGCCTGCAGGGAAATGGTTTTGTAATGGAAGGAGCACCCTGCACTAAATCAACAAACAGGAGAATGGCTGTATTTGTTTTTCCAGGTACTGGAGGTGAAGGTTGCAACCATGCCGGGGTTTCTTTCACATCCTCTCCACTTGACACGGGGCAGGGGACAGGCACAGGCGCACACAGAGCTGTAGCGTACGTGGAGGGAGCGTGTAACCAGAATCACGGAGCCTTTGGTCTCTGCCTTCCCTCCACGTGTGTGCTTTCAGCTGCGACAGCGGCTTATGCAGGTGACACAGGCTAATGCCAGCATGGGTGTTGGTGGCCTCTGGCCTGGGCAAGGGATGGCCCGGAGGGGGGGGCGGGATGCTGGCCCCAGGGCCCTGCCTCCCTGAGCAGGCGAGAGGGGAGAGCAGCAAGCACAGCTGAGCTAATCGGCCGGCAGCAGGGATGCAGTGGGGGTATCTCGCTTAATGCATTCATGTACTCACAGAAATCCACTTCTATTAGCACAGCTCGTTTCACTTAGGGTGGGCATTTTTGCTTATTGGCTCTAAATACAGAGCTATCAGTATAATTTTTGTCCATGCTATGTACTCTTTGTCGGCATTGCTGAAGGAGTGTGCCTAGCACAGGCACAGACTCGGGAGTCAATTTGGAAAAAGATGGTTATCTAGCCAGACAGAGGTTTGTTTTCCTCCCTTTGGTTGCATCCCAAAGACAATGCATTATTGGGAAACATTTCGTATGCTTAGTCAGTGCACAGGGAGCATTTGCAAAGCTAAGGACAGGAGTGAGTTTATGGTCTAATCCTGTCTTACACAGATGTATTTGCCTTATCCATATATTCCTAGCATTTGAACCAATAGCTCAAAAACAGGCCTATGGCACGAATGAATGCTTTAAGAGAGCACCTTATATATGTATACCTGATGCACAGTTGTATGCCCATATGTGCTTACGATTTTCATATATATTTCCCACTGTCCCCCCTTGCTCCAAACAGACAGAAAGATAGGTATTTGTGTGTGCGCATGTGTCTATGTGTCAGAACAGGTACTCCTGTGCATATACAAGTGCTTGCAGACACATGCAGGTATGTATGTGCCCATGCGGCCCACACTACTCGTCACGTTTACACCTGTCTGTATACATGCCTATCCTGCCATACANAGCGGCACTACAAGTTTCCTAACAACTGGGATGAAGTTTTGTGTAAATCACCTTCTAGGCATTAGACTTTTCCCAGCAAAAGAGGGGGGCGGGTGTTTAGAGGAGGGAGAGTTGTTCCCTTTGATGTGGGGATTAGTTCACATGTCAGTGTTATCCCCCTTTTTTTTAATATGCTGTGATTTACAGAAGGGCGGCTATGAGAGATAGCCAAGGGGACACCCACGTGGGACTTGCTGACAGACACCACCTCCCAGAAGATACCTACAACTAAAGCAGCTGGCTTCAATAGAAAGGTTGCAATTACAAAAAGAGAAGGAAAAAAAAAGCATCTTAAAAAATAACCTGTTTTGCCTAACAAATGCTTTCTAAAAATTAGGATGTGCTTTAATGCTAATGGAGCTGGAACTGGTTTTCCCAGCAGCAGAGGGGGAATCTTTTTGCACATCCATAACAAAGAAAGACATTATAAATGCTTTTTTCCTTTAAAAATGTTTGGTCTGTATTTTCCCCTTAGAGCATGCATCAGTAGTGAGAATGAGTGTGGCTCCAAAAGAGATTAGGCTCACTTGAAACATATTTAGCAACACGACTGCTCCAGTCAGAGTTTCCGTGCTGTCCTGCATGAATATTTTATCGGTGCTTTAGAAAAACTTCACTTTTTGGTCAAAAGTTATGTAGTTGTTCTGCAATCCAATCTTATGTCTATTAGTGTTAGAGGAAACTTTCCTGATGCTTTTCATGGGAACTGGATAAGGCTCTGAATTATTAGGCTAGAAGCCATATTCAGAGTAGCTTTGCTTAGCATATCTGAATTGTTTAGGCTTATTGCTTTGTGTAGTGGATGGCCAAGGGGCTGATGAGGGAGACAGTGATGAATAAATACAGTAAGAAAAGTTTTAACTAGCTTTATTTAAAAATAGTCTGCTGTGATGTTTTTTTCAAAGTTCTATTTATTTTTGCCCTTTTTAATTCCTGATGTTTTTATTTGTGCATTTCTCGTTCAGTGAAACTTTGAGACATTCTGGTGATGCAAAACTTTTTTTTTTTTTAATGAAAAAAACAAAACAGAAGTTTAATTCCCAGCCAGGCCAGCTCTCTGACCTGGTTCCCTGCACGGCTGCACTGGTGCTGAAGGTGGTGGGGGAGACAAGGCTGTGGCAGCCCAGACTTCAGAGCAAACTGCTGTAAAACTCTACCCTAAATCAACACTTCTCTCATGTTGTTTAGACTACAGAGGTAACACAGGGCCTTCCTCAGGTGTTACCACTAACTCCTCTCCCATCCTGATACCCGAAGTCCCGCTTTCACCTCTGATGCTGCTTCACACACCTAGCATGTCACAGCTCAGAGCTGTGCAGGCCCCGCACCTTGAGGGGCAGACAAAAGCCAAACCACTCCATCACTGTGATGTTTCCAATGGCCTCCTGTCATTACCCCTGCTATTCTCTCAGGAATAAAGAGGTTTCTGTGCCTCCCCCAGCAGGCCAGGACTGCCACCGACAGCCGAAGTGGGATGTGCCCCACACAAGCCGGACTTGCAGTGGGGCACGGTGGCAGCAGGGCTGCGTTCAAGGACGGCTTCACAGCCTGATTTCTCCCCTCGCGCACCCTGATCCAAGTGCTGATCGCCCTTTGTAGACCTGCAGTGAAAGTGCAGACAAAAGCTGCCCTGGCATTTCCCTGGGCCAGGATGCTCGGGCTCTGCAGGTTTGGCTCTTGAGCTCGCACTGCCCCTGCTTGCTGCCCTTATTTTGTGTTGCTGGAAGGGGACTGCAGACAGCCTGCTACTCAGAAATGTGCACAAAGCGACGACGTGCATGCTCTCCTGCTCCCCCCGTCCCGACAGTCCCCAGTGCATGAATCACGGGGACATTTGCTGTTGCCCTTGCCCAGGGTAGGGCTGGGGTGACGAGGGGCCTGTGTGCAGAGGGAAGCGTCGCGGTGACTGGAAACGAGAGGCCCTCCTACGGCCTGGCAAATCTGCCACACGAGTTTCTTGCAAAGAAGGGTATCTAACGAAACAGAGGCATGCCGATCTGCGTCATCTTCTTCTGAGGTGGCCCACTGGGCCAAGAACCCAAAACACTGTGTGCTTGTTTATTCGAATTGTCAAAATATTTGATTGGATGGATATCAAGCAGTATCTTGAAGACACTACTTCATGGAAGGAAGGACAATTTGGTGATCCCTAGGCTCCCCCATTTCACCACACTCTCCAGAAATAGAAAAGCCTCTTCTCTGGTGTCCTGTCCTTCATTCGACAGGGAGGGCAATGCCAGAGATCACATGCAAAGACATCACCCGCTTGTATTTTCTATGAACATGTTACCATTTGGGTGCTCAGACTGATCTCTACTCTCGCTGGAAGTTGGAATCCCTCCTGAAGGGTTAAATAAGCTTCTCCTTCAAACAAGCAGGCAGCACTGGCTGATTAAACCCCAGTACTTATACATGCAATTTGATAATGTTTTTCAGTGAGAAAAGCCATTCCTGTATTATTCAGGTACACTCTTGTCTGTGAGAAGCAGCATTTCTTGAGTCTCCCATTTGTATTGAGTTGGAAATAACCCATTTAAGCAAAGTATGTTAAATGCCATATGTACTAAAGAGTTAGACACTTTTCAGTAGTTACTTTTGAGAATAGAAACTTGAACTCAGATTTTGTGATCTGGGAGGCTTACAATTAAAAATTAAACAATGTAATAAAATAGAAAGCAACAATCAGACAGTCAAGCAGAACAGGCTTATGCTTTCAAGTGCATGAGAAAAGCAGAGAATTCAAAAAACACTGCCAATTTTATTTATTTACTTATTTATGGTTTGTTTTTGAAAGTTATGTAGGTAATGATGAAGCTTATAGCAGAACAATATAAGCAGTCTATAACTTAAAACTTTGCCACGGTCTTTTCACTTCACCCCACACAAAGGCATGTACTGGGTGCAGTTCATAACCAACATGCCCCCTCCCCTCCAAAAAGAGAACTGAAACAGAAACCAAATAAATGCTCTGCTTGATTATCCAGCAGTCTGGCTGCAAGGTGCCACTGGCACCTCCTTCTGTGGGCCATGTGAGCCTCAGGTGAACACTGGGCCCTGCAAGCCAGGCGCAATGTCTATGCTTTGCAAACCAGAGCTGCAACCCATGAATCGTGAGTGAAATGCTACGTGGAGGCATCAGGCGGAGAAGAACTGTTTCTCAGAGAGATACCTGCATTCCTTCACATTGCAGCGATAAGAAGGAAACGGCTGTCGTTCCCTCTAGATCTGAAACAGCTTTTGAACATTTCTTCAGGTCTAAATGGCAGCCCGTCAGACCTTCCCCTGCCTCCACAGCCTGTACTTACAGCTTTGGGGAGAGCTCAAAGACTCTGGAAATGCTGCAGCTAAATAGCCACCTTCTTAGCATCCTGCACCCTGCAAAGCCTCCCTGGGACCTGATTAGGAAAACAGTGAAGGGGCTTCATGTGAAGGGGGCTGGGGTCAGGAGAAAGTGCTAAACCTTTGCATGTAACGTCTCATGTGACCGAGCGGGTGGGCCGGTGACCGTGGTCTCCATTGGCAAGCAGCGGCTTGCAGAGACCTCAGGGTTATTAGATGGGATTGAGGGAGAATGCCAGCAATGCGTGTGGGGCCGGGGGTGGGGGGATGAAAGGGAAGCCCGACTCAATGGATGAATGAATAAATACACACACAATTTGTGAATGACTTCTCTCCCTTTGCCAAACCTGCACATGAGTTTCTACAGCGATGGGTGAGAGCCTGAAGCAATGTCTCGCGGCTGAGAAGGTCCATGCCGTGCTCCAGCCCTGCACACTGAGCTGCTGGGGAGCCCCACACCTGCTCGGGTGCTGCAGTGGCCCAGGTGAGATGCCAGCAGCAGCGCTGAGAGCGACGTTCTGGCACGCTGCACGTGAAGCTCCTCGCCAGGGCACCCCTGTGCCTCCCAACCGCAGCTGCCACGGCGCGGAGAGCAGTGGCCGTCCTGAGCGCGGCAGCTCCCACTGCTGGTGGCAAAACCACGGCCGTGGCGCACCCACGGAGTGCGAGGGGGAAAAGTGAGGATGGAGGAATCCCGGGCCAAGCGGCACGCGTCAGCCGGCAGGCAGGGCTCGCACGGTGCTGTCCCCATCGCCTCCATCACGCTCGGGGCTCGGCTGCCCGGTGGGCAGCCTCCCGAGACGGCGGCTGAAGGCAGGCGTGCTGGTGGTGCACGCAGGGAGGGAATTTGCTCCCCACAGTGCGTGATTTGGGGAAGAGGGAAGCAGGGCATTCGCCACTTAGAAACGGTGTCTCTGCAGCTCCTAACTTGGCACGCTGGAGCCATCTTTTATTATCCCTCGGGACTACGGCTGCAAACAAAAAATGCTTTCATTTCACTTTGGCGGCCACTCAGGTTGTGTGTGCTCTGGCTGCTTCCTTAATTACAGTGGCTGTTGACAACTTCTCCTGATAGAGACCCTCTCTTTGACCAGTCCCCCCACTCCCCCTCTTATTTTTGCAGTCTGGACACAGAACAAACCGGGACGACGGTCTGTAAAAATAAGCTCACTGTAATGCAGCGATTCCCGTGCCACAGCTATGCTGTGTTCCTCTCTTCTGTCCTCTCAGTCTGTACTGGTGCTGTTTATTTCCTCTTTCTGGCTGTAAGACGTTTTATTTATTAGCGCTGGATTTCCTGTTGCCTGCAGCTGCCTGTGCTTTCCTCTCAGCAGCCTGTGGTGCTGTTCAATTCGGCCTGGACCTTTGTCATCCCGCTCACTAGGTGCTCCCACCCAGCTTGGTCGATGCTTGCATTCCTTACACCTGACAGAGAGGGGGACTTGCACGGCGTGCAAAACCAACCCAACCCAAACCCAACCCAACCCAAGGCCAACGCAGGGAGCCCTCACAGGCGTAGGAGGGCCCCTGTTCTCTGACCTGCTGACGTGCAGATGATGCTTTCTGGGGCAGCAGGAACACCTCTTGTTTTGCTTGCACGCGCTGCGCCGCAGGGAGGAAGACAGCGCTTTGAACTACGGCCGGCCTGCAGGGCTGCCGCTCTGAGGGGTTTAAGGTTTGCCATGAGGTTTCTTTCACGTCGTGGACCACATCGTGGTAGAAATGGCGTGCGGACTTTCCACACGTGAGGTTCATGAATGACTTCCTTGACCTTTTGTGGACATTCAACATTCTCGTAGTAAACACAAAGATTGCTTATATGGAAAGTGAGGTCATGAAGGAAAAAAAATGTTTTACTGCTTTGAACGTGATTTCTCTGCTGGAAGGAAGGAGGAGGCACGAGCTCTTAACGTGCTGCATATTACTGGCAAGGCCAGTTGGGAAAGTTCACCGGTACGCACTGGGGAGAAGTGCTGGATCCCATTCCCGGTTGTCTGGTACCGGTTTGGTACTACTTCAAGTGGCAGGAAATGAGGTTGAAGCAGAGCCTAATGGCAATGTTCCCTCTTTTGTAACTAACATGTGAGGGGCTGCCCTATTTTTATCACCTTTTCTTTCTGTTTGCTGGGGATTCGGGGCCTGAAAACTGCGTAAGGAAAGTTCAGGCTCAGGTGAGCACCCAGGCCGGAGCGCAGTGTGTGATGGGTTTGGTGCGACGCGGCCACAGCCCCGTCAGGATGCGATCCTGCCAGCTGCTGGCCGCAACACACTGCAGGTGCAGCGTGCGGCACCCTCAGACACTTCTTCCTTTGTGCCAGATGTGCGAGAGCTGCCCGGGAACATTAAACAGGGAATGGTCTTCTGACATCTTCCAGGTAAGGTGGAAACAGGAGATCCTGAGCATTTGAATTATGAAAGCTCCCAGTGTGTTACCTGCAAGCCAGTGTTATAACCCCAGCATCCTGGCCAAATTCCAGCTCTGCTAATTACATCCTGCCTATGTGAAAATTCCCCTGCGTTTGTACACAGCCCTTCTTCCCCGCTTGTTTTCGGCAGCTGGGTGGCGTTGCCAGGCACAGCGAAGTGCTTGCCATGTTCCACCCCAGGCCTGGCCGCCTTTCAGCGGGGAATGAAGTGAGCACTGTGCACGGCATCTGCAGGGACCTTGGATGCTTGGCAGGGACGCGTGCCACAGCAGCACACCCGAGGGCCGGCGCTGGAGCCGGGACACGCTGCACGGATGGCGACGGCATGAACAGGTCAAAGGTTCTGGGCCACAGGAAGGCAGTGCGGGCAGCTGGACTCCGATCTGATTTTGTTCCCCGCATCTCTCAGCTACGAGGGCTGAGGGTACGCACTGATCTAGCATTGGGAGCTGTCTGACTTCAGGTTGGTTTGTACTGCGTGAGAAGCTCTCGGTCCTACGTAAGCCAGCCACCACCAATGTATTTCCACCTTTTGCACAACTGGTTATCAGTCACTGTGGACAAGGGAAGCTAAAAGAAAATAAATTATTCAAAAACTTTACAGATTTGTTTCCTTTTCTTTTCTTTCACTTCATGACTCATGTGTGCATTGCTTTTGGCTCTTCCCTGTTGGGAACAACTCTTCTCCCCTGACCATTAATCCCCCTGGTAAAAACCTGACTCACCACTGGAGATGAACTGGCTGCTGGATTATCCCTCTTTTCTGAAGAGGGGGCGGAGGATGGCTGCAGCAGTAGCTATGGGTTCTGATAATAAAAACTGTGTGTCGTGAACAGGAAGATAATGAACTCGTAGATATTTAATACAGGAGAGTGGCTTATTGGCTCTTCTGTTCAATTTTCTTGTCAGCTCTCTCTGATTATGGTATTTCTACCACAGTCCTGCCCGAATATGATATAGGAGCACATAAGAAAATGGAGGTTGCTGCTGCTGGTGTGCCAAGGCCATGGGCAGCAGTGGAGGCAGGACATGCCCAAGGCAGACAGAGCAGTGACTCGCTGTTTTTTTTGCCCCCACTTACATCCCTCTCTGATCTTTTCAGCATCTTGATACCACAGGACAGCAGTGAGTGGTCTCTGTATTTCAAGAGGGAAAAAGCAAGGTTATGTCAAGGTGTGATGCCAGCATGTTTTCACTACATCCCAGAAGGGGAAATATAGCGAGCCTTGAAATGGGAGGGAATTGTGTTGTCTGTGGCATAAGATAGAAAGCTGGGACTCAAAGACTTGAGTCCTCTTGCCACACTGCCTGTGTGATTTCAAGCAAGGCACTTACAACTTTTTTAGACTCATTATCCCTGTCTTTAAACTGTATTTAGTACTTACTTCACAGGGCTGAGAAGAAGGGGATTAAGCTTTAATTCATTAATGTTTGTAAAACATTTTAGAACTTGGATGGAAATTTCCCAGGTTGTGCACAGAGCATTAAAAAGCTTATCTCCCTCTCTGACTGCAAATGTTCCTGTAATATGAGAGAAACGAGTAAAACAGTGCTTGCATTTCAGTGTTTATAATAAAAAAAACTTACCCTCCAGCTTCCCCTCTCTATCCTTCCATGTTTTAAAAAGAAAAAAAAAAAAAAAGAGAGAGAGAGAACCAGCAATGAGAAATTTTAGTCTAAACAGAGTGCAGTTGCTCCCTGGAGACCTGAATGCGTCTCAGTGGAATTTTCCCTGCCTTCAGCCTTTTGTACTTCTGAAAGGTCCTGGAACCAGGCATGTGACTGTAAGAGCAAAAAACACTTCTGTGTCTGAGTGCTCTACCAAATATTTACAAGATACCCAGATAAAATGGCTACAAGCAAGTTCAGCAGGGTTTGACTGACCGGATAGCAGTGCAACACTGTCAAGAAGAAAATCTAAACTTTAATTAAAAGAAAATTAAAATGAAATTTAAAAAAGGTCTCTTCAAAGCACAAAATTGGTAACGCTAAAGCTGGAGAATTGCTCTTCCCCAAGGTGAAACCTATTAGCTTCTAAAAGTAGCTTATTGAAATGGAGTAGCTTACTTGTTGCGATGGAAACTTGGAAACTTCCTTGTTAAAGGAGAGCACAGAGCTGCGTGAGCAGGCGTGTAAGCAGATAGCTGCAGAGCAGTCTTCTCCACGCCATCTTTTTTGGTGGTTGGGAGCAAGGGGACATTGGCTTCCACATCCCATCAGCTCCTCAGCCTCCCACACTGCTGCCGTAAGGGCACGCAGTACTTTTTAACAGGGGCCATGTGTTCCCTAGGAACTCTCCTGGTCACCCCAAGACTGCCCAGCAAACAGCAGATGGCAACCTGTTCGCCCCACCACCAGAGGTGCCCCCACTGCAGCTGATCCCCTTGCTGGGTTACCTACATATGCTCCAGCAATGCTCCAGACCTCCTGTACAGGATGCTCTGCTCTCCAAGAGGTTGCTCAGCAAGGCTTTCCCCGTGACTGCAGAGCGCAGAACCAGCCACTTGGGCTGATGGTGACTGCGCATCAGCCATGGGCACTAACTGAGCACATACATGGCTTTCCCTTAGGGATGTGAGGCTTGAAGGCTGGGAACAGCTTGGTCCCGATCACAGCCCAGCCAGTGCCTTCAGTGGCCTTGAGCAAGTCACACATTCTGTCAGTCTGCAAGGTGAGTAAACAGTGCTGTGGTTTGCAGTCATGTTGCAAATGCTTCAACAGTGCTTTGAAGGTGGAGGAAGCTAAGCAGCTGTAACACACACCAACCTTCCCACCATTTGGATTGCTACCTGTTCTCCTTCAATTCTGAACTGCCAGAGCCCTGCTACTGCCAACCTTGTTACATCATCTCTGACGATTTTCAAGAGAATTACAGGAATAAGAGCCCACAGAACTATCACTTCTTAATAAAACCAATGAGTAGGTTTATCACGTCTCTTAAAAAGCAGAAGTGAACATTTCCCTGTGTTATGGGCTGTGGAAACCAAGAGCTGTGCGTGTTTGATCATCAGTTCCCGCAGACTGGTGAGGTGTCAGGGTGAATTAGGAAGGCATGTGTGGCCTATGCTTCTTCACTACCATGTGTGTTGTTCAGAGACTTTTATTACTATGTCACTTCATTTAACCTGAACAAAATTCAGAATTTTCGTAATTCCAGAGTTTAATATGGCCCCGTGCATACAGAGAACAGCACTTGCTTTTGATGTTAGTCTTTAAAGAGGCAAAAGAAAAGGAATGCCTGAATTTTTGAAAAAGTGTTGTTCATTTCTCAGTGGAGTTTACATTTGTCCTTTTTATGGATCGGATGCATTGCCAGGAGTCTCATCAGTAGTGCTGGGTAAAGCAGCATCAGGTAAAGTTTTTTTCAAGGCAGTGTTCCTCACTTGTATGGTCTGCAGGGCAGGATTAGTTCCTTCCCAGGTTAAATTTGCTTGATCCTTTCCATCTGAAACACACGATAAATACAGACACCTCAATGGCAATGTGTAAGAATGAGACGACAAAGTTACCATTTTCTCCAGTGAACAGCCACTTGGAAACCAGTTTGATCCACAAAACAAATCAAGGTAAATTTCAGTATAAACTAATTTCACAGATTAGTTGAAAATGGATTTACTTATGCATAATGATCCTCTTTCTGCTGCCTGCCTGGTTGTCCTAATTACCACTATCCAGACTCATTCTGTGCGGCAAAGTTGCTGGTGCTACTCTCGTGCTCTGGAGCCAAACCTTAGCACAGTCCAGGCCCCTCTGTCACCCTCTGGCAGAGCTCTCCCATGGCCAGCATATACTTGCTGAGGACCTTTGCATCACTCTAGTTTCCCAGTAAAACTGTTTTTTGGTAGCCAGTGCCTATGAACAGAGAATGGGATATGCAAAAGGACTGACATTTTCTACCACAGCTTTCTTTCTACAGTTCAAACACATTCCCTAGAGTTAAACAGAGCACAGCTTATACCAGTGTATTTTCCAACTACTAGCAAATTGCCTTGGATTCAGAGCAAATATTATGGCTGCACCCTATATGCTTTCCTAATACCTAGGCTGAGAGCAAAGCCTCCCTCCTAACCAGTACGAGCTGTTCTTTTAATCTTGGTCCCATGTCAATGCCAGGAGGTAACGTGCTTTGGGATGAAGTTTACTATGTAAATAAAGGATATTACCTTACTGTGATTAGACACCTTATGTAGAAAATGGTCTGTTGTTTGTGAGAGGAGATATTAAAAAACAAAATAAAAGCATCCTTTAATGCCTTCCTGATTGACCTGCAAGCTGACGGAAAAAACGCTAACTGAAGAAACACACAGAGTTATTAAGACCAAAATATCCAAGGTAAAAATGAATCATCAGTTAGATCATGTCATGTCCTCCTGTTCACTGCTATTGAGTGCATTGCAAGGTGTCACGCTCCTATTCAAATATGTACTTCTCCTCTTCTGATTTCTACGGCTGATCCGCTGCGACAAGCTCCGCCATAGCACACGGAGGGCAGCTCCCAAGGACTCTGCAGAACAGCCAGCGCCTATCTGGGCCGATCCCTATTGTACTGTATCAAAGCTTTGAAGAAAGTCAATAAAGCTGAAAGGAGAAGGGTGAAAGACAAGGTATTCCACTGCAACAGGCCATGACTTTATTAATATTAACAGAGGGGATATCATAGAAGAATCAGGAGTCTTACGCAGGTTGGCAAGGTAAGCTGTGTCTCAGTTTTCCTCCTCCTCTCTAGCCCTATTTGTTAACTATATGAACCCAACTACACTGGAAAAGAGTTGCTCCTATAGCTGTTAGTATAACTATACTGACAATGATGATAATCCTAATGCAGGTAGAACAAAAACCACTTTTGCCAATACATCTGTGATGAATTCCTCAAGGCAAATATGCTATACTGACACAAGCACCATTAAGACTGTTTAAAACAACCTTGCTATCTATTGTAAGGCATCTACAGCACTGTTAAAAATTATATCCCTAACCAACTTTATTTTAATGTAGAGCTGGCTTGAAAACCCACAAAATGTACAGAAAATCCTTTCTGTGAATTTACTGGGAGAGCCTAAAGAATCAGTGTGGTCTACAAGAAGAATCAGAGTTGTCTACACTCTGTCTAGCTTTGCAAGAGGGCTGGCAGTAAATGTAGCTGAAAACCTGTTTCAGCAGAAAGCTAAGAAAGGGAGTAGGTAAGCAAATTCTTTCCAAAGAAACTGTTCTTAGCAAGCCTTTGGAAACTTTATATTCTTATCCTATTAAAAAACAAACAAACAAACAAACAAACAAAAAAACACAAAAAAAACCGCCACCACCAACAAAAAACCCTCAGTTCTGAAACTCAACAAAGTAAGAAACCAGTTAATGGGAAAAATAACATTATTTTTACTTGATAAAGTCCCTCAGCAAGGGAACAGAAAATACCATCTGTCTTCAACAAGAATTTAGGCATTCTGCAGTCGTGATGTACTAGGCTTATAAACACTGTCATTCTTAGCACATTAAAGATAATATATAAGATTTTTGTAAATGTTGGATTAGCCAACTAGATTTCTGGGCCTGAGATAACACAGTAAATACGCATTTTCCATATGCTATCTCTTTTTTGCCCATTTGTTTGTTTTTGTTAAACTGTGACTTTTTAAAAAATTACAGGAATTTTGGAAGTATGTTTAACACCACTGCTTCTTGAACAGCATCGTGCAGGAATGCCAGGCCTAATGAATCTCAGATTTTGTAAAAGAGTTGGCCATAGGTTTAATCTATAAGATACTACGGCTTTTTTCTCTGGATTTCAGTAAGGCCCATCTTCCCCCAAGCAGGGTTTCTATAGGATGCTTAGTTGCAAGTGTAGCCAAAGAAAAACACCATCCATCCATCATCAAAAATTATAAACATTAAAATAGCTTTTTAGCATTGGTTTTCTAGAATAACTGGTAGTTATTAATAGGTATTGAACAGTTCCCATTGATTTTATATGGAATGGCTTTACCCAGTTGTGTCCTTACCTGAAGTGGGCTGATGCTATATAAAACTGCTTGGATTTCTATACAGGCTCTGATTCAGTCTTTTTTATTTTCTCTCTGTGATTCAACTGGTGGAACTGGCCTAAATGATTTTAGGCAAGCACATGTAACCCTTTCATGGGGCTAGAAGCCATTGCAAAGCTATTTGTAGTGTATGTATGCAAATCAATTTCAGTTTAAGATAGTCTGGGAGAAGTTTGAGGGGGATTTCCCTGCTTTATGTAATCTATTGTTGCTTCTTGGCTTCCTCTATTCACATGGCCAGGAGGCATAAGCATGACACCGCTGGTAATTTCTCAAACTCAATCTGAAAGCAAAGACAATGTGCTCAGTGACCTACAGCAGCCTTCCAGCTTTCGGTAAATCCTCAAACTCTGGCTCAATAATATCCGGAATAAAGGCAGCCTGGAGGAGAAGTGGGGGGAACAACTCAGCTGGTAAGGGCTTCACTCACTTACTGGCATGCTTCAAAAGTGGTTGACAGCCAGGAAGATCTATGTGCTAGCCCTTGGATACAACTCTGGCCTATCCATACCTCTCATGTACGTTTCCCGAGCCATACAGAGCGCTGCATCTCCCGCACGATCGGTGCTGTCAGCTCAGTGTGCGGTCAGCGCGGGGCTGCCAGGAGACCAGGCTGCCAGCCACGTTGCGGCGGCCACCTTCCCCTGTCACTCCCAAGTGGCGGCGAGGAAAAAAACAGTCTCACTCATGTGCCCGGGCAGACCTAGTAAAGATACTGAAATGACAGGCCGGGCAGGCAGAAGCATGTGAGAGAAGCACCCTGGCTGCCAGCAGCCCACAAGGAGCTCTGTGCCGCTGAGAGCAGGCTGTGCCGATGCCCAGGTGAGCCCATTCAGCGCCAGCCCAAGCATCGGTCTTTACATGGCGCTCTGTGCCGTACTGATTGCAGTGTTATCGTCACAGATAGGAAGATTTATAATTCAATACCTATCCAGATTCTGAGAAACGGGCTTACCGAAAACCACAGCTAAGGGAAATATAACAGGTGAAGTAAGCATGGTGGTGCTGAGGAGGAAGGAAACCTCTCTGCAGTGTACTGATAAGAGTATGCTTGATACATACTGTGTTCAATTTGGACAATCTGCAACCAGGAAAGCACAGGCTAGTTGAAGGAAATTCAGCTTGGAGGCCCTAGGGACTGAATCAGTCTGTTAAAATGCTTTGTTGGTTTTATGTATCACTACTTAATTAGGATGGTTAACAAACACATTGGAAAGATAGTAACTGTTAAATATTCAGCAGGCTGACCTTTCAATTACAATATGACAATTCTGAATAAAGTTCTCGGAAAGCTTTTCCTAGGTACTCCAACAATGCCAAAGGGACTTGGACTGGAGGAAAAAAAAAAAAAAAAGTAGGGCACTATTGTGGAGACCTGGCTAAAAACCCAGGCCTTGCCACCAGCTTGTTGAATGATCCTGGGCAAGTTGTTTCCTGCCCTGTGCTTCAGTTTTCCCATCTGTAAAAAGAGTACAATGATACTGACCTTCCCGGTAAGTCATTGAGATGAACGGATAGAAAAGCCGTACTACATTATTTATTACTAATTATTATTTCTGAGGAAGGCAAAGCAAAGAGAAGAAGCCATCGAGCTTTCAGCTTTTCTTGATCATCATAAAAAAGAAAAAAGCACCACGTAACACAAACTTCACACAACAGAAATGTTTAGCGAGTCACCTTTAAGAAGCAAGAGTGGGAGCACAATTAAAGAAAGCTAAAAGCGGGCAGACACTCAGGAAAACACTCCAGATGGTGAAATGAGTTAGGCTGCAGAACAGGCTCCCACAGGAAGCGGTGAAACCCCCATTGTTTCAGACATTTGAAACTGAATTCTTCAAAGTGCTGGTATATATAATACAAGGAACCGCTCTGCGCTGCCTCGAAGATGTTAGCAGTGCTGGGACAATCTGTGAGAGCTACACACACCATTTCCACAGCCTTTAAGAGAATTCTTGTTGCTGTGACTACGAGGGGCTGTAGACTCTCTTTTTATCAATATAGTATCTGGGGAACTTCCACTGGGGAGTAACTACATCGTGGTTTTGAAGGAGATGGATTCAGTAACCCTTAATAGATCTTTCGCATTCCTACTTCTGAGATCTGAACTTTGTATGTCCAAGAGGGGAAAAAAAGCCGCCTATTCTCTGTCTGATGATTATGGTGTGCATCCTACAGACGATTTATTTCCTATATTACAATCTAATGAAAAACTGGGTGGCTTGGTTTTTACAAGCAGCGGTTTGCAGAAGAAATACCGTGATTTTAATAGGAACCAAATAAAAGCTCATTACGTAAACAGCATTATGAGACGCAGAACTGATGTTGAAACACTAAATGCTCTAGGTCAAACTCACCAAAATGGGAACTGGCAGTGGCTTGCTGGAATGCTGGGGTTTCTCCACACTCGGATACTACTGCAAACATTTCCCGCTGCTGCTAATGCTGGTTCAGCTCCTCTGGAGGTAGCTGTGGAGGGAGCCTGACTGCTTCTGTTGTTGCTGGCACTTAAAATCTCAAGACCTTTTCTGAAATCCAAATTCAGAGCTTTGGGCCAATTTTATTGATACAACTTGGTTTACTGGTTGGAGCAGGTAGAGGAAGAGAAGTTTTTAAAAGGAGCTTAGAACTGGAGTTTTAATGCCTTCATTTCCTCTTGGTCTCATACCTGCTGGTATGCTGAGAAAGAGGCAAATTGATTCAGATGGCATAAGTGCACTAGTGACCCTGCCTTATTTTATTCACTTTGGCTCTGTGCAGTCTTCTCTCACAGGCTCCCTGCCTTCAATACTTCCATCTTTGTGGTGACCCAAACACGTCAGGTCTCGAATCCTCCTTTCTGAAGCGTGGGGAGGAACAGGGGAAGGGAGCTGAAGAGCCTGCCTGGGAGCAGGATGAGCATGAGTGCTCCTGATCCCCTTGCAAACGCTGGGGCCTTGAGCGCCACGGCACGCTTCACGTGAAAGCTGGCACTGCCTGCATGCTGCTGCTGTCCCGGGCCAGAAATGCGGCAATTTCCTTAGGAATGAATCACTAACAAAAAACAAACAAGAGCTATTTAAGAAGTTTCTCCTTCCCCCTAACTGTCCTGTCCAGTATCATATTCCTGACAGTTTATTCTTCAAGAATGTAGTCATCTAAGGTTTCAGTGACTCATGTGATGAACCTTCTACCCATTTCCTGGAAAGAGTCCTGCACAGTCCTGTGCAGTCCTAGTTTCATTCTGCCTACATTTTCATATATTTCAGCTTTCCTTCACTTTAGGGGTGGGGCAAAAATATCTTGAATGCACCCAAATTTGCAATGTAACTGGAAAGAGGAGCGGTGAAAGAAACATCTGGAAAACAAAGATGTGCACTGAATCACAGAGTCTGTTTTGGAAGTAGCCGCCCCTTGGACTGAAAGCTGGATAGAAGAAAAGGAGCTGCTGTAAGAAGAGCTGTGTGGTACAATACGGTCATGAATTTGCCAGAGCTGTACCCTATAAAATGAAGATGAAAGATCTGAAGGCTCTCACACATCATTGCATGAGTGGGTGTGACTCACTCTGGGCAAATGCCACTGATGACAAGTACCCTGACACAAACTATTGAATGAATTGGGCTGGATGAGAACCAATGTAACCGTTTTACATATTCGGGCCAATCTGAAAGACACTTCTGTGCAGAAAACAACTGCTTCCTTTCCTGATTAAAAAGAAAATTCAAAAGCTGCTCACAGACAGCTTGAAGCAAACTCTGATTTAAGTGGGGTTGTACTATGCCTACAGCAGATGGCTGACTGGACGTCAGTGATGTCCAGACCATACCTCCTAACACATACAGGTGTGCTACCTGTACATATTTATGCTACAATTGAAACAGGGGTCTAGCGTTGTTCTTAAAATATTCAGGAATGTGTGTAAGCGTGAGCCCATCAACATAATTTCAGAAGTGTGGAACAGCTCGGAGACAACACCAGCATATGCTTATGGACCTCTGCCTTCTCCTGGAAAGTCAGCAGCCTAAGCACTACCAGCTTACACTAACTTGCAACAGGGATAGCGAAAGAATTTTGAGATCTGTCTGATGCACGCTGGGACAACATGTCAAGCATTCTTCGAGGATGATTTCAGTGCTCAGTTATACCAGTACAACTGGCATGTATACTGGTGTGTACATACATATATACAGTGTATATATACACTGACATGCATCACAAGCCTGATCCCTTTAAAGGGCTAGGGTGTCAGGTCAAAGCTGGCCCGACATTCTTCTTATTAAAAAATAAATAAACTTTTACAAGCCCTGATTCCAACAGAAATGTTTCCATGATTTATTTTAAGAAGGGAACATTCCCCTGCAGTGCTCACCGCAACCCAAACATTGCAGTGCTGTGTAAGAGCATGAGAACCAGAGAGGAAACTGAAGAATCTATTTTCACTGCTCCAGAAGAGACATACAGAAAGTACACAAACAGCAAAAGCAGTGACAAATAGATTTTGATTTTAGTGTTGGCTGCAGTGTTATCTATACTATGGCTAAGGAGAGTAGACTTGAAGCATGCATATTTTTCTAGTGATTTCTGTAAGATGTTACCGAGTGTGGGATGGGGACTTGTGGGAGCCACCTACAGTAGGAAAGGGATTTATTTTTCTTTGTCCGATCCTTCCTGCTCTTCATACCTTGCCTCACACTTCAGAAAATGAAGAAAATGAACAGCAAACTACAAGAAATTGTCTCACTGTTTTCAAAACTAGAACGTAATTTGAAGCTTGGGCAAGCTATCCAGGGAATAAATCCCTTGTTTGTGGGAGAGTTGTTGAACTCTTGAAAGTAATGGGAAGAGTCTTTCTTCTAAATATCTGGAGCCCTCTATTCTACAGAAAGGGGAACCTGCCTGCAGTGCTACTGCTTTTTTCTTTGATAAATCTGCAGAAAGAAGCAAGCAGTAGGATAAGAAAAACAGGCATATGGAGAGAGAAAGAACGAGCGAGCAAGCAAATACTTTCCTGACAAAATTACAGACTTCTGTGGTGACTGAATTTGGCCATAAGAAACGCACACACACATGCATACATACATTCATGCACCCCCCCACACACACAATTCCTCAATCTGAAAGGTCTGTAGAGAGAAGAGAGAAAGAAAAAACGTTAGCGAAGCCTGTCCAAAAAGGACTGTAAAGCCAGTCTACTGGCAGAGCAGTGATTGCACCAGAAAGCTTTTGGAAGCAGTAAACAGGAAATGGTTAAGTAAAAGCAGGTGGAGCATGCTGACTGCAGGAACCGAGCAGGAAATAGCTGAGCGTCTGAATGGATGCAAAAAAAATGCTCTCTTGCTCAGTCCTTGGCAGTTGCAGTATGCCCACTCCTCCTGCTCCCAGTCCTCCTCCACCACCCTTATCTCCCCAAGCTACAAAGTCTTGCAGTCAGCAAACACCTTTTGCTTGAGCAATATGCTCTCCTTGAATTTCAGAACCAGCGCTGGAGGCTTGGAAGGCAACGCTTATGTTCTGCCTGGAAGGCAAAAGAAAAGAGGGACTCGCCAACTGCACACAGGATGGGTCAGGAGCACCCAGTGCGTGCCAGGGGCCTCGGGTGTGAGGAGCTACAACAGTGCCTCTGGCTACTGCCCCAGGTGCCCTGGTCCCAGGTGTATTTAGCATAATAGTGAATCAGAGAAACACGTTTCTATCACCCCGCTCATTCTAGGGGGTTCCCAAAGCACTCAGCGTTAGGATTCATTCTCTGTCACTGCTGAAACACAGGGGCAGAGCACTGCAGCTGTTTAATAGCTCACAGCAATATCACACAAGCAGATGGAAAAGAAAGCGAAACGTGTAAGAACCGTTCTTTCCACTTTCTTTCCAACCTTTCCTTTCCCTCCTCTTTGCCTACAGCTTTTTTTTGCCAGTTGCAGACAACTCCAGATGTGTGTCTTTCCCACCAGTATCTGAAGAGATTTGGCTCTGGAGAGGGGGATCTGCTTGCCAGCATACTGCCTACCGGGGCTGCCAGCCCCAGGGGCCGCGCTCTCACCCGTGGCTGTCCTGCCCGGCGCGCTGCTGGATGGAGGGCAGGAGCGCTGGTAAGGAACAGTTCTGCTTTCTTCCAGATGAGTATAGCCTCGATGCAAAATTGTTTAACACAGACAAGACGCTCTTGCCTTCAAAGTATACCAAACAGTCACATTAAAGCCCTGAGGAAAGTTAAGAAAGGAGCACATACATTAGCTTGAATCATTTTGATCTTGTCTACATTTTAAGTATTGGATGAAAAAGCTGTGTTGGCAAACTCTATTCTTAAATATTTCTGTCCTCCTCTCCTAGATTTAAACTGAAAAAAAATCTGTTTCTCCTTATACTCTGAGCAAGGGAAAGAGTAATGGCAAACGAGCTTCTATGGAGTTACAACTGCACAAACAAAAATGTTTTTCTGGTAGAGAAATCTCACAAAGAAGTCCCGCTCTTTTTCGACATCATTATTTTGGCAAAACATACCAGATGTTACTGGGAATTCTGCATCTGTTAAAACAGAGAGCTACCGTACACTACCTAACACCTTTCAAACGCTTAGATCCTGCTCTAGACACGGCCTTTGGGAGTCAGGTTCAAACTCACCCTGCCCAATCTCTAACATCCCCACTTCTGCCCAGGCCGTACCTTCCCACGGTGAGCAGGGTCTGGCCCCTCACCGCTGCTCCCGTGGGAGGAGGCCGAGGGGCTCTGCCGGGGCCGGGCACCTCCTGCAAGCGCCGCCTCGCTCGTCTACGGTGCCGTGGTGCGTACGTGCACGGAGGGGACGCGTCCTGTCAGCTTAGGCGGGTGGCGGGACGGTCGCTGGGAGTTAAACCGTGGCACTGACCTCTGAGAAAAAGCAGGCTGTAATTCATACAAATCTAAGAAACCCAGAGAAAGCAACTGAAATGAGCTGAACGAAAATAAACAGGTGTCTCTCTCCCGCTCCTTTCACAATTTCTGCTTACCCACCCACATTTTTTTTTGCACTTAAGTTGTCAAGAAAAATGGCAGGAATGAGGTTCCTGGTATAATTGCAGTTTGCTGAGAAAATCGCAGCCTGCAGCAGTAATTCCTTTAGTGCTGGAGACAGATGCTGCTGAGGCCTAATCGCAGCGTTCCCACTAACCAGGCCCCGAGCCTAATCTGTCATCAGCTGAGAGGCCGCTGACTCCTGCCGCGTGTGAACCAGAGCTGCTCGGCCTGATCCTCTCCCCCTGGCCGGCCGGAGCAAGGCAGTGCCAGAGGGAGGGTATGTTTCCATTCACTCCTTGCCCTCAGCGACAGTGATACTACAACTTCAATGCACTGCTTATCTCTCCTCTGTGCCTAGTATCAGGGCCACTCAAAGCCTCACTGGAAAGGGCTCAAGTGGTTGTTTTCAACTTACAATGCCGTATAGTGACTGCAGTTCAAAAATACAATTTAAGCTGAGATAAGTTGAAGGAGAGGCTTAATGAGAACGGCCTGTAGCTAATTCCTCCTTCCAATATGTATGGTATTTTCTGCTTATTAGGAGGACAAGGCTGCTGCCCTCAGTGAATGATCTTATAGCCCCTGCATGTTAACATCAACAACAAAAAATCAAGAGTATGAGTAGCAGGCTGATGAGCATGGAAGTAGGAAGAAGAGGAAAAAGCAAAAGTGCTTATATGGAAAAAAGAGCTGGGAGAGAGCATACGTGTAAGGAGAGACTGTACATATCTCTCCTATGGCTACACACATTGCCATCAGATGTTCTGTATCTGACTTTCAAAGAATATAGGGCGCGATCTTTGAGCTTCACTATGCTGGTGAACGAAGCTGTGAAAACAACGGACCTCGCCAGCTCAGGAGCTGTGCAAATGAAAGTCACCACAGTACTCAACTAACATCTTTAAATAGGATTTTGGTCATAAAAGGAAACTGCCTGAAGAATTATGTTTCAAAGGCATGTTTTACAGCAGCATGAGCGAACCAGGGACAATTGGGAAAGTCCTTAAGCTGGTGCTCATCATACAGTACCTGTATAATTAACAGGAGCCCCAAAGCAGCAGGGGAGATGCTAGGTTTGGGAGGCACAGACTAAACGGTTGTGCTTTGCTTAAGTAGCTCTTAAGAAAGTCATGGGGAAAAGAGTAGGTCATAATTTCTGGTTGGAAGCAAAAGCATATTAAAATATCTGACTTTCTGTAGCAGCCTGTGGCCATCTCCATTTCTTAGTTTTCAGCTCTTTTTCTGAATCTGCACTTGGTAGCTGCGCACACACGCTAACAACTCACCAGATCTCTACAGAAACGGCGTATATGGCAGCTTCTGTCACCGAGGAGGGAGCGGGAACAGAAAGCGTGGCACGCTGTCTCAGAGAGGGGAAGGAGTGACTCATACAGGAAGAAAAACAAAGCAAAGATGAACTTAGAGCATAAGAGAAGAGGTAGACTGTTGGCCGTAAATCAACCTTCTTGCACTCAGAAGGGTGCATATTACAGTGAGAGGAGTTGTACTTGACAGTAATGGAAGTCCAAGGAAGTTTGATTAAGATTAAATGGCAGTCACAGGCCAACACAGAAAAGAGGCTTTAAGGTGTAAATCAAAGACAGGAAGTGACTAAGTAGGTCAGAAGCTGTGGGTAGTGAGCTGGATAGATTAAGTGGGACTTGTAGCAACTAAGTTAGCTCTGCTAATGACAAATGATAACACTCTTAATGTCGCCGAGTTTAACAAATCTGACTCTGAAATCACCTTCAAGGTCCTGATAGAAAATCAGAGATTGCTGAGTTCTAATATCTACATCAGAGCAGATAATGTATGTGTTTTAACAAGAGATTGGTTTTACAGTCACTTTTTGACCCTGCCAAGCTTCCTGTAAATAGTACGCTGTTTTGACTGAAAAGGATTTCTTCATAAGGACTGAGGAAAAATGACCTGACTAATAGAAACTGTTTGACTCTGAGAAGGGCAGCTACTGCAGATCGAAAAGACAGATGCAATGGAGGAACTCCTTTCCACCCTAAATTCAATAAGTCTTTGATTCTGCAGCTTTGTTTATATCCTGGAAAGCCGGAAGAGAACAGTCACCTTGTATTTTTGTACCTGATGAGAAAACCCCAGATTGTATGTGTGCACTGGGACAGTTCAATGTGTGTCTATTCCATCTTCAAAGAGGCTTTCAATGCTCTTTCAGATGTAGGGTGTGAGGAAGGGTGAGAACCACTAAAGCTAGCCCCATCCTCATTAAATCTTTGCCCTCTCCAGAGCAGGCATGCAAGTGGAGAGAATAGAAGATACGCATGAGCAACTGAGCATCTGTGACCTCATGACCTTTGCCTGTTGTATTATGGGAAATGTATTCTTCGGTTGCTATGCTTTTCTAATTCATTTGTATTTTCCTTCAGTGACTCCCTTGTATTTTCTTTGGTGCTCCTGCGTAATGATTTCAAGGAACCACAGATATCTCCAAGTTAAGCATGCATACAATAGCTTTAATTAAATGTTTGCAAGTATCCCACAGTAATGCAAGGGAAGGGGAAAGCAAACAGTTTTTACTCACTTGTACCTACCCTTCTGAGCTGTGCCATGGGTGAAGGTATCTGCACCGCTGTCCCTTAAACCCATTTCTAACCTAGTATGAAATGAAGGCCATTGGATCCTGCTGCTCTACATATAAGCACTTCAGGCATTTTCACTCCCAGCAAAAGAGCTACAGATCACCTGTGAAAGGTACAATGCTGAAACCCTTTAGGCTAGGCTACAAGAAATAAATAAATAAATAAATAAATAAATAAATAAAGAGAAATTAGGGTAAACATTCTCTACTCCACTTTAAAAAAAAAAAACAAAAAAAGGGAGAATAAGGTTAAAAATATCCTTAACCGTTTCTTAAAATACATCCAAAAGGATGCTATAGGTAGAGCAGCAGACAAGCAAAGGTTTTGATTTTCTTCAATATTCTGAATTTAATCTTTTCTGTTTTCTGTGCTATTGGCAAAATCTCAGTCCTGTCACCCTCCTCCCCCTTCCCCTGCAATGAATTACCTATTTATTATTCTCTCAAATGGGGATCTTTGCTTCTTTTACAAGTAGTTAACTACATAATTTTATATGTAAAGAAGAAAGCTGTAAAGGATTTTTGTCTTCTTTTCAGGCATTTAAAATAACTATACATAAGGGAAATGAAATTTGGAAGGGGAACTTTTATCATGCAAAGACAGAGGAATAAGAAACAGGATGCTAAGATCATCAGTCAGTTCTTTAAGTCAAATAAAAGACAATTTTACAGTACAGAAAGTAGTGATTTTGTTTAGAGGAACAATTTTGCTCTATTTTGCATGATATGGAAGATTTGACAATATCTGCAAGGATAACAATGAGACCTAAGGCTAGTGATTATTTCTAATACTTAGTACTAGTATAAAGTATTTGTCTTGAATATTTCAATGACTGACATCATTATTATTTCAAAGTTGAGACAAGCTAATTTGAAAACACTTTGGTCTGGCTGTACATATATTATTGCAAATCCATCCACTACTTCTCAGTGACTCACAGAGATAACACACATCAGGAAAGATAACAATAATTGTAAGACTGGAAAGAAAAAAAAAAAAAAAGCCAGTTTGATGACAGAAGAAAAGAAGCCAGGCTTCTAGCTTTGATCTTGGATACTTCCCTGCACTGAGACCAGAGGCATTGCCAGTTTTTGCAATCTGACATGCTGGATTTGGCTAGGGGTTGTGCTGAACAGGGACTGGCCTAACTCTGCTGGAGCTTGAGGTGCGGTGACTTTTCAGGAGGAACAGAAAGCATAGGTTGTTTCCCTCAAGTAGCAAAGCACAAACAACAGTGGGGTTGTCTGAGAAGATTCAGAACTGCTGACGCAAGTTAGTAACAGGAACCAGCAGCTGCAAAGGAGAGTAGGAGTGGGATGAAAAGCAGTCTTACAGAGTGAAGGAGGAAAGGAGAAGGCCAGGGAAGATCTAAAATTGGGAGCAGCTAGCAAATGCTGACAGAGACTTCTCTTGCTTGATTGTCTTCATAGGCCTGATCTCGAACTCATTCGGGGCAACATAAAGATTCCTACTAAGATTTTTGGGATACTCTTAATGAAGATTTCTACTCTTGGGCCCTCTGTTAATCTGCAGTCTGTGCTTCCATTGCAACTTCACAAGAAGCTTCTTAAAAATACATCTGTTTTCAACGATGGCTGAGAGTCAAGAAGGGTAATTCTCAAAGATGTGTGAAAAAAAGGTTGGATCTACACTTCATCCTCCCTTTTCATCTCTGCTGTGTCTGCCTGGTGCCTCCATTCCAGCCCATCAGTACAGATGGCCCAGCACAGCTATCATGGCAAGGATGCAGTGCAGTGGTGCACATAGGGCACACAGCGTGGGCTTCTTTGGGTTTCTGGGTTTCCGGCTGTGATTACAGAGGGTTTTGATTTTTGTTCTTTGGTTTTCTGAACTATTTACTCAGGCTGTCCTGAGAGCTCTGCTCCATGTAAATGAGAGCTGGCATATACTCATGTTTATAAGCTCAACAGCTCCATCAGTTTCATTTTTATTCTCTCTTAGAGTTTTCTGTATGTCATTTCTATTGTTTCACTTAGTACTGCTAGTATCTCACCTGTCAGTTTTCTCAATGAAATGACCAACCATTTGACTGTCTTCACTGCTGCTTCTCTGTCTCCTACTAAAATGCACTCTTGTGTCAGATCCCAATAGTTGCTCTTTTGCTTCCTGTCCTGTTACATACTCCATGGACCATTTCTTTCCTTCTCTCCTGGTAGAGACAGTTGATTTCTATCACTAAGGCTAAGACCTGGGAAATTGATGCTCAAATTTCTCCTAGGTGGATGAGTTTTTACGGAGGGCAGTTACTTATTTTCACTATGAGGATACCAAAATAACTAGCCCATCTCCACAACGCTAATTAAGGCCTGTGAGGACAGCAGTGCAGTAATCTTAGGCCTTGTGCCACTGTAAGTACATTCAGAGTTCACTGGTTCTTCATGTTCCACTTCCCTTTACTAAGTCGTAACTACTCCTATTCTCCAAATACATGATGAACTTCAAGCTAAAGCTGAAAGTTCAGAGCAATCCCTTAACTCTGTGACCCAAACTCAGTGCAGTTTACTGAAAAATGTTCCCCAAAATTTTCTGCTTCCTTGGGATAAGGAGGGAAAGGAAAAGAGGAGAACAAACTGATGAGTGATTTCTTTACAACTTCTTTAACTAGCTAGTCCTACAGCAACAATTCTCTCTTTCAAAGAAAAAGGTCCCATCCCTGACAGAAAAGCAGCTGCAGGACTAGCTGAGGCATTGGTGTGCTGAGTGTGATGTCCATGCTGGCTGTCGCCCCGTAGGTTCCACAAACAGAGCAGGAAACAAGAAGAAGGAAGAGCTGGAGAGTTGTTATGTAAATACTCTGAAGGGAGGCAGTAAGAGCAAAGCCAGGATGGTGGAAAGGAGAATGTCAAAAGTTAATCCCAGGTGTAATACATCAGAGGCCAGATGCATGTTGTGAGAGGTGTCATTCATGTAATATTTATGTGTTTTGTTTTCCCTCCGTGAACTTTATGGTAGGCCTCAGCCAGTGAATGCTGCACCCTCCATAAATGCCTAGCACGGCCCGTTGTTGCCTTTCCAAGTTTCTTATTCAACAAAACATTTTTTCCTTGGTTTTAAGTGCTTGCTGGAGTCTTAGACTAGGCGTTTTTAACCTAACAATAAAACACCTGCATTTTATTAAGACTTGGGACTTGAGTTCCACCTCCCTCACTTTTACTGAAGTGTTGCCATTAGTCAGGTTAACCCTCTCGTGGTCAGTTTTGCTCTGAAAGTGAAGTTAATCGGCTACATATAGCTCAGTTCCACAGTCCTACGCTGTATTTGGAGGAGAGGAAAACCAGCTCTGAGGCAGACCCAGAGGACCCTGTTTCAGCATCTCTTCATCTGTCAATAAGCAGACATTAACATGCAACAGCCAGCAGTAGCAGCCCCCACATATAAGGTTCCCCTTGCTCCTTCCCTAGCCCTGAGGCAACCTCAATTCAGCCCTGAGGTCTGCATATCTATCTATGCAGACCAGAAGCCCCTCTACAACAGGCCTGTCCAGTGCTGATAGCCGAGGGGTGCAGAACCCCTAAATCACAGCTGCAAAGCCTACACCCTCCCTAGCATGACAGCCCTGCATCAACATGTCCTCTGGCAACACGAAACTTGACGCTAAAATGTTCTTACCATATTTGCTCGTTTCAGGAGTGAGATTTTTTAATTGTATCATAGAAACTTCATTCAAATAATTGGAAAAATTTACTATTGTCCCTGTACCTTCCCTTTGCACTCTCATTCCGCTGTCTTAAATGAGAATTGGAGCAGCGCTATACAGCAATTTTTGTGCCTGGACCTCCAAGTGCATTATTATCTCTACATTAAATTAGAGAAATGGCTGCATATGGATGTGAAGGAATTACCTGGATTCATGCAGCAGTTTACTAGAAAGGCTGACAAGTTCAGTTGTCAATGTCGACTAAGCAACTGCCCTGTCTCCCATTTAACTCAGCTTCTTAGTAAGCAATTATTTTCTAGGTCCCCTCCATACGCATTACAGAAGTACCACGCTGCAACAAGCAACAACTGCTGGTGATTTTACCAAATATGATCAGTTCACTGAAGACAGGAGAGAGTAATTGAATACACACAGCCAGGGACTGAGGATTTATATACAATGAGCTCTGATTGCCTCTCTGTTGCTATCTATGTGCTTATGGGCACGTAGGTATTTCTTTATGACTCAGCTTCCCATCTATGCAAGAGAGAAATTCTTTGCAGCCAGCAGGTGAATCAAGAGGTCACACACTTCTGAGGCTATTCTGGGTTAGTCATTCATCTTAGGACTTTAGTGGCACACCTACACGGAGCTAATTGTACTAATCTACATCAGACTTGCGTGGAGAGAACAAGTACATCGAAAGTTCAGAGGTTTGGAGATACCCAGATACTACAGAGCCACACATATCCAAAGATAAACAGGTAGGTAAATAGATAAATATGGGTTGCTACCCAAATACTGGTCAGGTATAATTAATTCTATAGGTGGCTATTTATTACACAGTCTGATGTATCAGCTGATGGTGTGATTTATACATCCCTTTAAGACTAGTATAGGAAATATTATCACATACAGTGGTACTCATAAAAGGAGATGTTCAAAGTTTATGTTGCTCTTGTAAACTAATTATTTCCACTCATTCATAGATACAAGTGTATAATTTCTAAACTGTGAGGATACCAATAATCACTGGAAAGGGCCTTCATTAGCCCACATCACAGCAGAGACAATTTTAGGGACAAAAAACTATGGCTGTCGCACAGAATGTTAGACGATGTGGGGATCCAGTAGACTGGGATATGTAGCAGTGAAAGTCATCTGGTGTGAGAATAGCAGACAGCCCCTACGGCCTGGTGCTAGCTCTGACCACAAACCAGGGAGTGTACACTTGTGTGCCCATCGAGGAGCACAGCTCGCCTTGCCTGCCATTTGGAAAGACAAAGGATGAACTTTACAAACATAATTTGGAGCAGAACTTTTCATATTTGGATCATGACTCACAAGAGTCTTACTTTTTCCATTCAGTATAAATAAGCATAAATGATCATTCTGAATTGCTTCACAGAATACATGCAAACAGCTTTTCAAAGTCTCTCTTAAACCAAACTGTGTAAGTCTCACATTTGTTTGTGTTTACACCCCTTAACTAGCTTTAGGAAGCTCTGATTTACATTGCTGTGTAAATCACATCTGCTCATAAGCTATGGTTTTAAAAACATCGCACGTCTGTGGTATCAAATGTGTGCAAATTAGAGAATTATATGACACTACCAGTCACTTACATGCAAATGTTAGCTTCATTTTTTGTGCAGTATTTGAAGTCATGTTATTATGGACCACAAACTGCAATCAACTACTGTCTACTTACACAGCAATCCAAACAGGAATATATTCCTTTGCAATCATTTTCATATAGCCATATAGTCAGGTACCCCAGTCAGGAATATAAGCTACAAACTGTTATATGCCCTTAAGCTTGCCTATGGTCATTCTTTATAGGTGGCCTGGTCACCACACTCATTACTTTTGAGTAAATAAAATGTGGGGTTTGGTATTTTGGAATTGTGTTTGTTGGTAAAAGAGGTATTTTTGTTGCAGCAATCTGGAAAAACAGTATTTTTTCAGCTTTACTTTCTTCATGTATCTGTGGCTTCTTTTTGAAGTTGGTACCAGGTTGACCAGAGCCAGCATCTTTTAATCCAAGATCTAGACGTGGGGAAGTGGTATAGTCAGTCAGTTACATGCTGTCTTCCAACACTGCAAAAGGGGTTGTTCCCTATGACACATTTGCTCTATTTTTCTGCCTCTGAGTGTCTCAAGAAACAGAGCGTCAGCAAGATTTTCCTTCTTCTATTTCATAGCCTTGTTCCTATTTTCACCTCTTTTTATATAAGTTATTTTAAAATCTATTCATAAGAATATTCTGCTTTAAATTACAAGTCTATGTCTTTTTAGTCCTCACTCTGTTTTCCTTCAGACAAATACTTGGACAAAGCTTTTATCAGAAGACCCAACATTACTTATAAGCATTATTAATGAAGCTTGACAAAACAATTATGCAGAAGCTATTATCATCTTTACATTTCATATGGCCAAAATAAATTACAGACAAATTAATACATGACTCGATCAAGGTTGTACAATGAATTAATGGAAGCAGCTGGATGTGGAGCCTAAGAACTTTGACACTCACACTCCTGCTGAAATTATGTGCCCTGAAAACACCAGGACTGCCTCAGACCCACTCTGCACTACACACATTCCTCTCATATGACTGAAGTGTTTTTAGGCTATGAAAATTAAAGAAAGGATAAATAATGTAAATCAATGTCTGTTTCTACATTGTTTTCCCCTCTTAAAGGCTAAAAAATTTTTTCTTGTTTTAATTTTTTCTTACAGTAGATATTGGCAGGCTGAAAGTTGAAATAAAATAGGAAAAAATAACAAGCATATTTTGAGTGATTACTCAACTGGGGTCCTTTGTGACAGGAAATGCAGCTGCGTGACTAATGGGCCTGACTTTCTCTTGGCTTCCTTCCCCCTTCAAAGATCTTGTTTACTGCCCCAGCCAAATTTTTTTTTTTTTTAAATTGCTAGAAGCTAGCAATTTTCCAGGAAAAAAAGATCTTTGCAAGAGGCAAAGGCAGTAAATCTTACAAAGATCAAGGGCTGCAGAGCTCTCCCCCATCTACTCCTTTTAGCCTTCCAGGCTCTTGAGTCACGTCATATCTTCCCCTGCTCCACTCAGAACATGTGTCTAGCAGATCTTTCTGCTTTGGTGAGGGGAGGGAGTATGTGAATCACATTTACAGCATCTAACCCTGGAATTCATAAAGGAAGGGCTAATTCCATTAAGGAAACCAGGGGCCTCCTAAGCCTCATGCATTTTGTCTCTTTTTATTATTTTTTCTCACTCACTCTCTTTTAACAACAGTTGTGTGCTCATACTCCATGATGACATGGCTAATAAGTGTGAGCTGTTGAGATTTGACACAGCATAGTCCCATTAGAAGGGGCCACGTAGCTTTAAATGTTTGCATTTGGCCTGCTTTACAACTCTGCTTTGTTGAGCTTCCCAGGTAACCGAAGCTGGGCCAGGAGCTGAACCTCCCGAGTTTGATGGGAAGAGGAACCATGCACCCATGTTTCATGGCAGGCCCTTCTCCCTGTCATTCAGTGCAACAAACCCCGAGTCTCCTCTCAGTAACTGGGGGCATTGGGCATATGCCTGGATAGAGAATGTAAACAAGCAGGGTATCATGGTTCTTTGGAGGGTGTCGCCAGGAGATGCATACCCTGAAGGCCTGCAATATTGAGCCCTGTGGAGAGGGGCACAGCGGGCTCAGGGAAGTGTCTGAGGTATGAAGGGCCTCCAACGCCCGATAACGCGGTGACATTTCTTGGCCCTAAGGCACTTACCGGTGCATGAGCCTATGCACTGCCAGCAGCAGTGTGAGCACCAGCCGTGCCTCAAGGGAAACTGGTAAAACCCTGGACTAATAGTGGTGAGTTCATTCCCGCAAGGGGGTTAGAAAGTCAGTCAGATAGGTAAGCAACAGACTCAAAAATAATAATATAAGAGAAGAGGGAGCCAGCCTTCTGCCTTCTCAAGAGGCCTTTCTCTTTGGAAAGCTGGGGGATCAAGTCGTTGAAAAAGAGTTTGAGGACTGCTCCACAATCTACAACCCTGGCATGGTTCCCCGTGCCCTGAAGCAGAGGCTAAAAAAGGCGGCGAATATATTCATTACCACAAACTGCATAGCGAAACCATCAGAATGGGTATACTAAAAAAAGAGATGAAACCTTTGCTTATGAATAGACCTAAAAGAATTGAATACATGTGTACAGAGGGATCATTTTCCACTACCTACAAGAGGAAAAACCTCTGGGGAAGTGGCTGATGCCAAATATTTTCTTATGCTTCATGTGTCAGCAGGGTCTGGCAGAAGCCCTTAAAAAACAGAGTACGTATTTTGTGCAAGTTGAGAATCACAATTTCTGGTGATTTGGATTGCTTCACCAAACTTGAGACATTTCTCCAAAAATACAGCAGATGTTTGATGATGGACCAAGTTTCAGCATTTACACAGATCAGATGATGTTAGATCAGCAGAAAAAAAAAAAAAAAGAATAACAGAATAACAGTAAAAGGCTTCAGAGCTGCCCTGACAAGAAACTAAGCTGGGCTAGGCAGACAAAAATGCTAATTTCTTGCAACAGATATAAAACGCCGGGGAGAGACACTGTCACAGCAATATGTACAGCAAGGTTACAGAGGAGCTGAGTTTCATGCAGAAGCAGTGGGCACAAGGACTCATTGGAATGGGAGCCCTAGGAAATGTGTGTGTAACCTGGCTGCGTGACCTGTCAACCTCAGGGCACTGCTATAAAAAGACATCCAGTAGACTTTGACTACAGATCTTAACAATTCCAGAAACTGAAAAAGGATGCAGCCCTGAGATATCTTAACAGCACACGTGAGACCAAGTTGTCCCCAGAAAAGAACTGGGCTAATCCTCTTGCATCTATATGGTCAAAACTGCAGGTCAGTAATTTCTGTGCAATGAATACTAACAAAAGCTGAGTGTCAGAGCGTTTCAAACAGAGAGGAAGGATTTGGCATTTGTCCATGAACGTAAAAGGTTTCCTGTCTTTTTTTTTAAGAGAAGCCTGTGTTAGAAAACTGTCCATAAGCCACTTGCTGCAATTGCCAAAATGGCCTGGCAAACCCCCTCTCCTCATGAACACTAAGATTTTTTTTCAGTTACAAATTTATGATTTGCAGATTGCGAGGGATTTGGCAAGTTCAAACTTAATCTCTAGAGCATTTGATGAAAATGCAATGATGCAAAGTCCAGAGCTAGATTTTGTAGGTGATGATTTGCTTAAAAATTTTGCTTATGGTGGGGATGAGATCCAGCAGAAAGTATATGAGACTGTCACAGAATATTCTCAGCCTTGTTACTGACTTCAGGTAAAGTATGAATAAATGTATGAAAAATGATATAACCTCTCTTTATTTATATTTCTACTTTCCTAAAGTAACCTGACTATAAGGTACTAGAACTAAAAAGATGAAAAGACGTCAGGGTGTATCAAGTTTATCATCACTACACATACTGTACCTGCCGAGGTAAACAAGCTCTGACAATGTAGCAGGAATAAGAAAATGTAAGGCATCTTCAGTATAGTATAGATTTAGCTCTACCACTCTAGTTCCCATTATTCCTAATCAAATGAGATGGTAGGAAATAGTATCAAAAGAAGTTGGCAACTACTGAGAAAAAGTGTGGAATTAGGCTGTAATCTGGTTTTCGGTCTGTTATATTAAGGTGGAACCCATGAAGGAAATATGCCAACTACTGACATTTTGCTGGACAGAAAAATAAAATGAAATTCTTTTCATTCCTACAGTCTTCCAATTCCCTGCCATCTTCAAGGGTTCCCCTTGAGTCATGGGGGTGTGGAAGAAGAGTAAAGAAACAGAGTCCAGGACACAGCAAACACATAACAAAATGACCTGCCACCCCAACAACTGTAGTAGCAATTTTCCAGCTCTAGAAATGCAAGCAACACTGCCAGTTCCTCAAGATTCACCAAACAAAGTTTACATGTGGTTGGTTGTAACTGTTTGCAGTTGCATATTAACATAACTTTTCTGAATTTTGATTTGTAAAACTCAGTGATTTTAGGACCTCTGGCATTAAAAACTGCCCTTTCCAGTTTGTGAATCTGAGTCAGGTGCTGCAAAGCCCTCGTTTTATTATGAACAGCTGGATGAAACCAGATGCATAATAAAGCAAATCTTTCACAAGCAGCTTAAGCACTGGATGCACAATGAGAACAATTGCACTTCAGCACAGAGGTAGCTGTATTTGAGCCACAAGGAAGAAATTCATTTATATAGAGACTTCTCAAGCACTTTGGGATGAAAATATTGTAAAGAATCAGTTTAATACACTCTACTTATGTGAAAAACTCCCATTTCATATTATTGTTTTCCTGGTTTTGCTATGCCAATCATACTGCAATCCCATGTCTTCATTCTGATCGTGCTGGAACAGCAGGCAGATAACTTTCAAAAAAGCCAGCAGAATTAAAAACTTGCAGTGGAAATTGTTCCTGTGTGTGCGGCCTGCTCATGCTCAAAAACTATTAATGTTCCATTTCTCTCTCCCCAGCTAACAAGGGGCTGCCCGTATTTTGGTGACATTAATATGGTTTTGAACACTGGGTGTACTTTACTTTTAGGTAGCACGTCCTAGGCGCTGTGTTCTGGTGCATGACAGTCTCCTTGCGTTTGGGCTTCTGGCTGCCTTTGCCTTCTGCTCTGATGCTCTCCTGCCTCTGGAACATCTCACCTCATCAGCACAACCAACCAACCTATACGCTGACAGTTTCAAATTCTTCCTGATTTGAGAAGCTGTCTGGGACAATTTGGTAACTTGCTCTCCCCTCTTGTTGAACCCTGTAAAAAGGACTAAAATGACTGTGTTACCTAGTAGGTAAATAAGGAGATCAGAAGCCCTGGACCACCTTTGGCTGTGGACAATACTACTGAAATTAGACATCACATGATGTCTAAATTGGGCATGTGTTGACTGCACAAGGCAGCTTCACCCAAATTCTAATGCCACTGTGTTACGCAATGGCTGCACAGCCTCCTGTGCTTTTGTTGGTTCCTCTGTAACACGCAGACAGTAGCACTCAGCCATCCAAAGGGGTGTATTGAGAGTTCATTGGCATTTTGGAAGACTTTTGAGATTCTTGGATGAACACCACAGTATGAACAGAAAGTAGTTGCCATTGTTTCTTCCCTTTTTAGTGACATCCCTCTGCTGCTGATATTATGCTCTCACATTCCTGAGTTAAGCTGCTTGATTTTGCTTGGGCTTAAAATCTCTTTTCTTCCTCAGAGAGGATGCTGGAATACACCTTTAAGCACAGCAAAAAATGTTCAGAAGCCTTGCACTCAGGGCCCCTGTAAACTGCCTCCATCTGACCTTCTTCATCTTTCTTAATACACTCAAACAAGGAAGGCTACAACAGTTTAATATGGGCATGTCCTACACTCCCTGCAGCCCTGTGCATTTTGAAGGCCAGATAGGACATTCTCTGCCCCTACAAATGATTTAGCATAGATTAGAAGCTTTGGTTTATAGAAAAAAAACCTGCAATTAGATACCCACGTGATTATAGCTTTTGACATTGAGGTATAGTCCCAAGCTTGAATATAGATTCCCGCTCCAGGAACTGAGCTCTATGTCTACAGGCCTTCTAGAGGCCTTGTGAATACAACCACCTCTTTGTTTCTCCATCTGTAAAACTGGGATTGTAACAGAGGGGCTTAGAGAAGTTCAGCTCTAGAAGTTTTTACAAATGTTAAACATTGCTTGTTTCAATCTTGTTCCATTACAAAGAAGTCCTGCAATTCTTCCATCCTCTGCTGTTAAAAAAGAGCTCTTCTCTTGCAGTCTTTATGTTACTTAAATTGTACAAGGTAGTTTCAAGAGCTGGCTTCTCTTATGGCTTTTTGCAGTTTCAGAGTGGAGGAAGATGGGTGTTTAGAGAGCAAGTAACTGTTTTGCAAGTAAAAGTGAGGGAATTGCTGACAAAAGTTTTCAGCTGATGTTTCCATATATAGCTCTCCCTGTCTGTACTCTCTGAGTGGCTCTGTGACAGCTCCTCTTTCACGTTGTGTCCAGGACAGAACAACTCGCATTCAAAAAGTATCAGCAGGCGCTAAAAGCATACCCACACAAGTGTTAGGTGCTCAAGCACATTCCCTGTAGCTCTTGAATTTCCCCCTCCACTGGGATGATCCAAGTCGGTGATGCCATTGTGAATGGATGAGTGGGAGGAAGACACTATCAGTAACAGTGGGTAATGCAAATGACGACGTTAATGACCATTTGCATTAAGATAGCTAGTGTCAAGCCTGGTCTGTGGTTTTCCATGAGGATCTCTGTGCTAGAGCATCTCCTGTGCAGGGCAGAGCCCCTGGGACAGGGGGATGGAGATACTCCATGGGGAGCGGGGACTCATGATGAGAGCACCAGGCAGTGCTCTGTATCCAGAGGGGCTGTGGGCAGCAGAGGAGCCCCGCTGGCTGCTGTAGCCAGAACTAGGGTCTGTGGAGGCCTCAGCACAGAGGAAAAAACACTTCTGTCCCTCCTGCGGCTGTGCTGAGCTTGGCTGGAGGAACGGGCTTGTCACGCTGGCTCTGCCCTTCATCTGTCCCCTCAAAAGTCACGCTCGGAGAGACAGCGGTTCCCTTCAACATGCACATTCACACCTCACTAATGGAACCGGGATTATTGCAGCAATTTGGGAAAAAAAGGAAAGTGTGTATTGCCAGGCTGGATAAATGTAAGGCGCTGTTGGCTTAACATGGCAGAGCTCCTGCCAGATGAAGCATTTGCACCTGGTCTGACTGGAAATCCGTGGGGCAGAAGATTCTTGCTGGAGTATTTGTGTTGCCATCAGCATGGCAGTGGCTTGCCCGCACGTACTCAGACACCCAAGAGGCCAGGGCTCAGGGCTCCTCAAGGAGGTCAGTTTTTATATAGTAAAGCAAACAGTTTAGCTAATCAAGGATATTTTTTCTTTTCTTTTCTGAGGCTCTTGGCACCCAGCCCTGTTACTTGCAATCTTTAATTTGTACTGTGGCTTCCTTTTCCCTGCTGCCTTCTCACTCACTCCAATTTTCCCACACACTTATTTCCTACCTCTACCTCTTATGGAGGTCTTTATCTATTTCGGACCCAAATTTACCTCAATCCTACACAATGCTGTTGTTACCTCACCATTTATTCCTGTAAGAGACTGTCATCAGAGCTTGATGAGCTTGACACGTTTATGAAAAAACAATTGAGCCATTTTTTGTCTCATAGAAAATAATTGATGATAACAAAGGTACTTGTAACTTTATTTATATGCACTTGTAGAAATTGATTGTGGATCAACTTGGACCTTCTTTTTGGCTATATAGCTGTGTGAATATCAAAATTGGGTTTTCAGTTGCTTTTTTTTTAAAGGATCTGTGTGTGTCTGTGGTAGGGGTGGGCTGCAAGCTGTCCACACCACTCACAAGATGGCCAAGGAAAAGCCTGTTACCATACAGTTTTCACAATAAGGGAGAAGATTCTGATGAATCAAAGTCACATTTTGGCAGATTCTCCCTCCCACCTCCCTGAAGCTAAAAACAAACAAGCAAACAAAGAAAGGGGGAAGAGATAAAGGCACTTTTTCTACTTAACACAGCTACACAGTCCATGCCACTTACTCTGTGTAATCTGTGTAGAGAAATGAAGGCAACATGCAAATAAACATCTCAACTAAAACCTTAGCAAAATCCCAGTAAAAATATACTTCTGTGTAGTCCTTATTTGTCCATATGGCAGAGGCTGGCTTGCTCAAAAGCTGATAGTAAGATGCACAGGAACACGGTCCAGAAGTGACCCACCTGATCACCTGGTTCTGTCCCATGAAATCACCTTTAAACAGTCTTTTCTAAAAAGTTGCACAGAACCCAAAGCATTCCTTCAGTGTGCATGCACCCTAGCAGCTGCAAAACACCACCATCTTCTAACAAATGCACGGCCTCTAATGCAGACATAGATCCACCTGATTTCATATCGTTTAAGGTAAAGAGTTCTTCCTCTCCTTTCCTGTGCTTATTTCCAAACCCATTTCAAAAGAACTCTTCTGCCTCTGAATGCAGCCCAAGTTGGTAGGACTGCACTTTTCAAGCCATGAAGCAAGCTGAGAACAGCTAATGAAGCCCGACACACATTCCACGTATTTTCACTGTAACTGCTCCTTATAGCCACTTACATGCAGGCACAGAACAGTTTTAATGAATTGAAGTGGGGCTAAAAACACTTGGAGGCACTGAGCTAATATGTAGGATGACCTGTGTGCAGGTCTTCTGCAGGACAGCAGACCACAGCCCAGGTCCAGCAGACAGCGTATGATGGGCTGTTATTGCTCTCTGGCAAAAAGTCCCTCAGATTGAACACAGCCACACACTAGAAAGCTGATCCTGCCAAGATGCACGCTGTACATGCTCTGTGAGGCAGTCAGTCCAGTACTTTTCATTAATTTCAGAATCCACCACTGAAGAAAACACAGCTCTTTATAAGGTGGGACATGTTTTAAAAGAAAAGTTGGGGCAGATTCAACTGGTATAAAGCTGCATAGCTCTATTAAAGACCAGGGGGTGTTGCTGATTTATACCAGCTGAGAAGTTGGCTAATATTCTTTTGGAGCTGCCACCTCTCCCATTCGCAATTGCCAGCTGAAACGCTGGGAAATGCAAGGAGAAATGAAAAATGGAGCACATTTATGTGAAAAGGCTTCGATGCAAAACAAATGTCTGCTCACTGCACATAAGCTGAAATAATACAGCCGTTATTGGAACTGTGCTACAATAAAACAAGCTGGATGAGTCAACCAGCAGTGCATCTAATCTCCACTGGCTGCCTTTCCGGTCCCCAAGCTCCCCATCTATTTTTATCTCTTCTTTTTTTAATATACTTTTTGGTTTACAAGCAATAAATCTACAGATCTTGGGTCCCCCGTGTGCACTCTTGCCAGCAGGCCACTCGGCATTTAGGATGTTACCCAGACCGTTACAGCTATTAGACCACAAAATCTGGAAGCTAGGATTCAGATTCAAGAGACACTGTGGCCCAGAGAGCACGGCAGTGGCTACTGATGGCATGGGGCATGGCAAAGCCTTCGGCCCTAAAGGCAAGTATGCAACACACAGGAGCAGCATGGTATGCTCTTCAGGTGCCTTAGAGTACCTGAGGGAGCCCTGACGTGCCATTTCAGCTTGTGGGAGTAGAGCAAAACACGCTCTACTAATAGATGCGCATCAGTGCAGATGCCTGAGGAGCTCTGGGATGAGCTTGTTTCCAAACCTGCAGGAACACAGTTTTGGTCTAGTGCTCTAGCCAAGCTTCACGGCACAGTGTAGGGCACATCCAGAGAGAATAACGTGATGTGTTCATTGTCCTGTGATGAACAGTACAAGAGCTAACACTAAAATGGCACTGCCAGTCAGAGCCTGCTTCTGTGCCTGTACAAAAACAATGCCATTCCTTTTTTCCCTGGGTGGGGAGATTGTTAGTTAAGCTAACTGTGTCTGGTCCATCTTAGGATATATGTAACCCACTGTAGGTTATAATTTGATTTCAGAATCACTGGGCAGGTGATGGGAACTACTTTCATGATGCAAAGTTTTACTGTTGTTTGTTGGCTCGGTGTGGTAGCAATCTCCTGGGAAGAGTGTGGGTGAAATTTTGGAATCACAATGCTCCTGCTTCATTTTTCTCTGGTAACCAAATTAAGATCTTAGGAATGGAGCCATTATTTTTCTGATTTTTTCTCTGTTCTCTTTAACAATTTCATTACAAACACATACAACTACTCACCTTGAGCTCATACATGCTGCGAAACATCTGTTAATTGAACACTAAGATAGCCAGAATGTTATAATGGAAAGAAACTACTGGGATATGATGCGAGCATACAGCATTCTCTTTCATTCGAAGAGTACGTGCTTCAGGGAGCAAGGGAGAAGAGTGTATGAATTTAATTTCAGACATTCACTTTTTAGGTGCCCCCAAGGGACATACCCGTTTCCTATATAAGGTTTGGTCTGTTTGCAATTAAGCTCTCTTCTTTGCATATTTCCGGACAGATTAAAAATAGCAAAATCAGCTTATTCTTGGACTTCTGGAGATAAACAAAGCCATTGCTTCCAGGGGTTTTAAGACACTGATCAGGTTTACAGATCTTGAAGGCAGAATTTGTCCATGAATTTTTTACGCTGGATAAACAATAATTTCCAAAGAGAACAGAAAAGGTAGAAGCACATTTCTAGAACTGGAGACCCTTTAAACCAACTAACTTTTGCAGCCTTCATTTTTACACAAAACTAATGTTGATAAAAAGTTAAGTTGAATACTCTTTTTATGCAGAAAGCTCAAGACCTGTTCAGTCCGCTCCCACCACTCCCCCAACCAATGGAACAATTCCAGAGCTGAGAGGCTTGCTGAGCTCCCATTACAGTTCTCCTCTTATTCTTTTTCTATTGGGATTACCATCATCAATCCATTTAATCCAAAATGTAAAGCTGTTTTTTGTGATGCAGCCATCCATTCTCAAGGACCTTGACAGAAACAACTCATTTATAATGGTGCCTAAATTGCTATCAGATGGGAACAATTCCCATACACCCCTAGCACCCTGAGGTTGGATACACGATAGTGATCTACACCTGATCATTTCTTCCCTGCTGTTCAGGTCTTTGCCCATTTACAGAAATTTCCTAGAGCAGCAGCCATTTTCCAAAGGATTGGCTGATGATTATGTTGTGAATTTGTCTCCTGAAAATGTTTTTGCTGTTTTCAGTTATCTTTTGCAGATTCCTTAGCAGTCAGCAGACCCTGATGGATACATAGACAATGGAATGAAAGCCACTGATATAATGATTTAATGTTAGTTATTCACACTCTCCAGTGCCTGTTAGGCATTTGCTTGCAGAGTACTTCATTGCCCCAACAAAAATGTTGATGGATATTGAAACTGATGATTCAGGAGGGAGAGAAGATTACAGCACTACAATATCCAAGCAAACAAATGGACACATTTATTGTTCAGTAGTACATTCCTTGGAAAATTTACAGGGCCATTAGCAGAGGGAAGGAAAAAGTACAGTTGAACAACATACAAATGAAATGGCCTACACCAAGAGGCTGTGCTATGTTCCTCCTCTATACAAAGCAGTATAACGGCATGGTGGAAGGACTGGTGGCCCATTCCATACCTCCAATGAAGGCAGGAGGATCCTTCCAGACCACACTTGATTCCTAGGGCTGTATCTCAGCCTAGGAGCAGCACTCAATGCCATAATCCTTATGGACACAAGCAGCTTTGAAGAAGTCAGCTGGACTGTTCAGTAGGGCTGTTGGTAAGAGCTGATGTTGCAAAACTAGCCCCTTGTTTTAGTAAAGAGAAGCACAGAAACAAGTCCTACTGTTCTAGCAATATATACTTCTCCTGAGGACCTAACAAAGACTCCACTGTGTCACACAGACAAGAGGTATAAGTAGACCTTAGAAAATAATAAGGACTTTTGTAAAAGCAGGACAAATTGTGTTAAGGTTGTTTTAAACATTTTTGGAAATAAAAGTGCTCTTGATCCTCTTTGGCTGTCAGCAATGTTAAAGACATGGGCTTCTTTCTGCCACCACGGCCTCTAAAGAGTCAACTTTCTGAGCTCCAAAATGTGCTCTTGCACATTTCCAGGACCTTTGTTGAAAAAAACCCAAACAACAGAATAACCTTCTGTCCATCAAGCAAGATTTCACAACAATTACAGTACCAGGCACAGAGAACTCTGCCTGCCTGGCCCACAGCCACGCCACGGGCGGCAAACTTTCTAACCCTCACAAACTAATTAGGTTCAGGTCAGGTATGTGACAGAGAGAACTCCAGGGAGTGTGGAGGGTGAAGCAGGAAGCAGTGCTGATGATTCAACCGGGGATCATCTTGAAAACATTTCTTAAGCTGTTTCTTCAGAAATAAGTTTTGGCTGTGAAAGGAAAGTGATCTTAGAAAACAGAAAGAGACAACTTTCTGGTAGAAAAAGGAAAGTGGGAAGGACGTTTTGCTTAGGAAGTAGAGAAACAACTGATTCATTCGTCATAAATTTTAGGATGACATTTTAGAGTCTCTAGCAGTGGAGTGGGATAGGTGACAAGAAGGCAGAAACACTTCTAGTTGCTATTACAGCTCTCAAGACAGTCTTTCCTTCTAGTAAGAAACTACAGTTGCAAGGGGAATATTTTTGAAATTTCAGCACAGCTTCCTGCACACAAAAGAGACAGCACAGGAGTGACTTTAATCAATGTATGTATATGTAATCACCTAGGGCTACATAGTGCTGCTTTGTGCTATTCTGTACTGTGAGGAGTGGCTGAAGTCTAACATGCTCCCCCAAAGCCATAAAATTATGAGCCAAGGTTCACAGCAGCCACAAGCAACCTCAGTGCTGTCCCATCCCAAAACTGCAACCAGCTCCTCAGCAAGGCTGCTGCCAAGCTAAAGTAATGCAACGGGAAAGTACTCTCATATCCTCCATTTCTTGACATCTCCAAGTCACAGCTTCTTGGGAATTCCCTTGATCAAATATAAGGCATTAGGCTTAAGACGGAGTAACCAGAGAAAAGCCTATGGTCTGTGTTACACAGGTCATCCTTGGTTCTGTAGTGACTCATTTGGATAATGTTACTCTACAATCAGAAGATGAAAAAACAGTTCAAGTGAACAAGCTACAGTCCACATAGTGCTCATCAGCTTTCTGCTCCAGCTTTTAGTTGCCTGTATCTCAGCTCTGTTCGCTACGTGACATGTAGCTGTAATGACTGGTGAAAGCAACACAGAAGCAACATGATGGTGAAGAAGCAGAGCTGTGATGGTGAGACATGGATGTGAACTTCAGAAAATCAGGTATGTCTCATTCCACCTCTGAGTCTTTAAGATATGTCAGAATGAACGTGCAGGACCTTATATCATGGTTTACACTGAACATCAGAAAAAACTTTTCGCTGGGAAAGTAATACAGCACTGGAACAGGCTACCCAGAGAGGTTGTGCAATGTCCAGCCTTGGATGTTTTCATGACTTGGCTAGACAAAGTCACAGCTGACCTGTTCAAGTGCTGGCGACAGTTCTGCTTTGAGCAGGATGTTGGACTAGAGACTTCCAGAGGTCTTTTCTAACCAGCATTTCTGCGATGCCTTGAATCTCATATGGATCCCAGAGTTGAGCTGACAAGCAGTGTTTCAGAAGGACTCTGCAGGGTGAAAGCCCATGGATGGTAACACCTACCAAGCCTGGAGTGGTTGGAATGGTTTCTGTAGAGTGAACTAAGTGTTTGAGTGGAGACCTCCCACACCTTTGTGTAACGCCTGCTCTTGAACAGAGACTGAATGGCAGAGATATTGCGAAATGCTGCTTATGAAGTGGCAATACTTATGGAACAGTGATGCTGCTCAATTCTCTTACGCAACCAAGGCTTCAGCAAAGAAAAGGTCTTAGCCTTCTGCAGTGCTCTTGTGACCCTGTTTTGCAGCAGCTGTGAGAGCAACAGTGCGATGGTGCATTACTGGTGTGCTGAGCTGTTGCTCAAAGAGGGCAGACTTATGGCTGAGTTGCAGGCTGCCATATACCTTAACTTTTTATTTCCTGGTCTTAAGACAATTATATCTAGTGGCTTCCCACATTAAATGGACCAGCAGAGACTGAGTTCTAACTAATAGTTCAGTGGGGACTCTTCTATCCAGGCTGACAGAGCATAAATATGCACAGAACTGACAATTCTTTCCACAAAAACAGCCCTTGCACCTTCTGCCACACTCCATTCAACCATCTTTGCTGGTTTGTTCCTGGCACATCCATTTCTCCCCACCATTCAGAGCCAGCTTGCACACTGCTGCAACATCTTCATCTCTGCCATTCCTTTAATCACGCTCATATCCCCAGTACATTCTCCTCTTTCAGCATAGAGATATCAAGCAGAGATGACAGGATCTGAGGAGTGCATGTACTCGTCAGACACAGGGAGAGCTAGGAGAGTGCTGGCCCCAGGTGAGAACTCCTCCATTAGTAAACACAAGGTGAGATGTGAACATGTCTCCGAACAAATTATGGTCTCTACAAACTGCCAGGTGTTTGGCTCAATCCCACAATGAGCAACTGCAGCTCAACACAGTGACCAGAGCATATCACCTGTAGCTACCAATGTGCTATAGAAAATCTTTTCCATCGACAGAGCTCTAACCACGGTGTATGCCAGTGTGACATATATTGATAGGGACTTCCAAATGACTACAGATAACCTTTTGGATATTATTTTCTCTTGTTTATTAGCTTGAATAAATATTGAGCAGCTGAAAATGCTGTGATGAGAGTCTGAATCTTAATGTAAGACCTACCTAGGCACAAAAAAGTACCTAAAGAATGAGATAATTTTGGTAAATGCTGTGTTTTTTAATGGGGGCTGTTTCTCAGGAACTTTTTGCTGACACAACCCTGGTACTTGCACTAGTGATGCTTCCTGGGAGCCCCATGAAGCATGAACCAACTTCATTATGCTCTAAGTTGGCAAGAATGTTTGAGGGTACTTAGGGCAGTAGCTCTTGTGCTCTGCTATACACAATTGTTATCTCCAACATATTTATCTCCAGTACAGCATAGTTTGATAGCCATAAATGTATTTATCTCCATTTTCTCCATAGAGAAGCCTAATATATTTAATGGAACCCTAAACAATGAAACTACAATGGCAGTTAAATCATAACCACACAAAACAGCAGGATGTACACTCAAAAGGATTCTTCGTGTCAACTCAAAAGAGAGTATAAGCTTCTCACACCCTACAAATACAAATAAAGATCTTTATCTACTTCCTAACAATGATATAAGGATAAACTGTGTCCACTCTTGCATATACGTCTGCAAGAAATCTTCTCTCAATACAGCTCCTATGCAAGGGACTAGCTTCTGCTACTTACGTGCTCCTGTTCTGCTTCCTCCAAAACTGTCCATTCCATATTAATGCCTGGCTGCCAAAACACATTAATTCCATAGTTGTATCCCTGTCATAAGCCATTAGTTCCACACTCTTACTACACATAATACATACATTCCACATTCTTTTCCTTAATATGCAAATCTTTCCAACCATGGTCCCCTTTGTTTCAGTGCCTCTCAACCCACCAGCATATGCACCAGCTCACAAATTGATCCTCTGGGATATACACAAACATGACCGATATGTTCTTTGTGATTCGTATGTGACCATAGGAGAGATTTTAAGGTTCCCTTCCAAGCCTCAAATTGTTTAAAAATTGCCCAGATTCCTGGCCCCTTTCATCTGTACCAAGTGGTTTACACTGGTCATTATGAATTTGCTTTCAAGGCTCCTAAACAAGACTGACTTTGTTTACGGTAAAAACTTTTCCACTGGACCAAAGCAGTATTCTGAGACAACACAGAAGTTTAGGTGAACAACCACATCATTGCCACTATTTCCTGCTGTCAAAAATCTCATCAGGACCTTACAGAACTCATGGCTATGCCTTGCATTCAATCAGCAGCAACAGTTACAAATAATTCTTTTAGGAAGAGCATCTCCTTCTTTTCACATAAGGTCCCCATCCCAATGTTTCCTGCCTGCCTTCCTTCCAAATCATTTTCCTTCAAAACCAGGAGCTGGAACATACTTCACAGTTATCTGGACATTTTATTTGGTCCAAAAGGTAGCAGAATGGACAAATGCCCCCCCAAAATTCAGGATGTTTCACTTGTTCCAGCAAACTCTCTTATGCCATAAGGTTGTGGTACTCAAGGCATGCAGAGGTGAATAAGGCTGTCTTCTATTCATTGAGACAACTGTAGTCAGTAGACACTCAGAGCTGGCAGAGCCCATGACAAAACTCTAGTCTGGGGCACTAACAGTACAACTCCAGCCTTGGGGTACAAAGCTAGAAGCTTGCCATGTGGAGGGCATGAAGTACGATATATTTCTTCATGCAATTCCTCCTCTTCTCCCTATAGCAATGGCTGACACTGTCTCTGTTGGAGCAGGGAAATGGCTGAAGAACAGCTGAGAACTTAGTCTTACCAGCCAGATTTGTCACTATTCTTAATTTGCACACATGTTACGGTGACGTGTACATTACATATGCTTAGACTGCATGGCTGAATGCTCGTGGTATATCAAGCTGCGCATGATTTTACAGCTGGCTCTGCTCTTTGAGCAATGGGAGCAGCTCTTGTGCACTTCTGAAAGGCAGACTACAGCCGAGTGGCTGGAGCAGTAATTCTCCAGCGCGATCTCTCCCCCATCCCAACTATCTCGCCTCCCCCGTGCCCCGACATTCTTTGCTGCTTTGTTTATGCTGCAGAAAACATCTGTGAGTGTATATGGCCAAGGTGAAAGATTTTGGCAAACAGTTGTTTTTCATAGCTCAGCTTAAAGGGAAAATATGAAGACTGCCCCTCCTCCTCAGAGAAGGGGAAGGGTGGGGTTGAGAAATGAGATCTGAAAGCAGCCAGGCCAAATAGCAGACTGGCTGTCCCACTAGCCCCTTTAAAGGAAAATGGAATTGTTTTTTTCGGTAGAATGAACACTGTTGCAGGAGAGCAAAGATTTAACTGAGAGAAACTGCATTAATTTTTAGAAAAACATTTAGATAATTGCATCAGGAAAATCTTCTAGATGTTGGGATGTGTTAGGCTGAGCATATTTCACGAGAATGTGTAAGTCATGCTGCAGAGATCATTTAAAATTGGACTGACATAATAATAAAAATCTGTAATAGAGAACAACCGCTCACTACTAGGAAATGGACTCGATTACGCTGCAGGTCTTTTTCAATGTTTAAGTTCTATGACTGTATAGAATTGGGGCCCTGAAAAGGGAAAGAGAAAAAAGCTGGCTTATTACTTTTGCTGATTAACAGATTGACTTTCTCGAGCATTAAGGTATTTTATAGGGCTACAGAGTATGGGCCATAGGTAGAGAACTGTAGATTTCCCTGGCAAGCCATAGTTTATTGCTGAAGTTCTGCAGTGGAGCAGAGGAGCTGATGGCAGCACACACACTTGCAGCTGCCTTTCTTGGATCAGCTCTGGAAGAAAGGCAAGGGAAGATGAAACTTTCAGCTAGGAAGTGAAGGACTTGGTGGATGACAAGGAGGTTCCAGATTTACTTAAAGGACCTGCAAACAGACAGGCACCACTTCATTCCTCCCTGAACTGCAGCTACCCCTAGGTGAAACAGCAAAACTGTTTACAAAACACAGGGAAGCTTAGGATAGGAAGTGAGGAATGGTATGTTTACTGCCACTTTCCAGCAGGAAATCTGAACAAAAAAGTCAGGAATCGCTCAGAAGCACTGTGCTGCAAAGATAAATGAAAAGGTCAGCTTGGCACTGAAGTCCAGCTCCGTCCCTCGTCACACCCACGACATTCCCTCTCTCGCCAGCTCAGCTGCTGCCAGATACACCCCACTGGGATGGAGCGGCTACATAACCCACTGGTTAGAGGCAAGCAGAGCTGTCCTAAAGCTCTGAGCTGAACGAAGACACAGGCTGAGTACCTAAGAGCCATCTAAGAGCTGTCACAAGCAGATCCACAGCTGAGCGGTGGGACAGGGCAGGGCAGTGCTGGAGGGGGACACGCGGCCAGGGAGGCACCCGCTGCCTGTTCGATCCCCCTCTGCCTCTGTCTGCCCTCACTCCAAATACAGACAGGCTTCAAATTAACTTTACAAACTTGAACGCTGCTAACACAATCAAACTATGAAAGAAAAGCTCATCCTGAGGGAAGGCAAAAATCAGCTCCCTTCTCTGTCTCACAGCTGTCCCCTCCTCCTCACCATGTGTTCCCGAAACCTGGGACTGTTCCAAGCACTAAATGCACTGGAAAGCGTATCCTCGGGCCAGCTGTGATCTGATCAGGGCGCGCTGGCCGTGGGTGAATCAGAAACCAACTGATAGGCCCAGAAACAATGCGGCCCCTTGTTAGGCTGCCGAGAACGGCCATCTCCTTCAGCCCCCTCCCCGCCAGCCAGCTTTTGGCAGAGCGCGATGCCAGGAGGGCGTCTGCAGCATGCCCTGCGTGATCCTTTCCTGCCAGCCCTGTGCTGAACTGCCGCTGTTTTCGGTTTTGAATGACATGCTCCTTGTGCTGTGAGAGGAGTGGGTGAGCAGCAAGCCACGGCCTGATGCTGATACCTCTTCGCAAGCTGCTATGGGACAGGCCTGGCAGCAGCACCTGGGACCACCACTCCTCTGGAATCCCAAGGGCTGGAAACCTCCCGGGAAGCTTCTCCCCATCAGCCGGGCAGTGCACAGATCAGTCCTAGGAACCAGATTTTATCTAGCCTCGCAGCTTTGCTGATGTTTTGTAGGCTTTGTGCATTTATGACATTAAGTAAGCATTATGGAAATCAAGCAATGGCACCCAGCCAGAGCCCTCTGTTTTTCCCAGCCAGTCTCACAGTGAGCTAGGCTGCTACGGTTCCCAGGAGCAGATGCTGCAGGAAGGGGCTTCGTGGTGGGACAGGGCTCGGTCTTCTCCCAGGCAAGATTCCGAGGGGAACAGAGTGCTGTCCTGAGGGAGACGGGGCCGTGGTCAGCACAGATTTGAGGCAGTTTACAAAAGACTGCAGAGAAATTTAATCCTGGTGCTTTAACCAAGTCTCAAAATGAATAGTTGTTTGCATTTGTACTAAAGTAGCGTGCCAAAGCCCCAGTCAGGATTACCCACTGTGTTAGGCAGTACAGACCCATCTTCAGGGTAAATATGTTCTGCCAATCACTTCCCACTGCAGCTTAGATTAGACACAACATTTCCCTTGCTTCCTGCCCTAAACAGCTGCCATGTTGCATCACAGCTGCATTCAGTGGCGGATAAATACCCAAATACATTGATCCTAGCAAATTTCAGCATAAATACATACCTTAATTGGTGCAAGGCACTACTGATTGTCAATAAAATCAAAACTACAGATTTGCTCTATGTCTTTTAATAGTCCAAATCGCTTTAAAAGCTAGGAATATTACATACGCTATATATGAACTATTTGATCATTACCAAAACAGTCACTTGCCTGGTGGGCAGCCCTTATGAGGATACCAGCACCAGCTCACAAAAGAAACAGAGCAGAAAGTTAATTTTCTTGAAAATTAGTGTTGCTTTGGATACCTGTAATAAGTTCTAATCATGTCCAAACTGAATTTGCAGCTGTGGCTCAGACATGTATATACTTTTCCACTCTACTGACTTTTGCTGTGGAACTTCCATATTTTGAGCTGAAACATCTCTGAAGCTGGCCCTGATATTCTAGTATACTCTAGTTGCACCAGAAGTAAAATTTCCCTGGCTAGATCAGACTGCAAAATTTGAGATCTAAATAATTAAAATGCACAGTGAAATGTGTGTAGAGATGAAATCTTTCATGAACTACGTAAGTGAACAAGAACCATGTATTAGGCCATCATAAGAATGAATATGGGGTACAGCAATTGAATATAAAGCCTACAAAAATGTAACATGAGTAAGTTCTCCTCAAACTTAATCTCCATTCTACAAAGAGAACTATCAAGATTTTCTTGCAGCACTGAACTCAATAAATTTTCTTTGAATAGTTGTGTGTGTGTGACAGAGAGAGAGAGAGAGAGAAAGAATTAGGCTGGAATGCTGTAAGGATGTATGCCAAGCTCTCCGCATCTGGAAAGCAGAAAACAGAACTATATTTAGTGCACAATGACTTGCAATAATTTGTGAGGGGGAAAAAAGAAGAGAACAAAAAAGAGAGAGAAAAAAGAACAAAACTTGAGTTGCCAGTGTTAGCCTATTAAATGAATTATAAAGAAAAAAGAACAATCAGGCTGGGAGAAGGATAAATTAAACCCTGGGGTATATGTTATTATAAGAGCTTCTACAGGCAGAAATGCTGTATAGAGTTAGCAGACATATTTATAAACAAGCTACAGATAATGCATACTTCAGTATAAATACCACCTCAAAGAATGTACAAAGGATTTCTGGCACAGAACAGTTAGGGCATTGACCTCTGCTGTACATTCATTTCCTTTATGTAGCTGAAATGGCCTAAATATGTTCCTTAGTTGGGCATGGGAAACTTTTTCCATAAGGTAATTGCATCTACAAGGGTCATCCATGAATGCGTTATGAACTCTTTGTCAAGTATGCCTAAATCACCAGGCGTTCTCCTAGGCCTACTTGTAAATAGAAAAACCACAACGTAAAAGACTACGTTTTATAGATGCGGTACATTCAAAATGAAGATGGCATAACACTTTCTAAATTCTTTATCATGTGTCTGAATTTCTAAAAGTTATATACCTAAAATTTCCAAATTCCTCATCATATCTTGTTATAAAAACAAGACATTGAACAACCATGTTCCCCTTCCATCACTTACACAGATTTTGTTTTGCCCTGCACTTGATCTGAACATTTTATCAGCTCTTCGGTATCATTCTTGTTTCCAGGCAGCTTCTCAGACTTGAGATCCAAGGGTCCCAGATTCTCCTTCTTCGGCACTTAAAAGGACATCTCAAATAACAAATGAAACCTATTTTCGTTAAGGCTGTGGCACTGATCTCATGCACACTGACACTGTTTAAAGGATAACTAAGATGAAAGCAAACAGTATTACTGACAAAATGGTAGAAAGACAGTCATATCCATAAATGCCAAAGCATTTTCTGGTGCTCAAATTAATCTAGCTTACAGCTTCTACGCTGCTAAGAGTTTTCCAAAGTGAGACAGTGTGCCTCTGCACGGGCATCAAGTTCCTAAACATCGTGAAAAACAGCAGAGATGCTGGGCCTGAGAGTCTGGAGAAGTCTGGTCCCCTCTGCAGTGCCAGGAGAAGAGCAGCCTGTTGCCTTCAAAGCACAGACCAGAGCAACAGCCATTTGAGGAGAAGCAGGGAGTGCTTGTAAGGTTTGGCTGCTTTAGCCTTCGGTCTTTGTTTTGCTTGTATTTACAAATAATAGACTAAAAAAACCCGATGTCTTTCTGAAACAGACAGTTTGGGAAGAAGGCAAAAACCAGCATCCATCTTCCATCTGGCTTCAAGATCAGCTCGCATTTGACGGGACCTTAATTACAAACTTCATGTTGTGGCTTTTTTAAGCCAATGCTCTTGTGTGCCTCGTGCAGATAGATAAAGGCTGCTTTTGAGATACACTGTTTCTGGCTCTGTGTATATTAGCAGTATCACTCATATGCCAGTGCCCTTCATCCCTGTCCTATGGGGCTGTTCTTAAGAGTAAAAGGAGAGATCTTGTTTCCTGCTATATTAAACACATTAAATGCATAGTTTCTAGGCTGTACTCTGCCAACCAATGTACCAACATTTGCGATACACATATATATGTACTGGAGCATGACCAAACCAACCCACAGAAGCCGCAGAGCAGTAACTGAGGTACCTATTTTGCAGTGCGCTCACATGCTCTTCACCACTAATACAATAAACATGCATAATTTAAAACGTTACAATTTTTCAGCTGCAGAACAAGGAGTGACAGAAGCAGCGTATCTCTTTTTAGAGCCATACCTACCAGCAACAGGACAGACAGGGGGCAGAAATATGGACACCTTCTCTACTGTTGGAGCAGAGCCGAAAAGGGCGACGTACAGGACTGACAGAACCAGGAGACAAGGATGCCAAATAAAACAAGGCAGAGACTGAGATGACAGCTTTAGAGACTTAACTAGCAAAGACAGGAACTGTAGCAATGCATGTGATGCAGTGTGCAAGGGGCCAATGTTATAGAGAGTCATATAAATCTTTATATATCCTAAAGCTGATATAAGGATTGGGGAAATAAGGACACTTAACTAGCAAAGTACAGCTACTGTACAGAGCTCTCCAGTGGGATTTGACTTGTCCCGCTAGGCAAGATTACAGTGCCCAAGACTCAAGACTCTGCTGCTTTCGCTAAAGGTGCCGCAGAACTTTTTCTTCCTCACGCTTCCCTCAAGCAGAGCACTCATATATGTCCCGTTTTAAAGGAAAAACATACCAGTTTGAAGTATTGTAAATGAAAGCTGCTAAAGAAAACTGCTATTATGGCCGAGCAGACTGATACTGAAGCCTTCGTGCTTCACATTCTTTGGGCTCTGAGATCCTGTTAGAATCAGAACTGCTGTCTACAAATACCCTGCTGAAGTCAGCAGAAGATGAGGATTTACTGTAATCACTACAGCACTGGGCAGTGAGTTAGGCTCGTTCCTGAACTGTTTCCTAAGAGATGTTAACCACCTCAGCTGGGTGCTCTTTGTAGTCCTGGCAGAGGTCAGCTCTGTCTCTAAGCACAAATCAGAAAAGTAAATCTAATCTAAACAATTCTCTGTACTGTTCCAGAAGCAATTAAAGGCTCTTTGCTTTGTGTATTTCCCCCAGGTGTGAGCAGGCACTTCCCACAGACACTATGCACAGCAAGAGCTCAAAAAACATGAACTCTTTGCAGAGGAAAGGCAAAAAACCCCACTGCTTCGGCCATGGAACTGGCCAAAACAGGATCAGCTTCTCCAGGCACTGACTACAACCTGTGGTTAGAGGAAAATGGATGTAAAGCATTTCTGGCTCAACTCATCTAACTCCATCAGGCTCTTTATTAGCAAGATAATACTAACAAGTAAGATACCACTTTTAGATTCTCTGTTATTTAGCTAGGAATAAAAATGCAGCATGCTCCGTCAACAATTACTTGTAACTATACCTATGTTATTAGGTGTATACCCTATGCCTAAAAACTCCCACTGGTCACTGGTCTTGCTGAGAGCCAGCAACAGCAGTCCTGGGAATTCAATACATTGTCCATGAAACTCCAGCTTATTAGCACTGGCATATTATTAGTCTTTCAAACCAGAAATCTACCTTTGCAACTAGCAATCGTGATAGAGGTGATGAAACATGAGCAGCTTGGGGAGTCAAGAATTTTTTTACATTCATTTTTTTAATAAGCATTCTTTTTCTTTCTTTCTTTTTTTTTTTTTTTGGTGTCTAAGTTGACACATTGATGCCTTCTGCGGATGATTCTGACCAGTGTGGGATGTTCTGTCTTCATTCAAACCCCACAACTCCCTGTTGTAGGGCCCTGCATTTTGGGTCAGCCAATGCACTGCAGGCCTTTCACAATTGGAAACAAATGCAAGAGATGGCAGATGGTAGCAAGTCAGGTCTCTATCTGTGTCCTCCATGGGAACACCAGATATTCCCCCCCACCTCCATCACCAGGAGGGTTTACTTTACAATTAGATTACCTTTATTTAGCATGGCAAACTGAGTGTACACATTTGGCTACATGCAAACAATCTGAGCAGTTCGGAATGTGGAAGAAAGGTGTCACCCTGAGTGCTATAAAAGGAATTTTTGGCACATGAAGCAATACAGTGATCTGATTCTCTAAAACATAATCCATGCTACAGCCCAAATTCCCCCTTGTGGATTATATCAGCGAAGAGGCTGGTCCCAACACTTTTATTATAGCATAACATCAGCGTCTGGATCTTGGTGGAACTGTCATGAGTTCTGTGATAACAGCAATGATTCAAATGTTTTTAACATTGTAAAAGTGGGCTCATTTCTCCACTCTCTCTGACAGTGGCTTGGAGGAGAAGTTAGGGCATGGAGAGAAGCTAGTTGCAGATATTTCGCCCTTAGCTGCCAAGCTCTTGCTCATAACAGAACTACCCCAAACAAAGAGTTAATACAGCAGAAGATAAAGTACGTGCGGATTTATTTCAAATTGTTCTCTTATACACATCTTACTACAGGCGGAAGGACAGGCAGCTGGTTGTTCTCACCAGTGAAATGTTACCCTAAGCAGGAGGAATTCTCTACTGGGTAGCTGGTGGCTCTAGGACCATTACTTTCACATGGCTTTACAGACCAGAGAATCATACTTGTTGGGTTTTATTCAGCTAACAAATATTAAATATTCTGGTTTCATTAATAGTATCCTTTTGAAGCTGTGAAGAGTCATTTAATGAGTGAGACTCCACTTATGTATTCACTTCTGTCCAAGATCCCAGCTGAAATCAAAGTCAAAAGGATCACACCAGTCTTCAACAGCTATCACAAAATCATTACAGAACACTGTATAATTACATCCTATTTGCAGATTCATTTTAAAACATATCCTGGCCTGGCTGCTCTTGACTAAACTTGAGATGATTTGGCAGAGTTGTGTGGGATTACACAGTGAAATTAGCCAAATGTGTGCAGGCCAGGCTGGAGGTAGCGGCTGTGAGCTTCAGGACCAAATGCTCAGACAGGAGCTACAGCTTTGGTGTGAAACAGCAGGAACAGAGCTGTGAGGAGGAAGTTTGCAGAGTACCTGGGAGTGCTGTGGCTGCCTAGAGCTGGCACTCCCCATATTTCACTTTCCTGCCCACCAGACACGTCTAAATATCTTGAGAAAAACAAGAAGCAAAACAATAGGTGACTGTAGCGTGAATAATAAAAGCCTGGCTTTCCTCTTGGAACCTGACTGCTGCTTTTAAACTGCCCCAGCTGCGCTCTCACGGTCCAGGATGTCAGCACAACTCCCCCAGTGAAATCAATGCCTTGTGTCCAGTCTGGGGCTGTCTGCGGCACCCTTTTATATGCTGTATTGTAAGATTGGGGTGGGTTTCTGGGTCAGAAGATCAGCATTACCTCTCTACTCCAGAAAGCTGGGTTCTGTATGATACTATTCCAGCAACAGCAAAAAATGCAGGGCTTGAAAATAATACTGTGTAAGGGGTGTACTGAGTTGCCAGCAGTATAGTCCTTTGTTCATACCAGGAACAGGTAGAGCAGACATTAGAAACACTCACTGACAGATCCAGAGGGATCTGTGGAAGAACAAAAAGTTTTCTAAACCTATAATAGACTGTGTGACTCTAAGAGCTTACCCAAAGGCAAAGGCTGAATTAGTCCTGGCTGAAACTGCATGGATTTCAGGGAGCTCCCTATAATGAATTTGCCGCTACATCAGAGTCCAGTTATTCTTTCAATATCAGGAGCGCTCACATGCCCAGAGCATTCCAAGCTAAAATCAGCCATCACTTACTGTGTGTTTTGATTATTTAGTATTACTAAGAGAACACAAAAAAAGATGCAATACAACCACCTTATGCAGTTCCTTTTGCAACTGCCATCAGTTCTTCAAAGGCTGGCATGCTGTCCCTCTGTCAAGTACAACAGCACACTCTTTACCTCCTACCTCTTGTTGCCAGTGTCAGAAGAGCAACTCGTAAACCAGGTCTGCTCCAGGCTGTGTCTTAGGGGACACCAGCTATGTAAAAAGGCACATCCTTCTCCCACATCAGTGCAGTCTGCATTCCCATGGTTTCTGCTCATCATGGTTTTGGAATACAAGAGTGAAATCACTAGGGCTGTCACTCCAGGGCTTTTCATCAGGATCAAATCTACTTAAAAATAGGCACAAAGGGAAAAGAAAATATATATTCCTTGCTGATTTATCTATTAATGCTGGAGAGCAGTTGTATCTCTGATGTTTTGGAGAAGGATCAGACACCTTCATAGTCAAACAGCACCATCCAACATATGGCAGCAGATGAAGGTTGCCTTTTGCCTCTCACGTTCACTCTGAATCCTTCTAAATCATCCCTGCCAACACAATACGGTCCTTGAGGATCATTAACATTCTTCAGAAGAGCAAACCTCTCACTTATGCAATAGGTTAGGTTGCACCGAGCAGCAGGTATGAAAAGTTCCCTGGGGGAAGACACCTGCAGTCTGTTTCTTGACCTTCAGCTCTGCTGCTCCTACAGATGGCTGCTGTTTGACGCAGCACTGCATGAGCAGTACATACACAGAACCTGTCTCAAGAACAAAACATTAGCTCTTCTGAAAAAGAGCAGCCTTTTAAAGTTATTTAAGGGATACTACCTTCCAATTTTGTTTAAATGAAAAGCATTCCCATTTGAAGTCAGAAAATTGAATACATTCCCCCACTCACTCACTTTGTCCGTGAATATGCATATCTCAGAGAGCAAAACTTTTAAACAGAGATTGCTGGTGGAAGTGTCATTCCGTAAGAGTCCCTCAAAACACTAGAAACGCATTAAAAACACTCTACTAATGAGCTGAGGTCCCATAAGCACAGCCTGGAGCACACTGCAACTCACAAGTCACCAGTACAGGTAAAACTCTATTTCTTCTGACTGCAGTAGGCAACCTAATTCGATGTATTTCAGCTAAATGTGAATGGAATCAAGATAAAACTTCCGCCAACACTCTTAAAACTAAATTTCTCTTGGATTTCCTAAGCAAACACACACAGTACTTCCCCAGGCAACATACACAGATGGACTTCCCAATAAGCAATAAGCATCCAGCGATATGAGTTTTTCCCCAGCTACTCAATTTGAAACTCTGTCACCCTTGACCTCAATAGGTTTTCTTAATGCTGCAAAGCTCATTCAACTCACCATAAAATATTATTTCAATGTATAGATATGGGGACTTAGATGTTCTTTAAAGACAAATAAAAAGAAAGAGGCCAATGAAGAAGTTCTAGTATTTATCAGGTCAAATGTTTACATGCTACAGAGAGATAAAGTATGCTTTTGATCCCAATATAGTAGCTTTCCCCACATCCTTCACGGCGCATCTGCTCAGTGTATCAGGCACTCCTGTTATCCTGGGAGAAATAGCGGCTAACCTGACAACAAAGTGGAGAAAGGCCACTTGAAATCTTTTTCTTCCTTGGGGCAGTATGGTAGTGCTCTCAGAAAAAAACAAATCTTCACACAATACACCTCCCAACACCATCTACGTATTAGCAAGCATGTATTTTACACTGAAGAGAAGGGAAGGATCTTCTCACTTTGTTGTACTCACCAAATTTGTCTTCAGCGGTCAGCTGAAGCTCTTTCTTGGGATTGCACTGAGGTGCCCTCCCATCGCATGTACATATTTCTTATTAATTTTCTTAATTTTCTTATTCATTTGCTCTTTTTCCAATCCACAGTTCAATTTCCACCTGTTTATAAAAGATCTACACTCAGTTGCGTTTAGAGAAAAGCCAAAATAGAGCCCGGCTGTGCCCACGCTATGCAATGACTGACTTATGTGGGAACTCACAGGACTGAAGGATTGGGCCCAAAGATTTAGAAGTTCACAGGAAAGCCAAACAAGTTAAGTGCCAGAAAGTTTGGAAGCTGAGACATGTAGTTAGAAGGGTGTCTGTCACTGTGGTAGGGAAAGTTACGGAAACTGAAAGCAAAGTGTGAGGTTCTGGTTTGGAGTGAAGCAGATGACAGCAGATGAGTATGGCAGCTGGACAGATACAGCTGTATTTCATCAAGATGCATCTTCTTGTGAATGGCAACAAGAAGCTGTCTGCAGACACAACCAAATCAGAGAGGGAAACTAATCCCACATGACATTCAACCTGCCTGACAGAAAACAGGGCCTGCACGCTTGATGTGGGACACAGGAGTGCAGTGTCCTCACTAGCAGTAAGAGAACTTCTGCTTGAAGTGGCCACTCTTTGCTCAGCTTGAATCACCTAGAATCAAGAATCCTGGTTGCTCTGGCTCTGCATTCATTGTTGAACTCCCTACTCTTGAGTTAAGGCCCAGCAGTATTTTTGGAGTGAGCAAATCTATTTAATTTCTCCCAAATGTCCCATCTCAAGTAATGGCATAATACCTGGCTCATTCTTTCAGCTCCACCAAACAATGACTGCCAGGAAAACAGCCTACTTTGGTCATTTCTAACAAAATATAGTTACCTCTTCAACACACAGCCTTCTTTTTACTTAGTCTATCTGTTTCTTTTTGGGGCAGATCGGTGTAGATTCCCTTAGTTTATGCCAGCTGCAGTCCTTCCCCTGAGAGCAACTTGCTTCTTAAGAGAAACATATAATTTTACATTTACAGCATTTTACAGCAGGAGCATTTCCCAAGTCCTTCCAGTTCTGACTTTACTTTTTTTCCTGGCAGCCTGCACCAAAGGACACAGGCACCCACCTGCAAGTAGGGTACCGGTTTTAGCTTTGCCTCTCACAAAATTGACTTTCTGTAATTGCGGGGAGTCACCTAAGAGTATAGGTTTATATAGTGACAGTGAAGAGGCTGGGGCAAAGAGAGGAAGCAGGAATCTCCTAAAAGCATCATAAAAGGGCTAACTGATTCACCTTTGGGAAAATAGTAATCATTAATCTGGTTTCCACCAAACTCTAGGGGAACACTAAAAATATCTCATGGTATTTTCTTCTTTTTTCAAATGGACATGTAGCCTGTTCATAGCCCCTGCCACAGTGTTAAAAAGTGAGGCACTCACTGGCTGATTACTGTCTGCCTAATGGGACAGGATCTCATCTGTGAACTTTCCTGTGACTGCGTATGTGATGGGAGGTACTATACAAAATGAGAACCAATGGTTTAATGAATAAGGCATTGAACAGGATCGTATGACATGTGGAATCAATTTCTGACTCTGGTACAGACTTTTATATACCACTAAGAGAGTTCCTTTGACTCTTTTGCTTATCTCTACTGAGTAAAATGACAATAACACCTCCTCATCATGTATTAATACTTTACTGCAGAGAAATTCATTCCTGTTTGTAAAGTACTCAGTCCTGTACTAGTGAAGCAAACACGGCAAAGACACGAGTGACTGCACTTGCATAGCCTAAGCAGCCATTGCAAGTCCCCTCTAGGATTCTGATCAGTTATACACAGCGTGTGCACTGAATGGGACTATATAAGCCAAGGAGTTATAGAATCATAGAATCATAGAATATCTCAAGTTGGAAGGGACCCATAAGGATCATCGAGTCTTGCACAGCTTCTACAGTGCCGCAAACCTTACTGTCAGTGATTTTAGCTTTCATGGATTTAAAATGATTAAGTAAAAGCATTACAATGCACCTCCAAGTGGCCCTTAATAAATAGGTTTTACTTTAGAAAAGGTTTCTTACCGAGTCTACCAGGAAATATTTGCATGTGAAATGAAGACATTTGAATGAAAACAGGTTTGTTTATTTTAGAAGGCACTGCAGCCACCCACTGCAGGGCTGAGTTTCCAGCACACCAGAACGGATGCCAAGGAGCTTCAGGAAGGGAAACAAGAAACAGAATGGGAAACCAAGCAGTTTAGCTTCTTTTCACATTAATCACCAAAAGTGGGCAGCACCACTGAAAAAATATTGTATAAAATCTTCTCTTAACTCAGAAAACTTACTGTTTATCTCCTACCCTAATGTCTATGCACAGAAATCCTGAAGCATTGCAGGAAACAACATTAACTCTATGTTTATCCAGAAAAACAGAAGTACTCTTCATGAACAGAGTTAGTAGATCTAGGACCAAAAAGAAGATGCCATATTCTTATTGTATGTTTTTTGTATGTATTGTATGGTTTTTTTTCCTGGAATGAAAAAAAAAACATCTTTTGTGCAGAATGAGCATCAAAGTAGCAGTTAAGGCAATACCACAGAATTGCCTCTTATGGAAAGCTAGAACATCACCTTTCTTAATAAAATATCCTTAATGAATATGAGGAGATGAGACCCTAGTTTAACATCGCATCTAACAGAGGATACATGTGTTGCTGTGTTAAAATCCTTCCAGGGAAGTACTTCAACTCCAAATCAAGAAGGAACATCACCGTCTCCTGAGTCATCAGCATCACTTCCTGACTTTCTGTATGCATGTTCATAGGAAATCTTTCATCTAATTTTATTTCAAAGCCCAATCCCACTTGGCTAGCAAGCTCAGGCAAGATCCAGCCAACAACAGTATAGGCACAACAAGTTTCAACAAAAATATTTGTTGCAAGAACACTCTTTGATTCATTTGCCCTTCCTTGGCTGAACCTTGACTACACCCATCCTGATGAACACTCACAGAGCGCAGTTGCTATGTCAGGATCCAAGTTCAATTTCTGCACTCCAAAGTCACTCCTCTGGCTTTGAAAACTATCCAGGTGGCTGCACAAGGGGCTACAGAAATTACAGGGAGATGGCAGAGTTGGTGAGAGGACCTGCCTGAGAAGCAAAGAAAGGGGAGATACCCACACTCTACCAGCCCATCCCCATCCGATCTGCCCACAATGTGCTGTTGTAAAGAGTCTGCAGTGAAGCTGGGGATTTGGCACCGACATGGTGTGGAATAGTCATCAGATATTTAAAACAGAGCTGAGAGAACAAAGAAGGGCTTTGTAGTGCAAGGGCAGCACTGAAAACCCTGAGCCTCAGCCAGCCAGCTTGCATGGAGTGTTTGCTAATGTACACAGTGGAGTGCATTCCTCTCGTTTGATTACATGACAGTTTTATATACCAGGTATATGCAGAAGGTTTTTCTTAACCCTTTCAGTCCTCTACCATTTATAAATCTTAAAAAGACACACTTTTGCCATCTCGTACGTGCGTGCAACTTTAGTCATGGAAGGCTGAGCACGTGCTGTGGCCAACTGGATTTGGATGTATATGTTAGAAGTACTCTTATCTACGTTGCTAAAACAACAGAAGTAATCAAACATGAAAGAATTACAAAACTAGTTCAGTCCTTACTCATGCTGTAGTTTTGTGCATTTCCCTTGATTTTAGCAGTAATTATAAAAAGCTTTATTTCAAGGACTACTATAATTCACTCTCCATATTGTAAAATGAAGGATGTAGAGATTGCTCTTACAGCCCCCACTTGTTAGACTGGCAAAAAGGGAGCCAGGAACCCCCTGTTGGCTAATGCCACTTTCTATAATGTACCGTATTACACAGTTTCTATTGTAAAAGGAGAATAATCATATGTGTCTTTCTTGGTGAAGCTCTTCAAAATCAATTACTAAATAGTGTTGTCTATAATCAGGCAATGCTCTATGCATTCAGGCAAAAGGACCTCTCATTTGTATAATGTGTGGTATACAGAGCTGGTGCAGGACCAAGGCCTAAATTTGCAGGGTTTCAGATGCTTTTGTGCCAAGCAGTTGAAAAGGGCAAAGCAGTCTTACTTTCCTATTCTACTACTGCACACAGCAAATTTCTTAGCCATAATTATAATAATACACAATTGCATTTGCAGAAGATCTGCTATGGTGTCTTTCATAGATTCAAAGCTGTAAAACTATTAAGTTATAAAGTTAAAAGACTAACTTCTGTTAATTAAGTTAAAAGAATGAGAGACACTGAAAGAGATGATTGTGGTTAAAATTCTCGGCACCTATACTGTTGCCTGTATTTTTAATGTTGCTAACTTGTAGACCAATATCTAATTAATCCCACAGAACCTCTGCAAAGCATTTAACTAGGAATTATTTTCCTGCTTAGCCACCCAGGGAAATAATCAGGGGATGAAAGCTGAAGCGTCTTGCCCAACATTTTGGTGTCAGAGGTAAGATTAGAATTCAGGAGTTCTGGGTTCCTGCTCTCAGACTGCAAGTATGAATTCCTACTCTCATATTCCAAAAGCAGAGCTTGCCTTGCAAGTAGAAAAGAAGTGTTTGGGGCCAGTGTCTGGAATCAGGTGAACAGACAGAAAGGAAGGTGGAGGAAGGTGAAGGTTATTGCAACAGCGAAAAAGCGTACACATGCGCAAAGAGGGCTGATGGATGATAAGTGAGGAGTGGGCCAGAATAAAGGCACTGGCCTAAGCCTCTGTAAGTCTCTCAGAGGTTCTGACCATAGTGAGAGTGATTTCAGAATATGTTCCAAAATGGATGGGAGTACTTAAAGGACTTTGGAGAACGGTGATGGGAGTAGTTAGGTGTTTTTGTACATATGAGCAGGCAGACTCTTGATGGAATATTTGTACATGCTTAAGTTTGTAAAGAAGAAGCAGAATCATCTCCCAAACCAGAAATCAGATGACTAGATGCTACAAGCAGGTTAACCAAAAGGCAAAGACAGAAAGAAGCAGATATCCTGTTCCCAAATTAATGGTATTTTTAGTAAAGAATGACAGAAAATTTGAAATTTTGGCAGAACTAGCTTACAAAAGGAAAGTACTTCTTGAAGTTTCTACCTAAGCACTGATAGCTCTTTAAAACCATTATTAGCTATGGGATCCTTCTTTGGAAGGTGGAAGAGAATGCTACTTTTCTAATGGTACAAAGGAACTGGAAGCATCACAGAGGTTCCTATGGGAAAGTCAGATGTTTCATTAAATGCACTGCAGATGATGCATTCAGACAAGTATCTGTGTCCTGTTTCTGGAACTGTGTATTACTCTTAATTACTTTTTCTACTGCTAGATTGTGTAACTTGGAAATAATCTGACAGTTCGGAAAGAGAAATATTTTCTGTTATGGAAATTTGTCTTAAACTATGAGGAAAGGGCCAAGAACTACTCCGATTATAGGACTTCTCAGCAGCCTTTAGCTCTAATGATCACAAGATGCTGCTGTCTCAGTTTAACACTCTTTTGTATGTGAATGTAAAAGACCTAGACTTGTCTCACATTCCTTCTCCTCCAAAAGGGTCGTGATAGTCGGAGACACTTCTGCAACCACAGAGGTCCACATGGCTCAGTTATCTTCCCCATACCATTAGATGTGTATAAATGTGTGAGATACAGCACCCTTGGATGCCAGGAGAGCATTTATGATGCCTGACTATATACTGCCTTCACTTCACAAACTGATAGCACTATTTCCCAGCCAACTGAATTCCTCAGCTCACATAAAAGGTGAAGAAAAACCCCACTGCCTAGTCAAACACAAAAAAGATAGAGGTGATGTTGGCAGAAGAGGTGAAATTTTAGACATGCTAGCAATTATCACGCTGTATCGAAAGAACGGACTGCTGCCACAGTGACACAGAACATCAAGGTCTGTCTGCATGCCTCCCTGATGTAGGATACACAAACAACTATGACAGCCAAATAAAGCTGATATAGATGGCGACTCTTAAGGAACATGGTCCCATTCGGATATCCGAGGCGATGGACATGTGAGTGTACAACTCTGAGGACAGGGACACAGCATGATCTGTGCCTTTATGGCCTCAAACTTTACTTTCAGCAGTCACTGCATTTGGGAGGATTTGAAGAGGTTAGAGTTCATGTCCCATGCAGCATCTTGCTTACTAAGTAACGAAAACAACTCCCCCAGCACAACTGACTGTACGGATTACCTGGTTTAGTTCAAGTCCTTCAGATCTTTTTAGGGTGATGAATGTAAGAAATTTGACAAGTGAAAGGAGTGGATTTTCAGAAGTGCCTTAGGAAAAGGTCTAACAGTGGCCATAAATCTCAGTGTCTTCAGGAAACTCTTTTGCACTCCTGTACAGTGCCTTTTAAACAATTATTAACATGGAAAACATGGAGATGTACACACTATTATCCCAAAGGAGAAAGCAGAAATTTGAATGAAAAATCAAGCTGATTATTAAGTGTGCTTTATATTGAGGTGATAAAGGCCAGAAAGATAGACAAAAAAGAGAAAAACAACCCTCAGTAACATAATGTTACTTTATCAAGTTATATATATCGTTAAAAGCTGAAATTAACATAAATAGCAGTTTTCCTTTAACATCACATGTGGCTTACACAACACCTAATCTTGCCAAAACATCCCTGGTTGTACATCGATAAAGTAATGAATGTACAGCACTGGGAATGGCATTGGTTAAACTCTACATGGGAATCAGTAGAAGGAACACATAACACTGTGGCTTTCTGAGTTCTACAAAATAATGGAAATGGTGTCTTTTTTCCCTCTCTCCGTGGAGTAATGGAACAGTAGATAAACTGTGCAAAACCACAGCTAAATATTTAGAACCCACAAGGAAAATGTCCTTTGAACAAATCTAGTTATTTCGCTTACAGGCTGGGAAGGAAGAGAGAGACAGAGGGTTTGTTATTGTTATTTCTATTTTTAAACACATATGAGATGCTCAGATACTATGTGGATAGGGGCTACATGAGCACCAAGAGGAAGAGGAGTAGTAATTTTTTCCATGAGATTCTCGTACCTTTATAGTGGTCATCAGGGCTTCAACTTTTAGCAGCACCTTTTCCAATCAAGACATCTGGAAATGTCCCAAAACTATGTCAAAAACTAATGGAAATACTGCAATATAAAATATGGCCTTCAGGCCATCTGGAGATATGATGAGTATCTGGAATTCCCATGGATTTCCTCTAAAATTACCATGTTCACTATCTGTTCCTTGCCCACTGTCACACAGTTACCATTTTCCATGTAAAGAATGCTCAGAGAAGTTTCTCTGACATTAAAATATAAAATAAAGGCTGACAAGGAAAGATACTTAAGCATTTGTAAATTGCTTTGAATTCATTACATTATTATATTATTTAATACCCTGTATCTCAGTTTCCCCATCTCTAAAAGACTGCATTTTTAAATCACGTATACTTACCTACAAGGACTACTATGAGGCTAACGAATGTTTTTAAACTATTTAAAGAAGACTAAAGAAAAGCATAGGAAGATTGTGATTTGAAACGCAAATGAAAATAACAGGGGAAATGGGAAACATACAGGAAAGGAATCTAAGGTTATCTCCACATACCAGGACAGAGACTGACAATATAGCATATACACAAATCTTGGGTCCCCAAACTTCCTGTCCTTGTTAACCATTGAGCATAGACTAGGTTTTGCAGCTGAAGAATCACAAAAATTAGTTAATTAATTACACTTCACAGTCCAGCAGTAAGATTTAATTGATACATTCTCCACAACAACTTGCACTGATGACTACCTGCAGCCACACCTCACGGCTTATGCCTCACTGATGAGGCAAGGCACCTGGAATTTGAAGTCTTCATCAATTTTGGATCCAACCTACTGTCCAGAACATGTGTTAAATTTCTGCAACAGATGAGGAACAGGAATCCAAAAAATGAAGCACATTTTTAAGGTACATGCTGCTGCATCTGGAATCAGCTTTACTCAGAAATCAAATCTGAGAAAGTCCTACCACTTTGCATTTCAGTCTCTTTCACTGAAGGATCTTTTTACTCACATTAGCCAAGTGAGCTCTTAACATTTGGGATTGTATCACCAATCCTGCTTCATGCCCAGATATGCTCACTGGGACAGAAGGTGCAGCAAGTTAAGTGATTTTCAGGTTTATATAAAATGCCGAAGAACAAAGCTGGGATGGGGATTCGGGAGTCCTACCTCCCACCCTGGCACTGCTGCCAGCCATCATCCAGTGCAGCAGTGCTAGCTTAGCTTGTCTGGCCCAGTAATAATGAAAGGAAGAAAGGATTTTTCACTAGGAATTTGGAATATTTTCTCATTATAACCAACAAGCATGACCAGAAAAAGAGCTCTGATGCAATCTGTGGGCCTACTTTCTCACTGCCCCGCTGGCATGGCCTGAAAATGGTGCGGGGGCCACAAGCCCTGCTTCTGCAGGAGAGGGAAGGGAGAGTTTGCAAAACCAAATCGTGTCCACTGAGTCTGGTGTCCTGCCTTCAGCGCTGCGCAGTGCTTCAGGGTTCACAGAAAAGCAAACAAACAAACATAAAATGCCCCCTGCCTACAGTGCAGGAACGGGGGGAGCGGCTCTTGCCCTCACCCGCCGCCAGCTCTTCCAGCCAAAGAGGACAGGGCAGGGGTAAACTCTAGCAAGAACCCTGCCTCCCATCTTGCTCCTCAGGTTGAAACTAGAAAATAGGGCAGGACAGGCACCATTTGATATCTTGGAGGTGGAGAAGTGTGCTGTGGAAGGACGATGGCGGCCTGGGGCAGGTTAGCAGGCGGAGGCTTAACGCGCTTCTCCTCGGCAGTTCAGCTCCGTGCGGGGTATTGATTACTGCCCTCAACAAAAGCCAGTCATCAGAGGGGGATTTTCTGCTTTCCTCTCACGGTCACCCTCGACACTAAAGCTGCAGCCAAGGGGCCTTCTCCTGGAGCAGGCACAGCAGGAATAATCCCACAAGGTCGGGAGGGAAGGGCAGAGGCCGAAGGGCAGGGAAGGTCAGCGCCAGGCATGCACAACTTGGAGCCGCCGGAGCAGGCGAAAGGTCTGCTTCTGGGTCCCCCAAGCCCTCCTGCTGGAAACTTAAGACGCACTTTGGGAGACCCAGGGAACAGGCTCATGGTAACCTGGAGTAACAGACAGCTGACAGCGTCTGTGCCAGGATCGGCGAGCGGGGGGAGGAGAGGGCCCCGCGCTCTGTACCCACGGATGCGGCCATGCTGTGTTCAGTTTGTGACGGCAGTGCCTCAGCTCGTTTGTGGTTTCTTGTGCAACGAGAAGTTGCACTTCGATAACGAGTGAGGAGATTCCAGCTGAAGCAGTACAAGGGAAGTGAAAACACTGTCAAGGTTTTGCCCGCTGCAAGGCATGTGCGCGCCTTTTCCAATACAGATACAACACAATGCAAAGCTGCAACGTAAAATTTTGCCAGGCCCTCAGAAGTCCTCAGCTGTGTCCTCAGCTCTGCTTAATTCCTCTTTCACACCTAAGCACAAGTGAGAGCGGATCTGCCACAGTTAACGGAGTCATACCACTGGGCAACAGTCACAAGAGACAACCAGACCCAACGTGTGAGTCTGGGTCTCAGACTTGCTGCTCCTACAGCGGGGACAAAGACAGCCACGTATGTTTGCGAGGGCTGCCAGCACACTCCTGCCTCTGCTTTCGGCCGTGCTGTGAGTCTGAGAAGGTGCTGAGGGAACAAAGGGCAGAGGGATCGTAACATCCCATACACGTACCAGGGCCTCAAATAGGAATCGCTGATGTATTCATTCATCTCCAGTCTGATGCAAGGTAGTCTCCCTTCTCTGCCACTGATTTTCTCGTTCCTTTTCTTTTCAGTTCAACACAAATAACACTGGAACTGATTTTTCCCAGCTGTGATTAAATGAGTTTGCACAGGCCAATACACAGCAGATTCAGACTCCATTTCCCCTGCCATCTACTCCTTTCACCTGGCTGCTTGTTTGGCCTTGTTATAAACCCTGCTGTACAATCTGTTTTCCACAATGGCATGAGACTTTGGTCATGGTGAGACCTCAAGGCCTTCCTTACAGTTTCTACACAACCCAGCCGTTGCACATAACTGAGCACAAGACAGAGAAGGGACGTAGCATTTCATCTAAAATTAGTTTGATCTTCCCAGTAGGAGAGGCCAGACAGAAGGGAACATGGGTTTGTGTTACCAGATCACGCCAATATTCTGTTTCCAGCAAAAGTCTACTCATTCAGAAGAAAGCTAAAAAGTTAGTGTACCTAGCCAGTTGTAAAATGGGAGTAGACAGAAAGATTCCTCTTCTTTTTCCTTCCTCGACAGAGCAGCCAAAGATACACTATTACACTGAGAACTTTTCTACCATAAATTTGAGCCTCTTTTTTTCCCCCATCTGATCTCACTTATCTCACCATGGTTTCTGGCTAGTAGTGGGGAAACAAAAATTTAATTTAGATATGATGTTTGGATCTGTAACCAAACTTTCTTAGAAAACAGGGATGTTTGGTTTTGTGTGTGTTTTGATTTAACCCATTATTATGCTTTGTGTATGCAATTCAAAATCTGAATACACATCTGACTCTCCCCAAAGTTAGAGGTCTGTATCTGTTGTTTCATCTTTAGCAGGAGGAGAACCAGAAAGCAAATAAAAATAAGGAGGAGAGAATAAAAAAGGAAATTTACAGAACACCTTCCTGAGGGCAGCTGCTAAATCTCACAAGAATATGCTATCTGCAGTTTTGAAATATCATCTCTCAACTTAAGATACTACAGGTCCTGGTTATGAAAGTGCTAATTTCCAAGATAAGAAGCTGGGACACAACCTCACTCCCAATGCAACCAAACTTACTGTGATTTTTCCTCATCATTTTTATCATCCAGAGAGTGAGAACTTCCCCTTTTCTGTGAAATTTACCCCAGATGAAGCAGCCCAGAGAAGCAAATTGGCGGCACAGGACTCAGAAGCTGCACAGGCTGGAAGAGGAAAACACCCAGTACTACCTTTTCCTCCAAATGTGCATGTTGAACTGCTTATTTTGGGCATGAATGACTTAGGATCTGAAGATATTTGCTGGCATGTTTTTAATCACCATGCTTTTTAATTACTGCATTTTGTTGAAATGAGGTCACAGTGTTTTACCTTTTCCTCCCATGCTGGGACTATTTGCTATGTCAATTTGTGTAGCTTAGAAAAATACACGCACATCCTCTGAGCTGGGGCTGGCACCATAAAGCAAGGTCGATTTTGGCTCCATCCTCTTGGCAGCTGGTGAAGGCAGAAGCCTTTGGGTGCGGGCTGCGAGGGCGCACAGTGTGCCCTCCTCCGCATTGACAGGAATCACTGCAGACACCTTTCCCTGGCCACAGGGGATGTGGGGCAACCTCGGCCTCAGAAGTAATGTGCCCACCAAGACCCACCTCTCAGTCCTCTCACAGCCATCCCACTCTGGAGGGTAAGAGGGATCCTGGGCCCTTCTTTCCTGTGCAATTTCAGGGAAAGGGAAGGGCTCTGGCCCTCTGCTCCATGTCAGCACCATGAGTCAAGCCTGCCACCCTTGTCATTTCTGTCATTCTAGCCCTCGCTTTGGAGTAGCTCTGGATGTGTGCTCAAAGCTGCACTTCTTGACCTCTTCTTTCACTTCAATTCTCCTCCTCATCCTCTGCACAAATAACTCCACTGTGTCAACAGCAGTTCAAGTAAAAGGAAGAATTTCCAGAGAGGGAGGACACTGCTGATATGCACCCAGCCCAAGACGTATCTGCCAAGCTCTAGAGCCTTGAGCCAGCTGGCCTGGGCAGGGTGGAAAGGGAAGGAGTCCTATGCCAACACACTGCCCAAATTTGATTTCAGAGAAAAAAACCTTTAATGTGACAACACAGGGCACCACCTCCCATTTCCATACAACCAGTGCCTCTGGCCAGCTTTGATCAGTGCCCTGGCAGGAATGTGCAAGCTTCAGCATATGCTTAGCCTTCAGTTACTCAGCCTCTCTAGTCAGTCCTGGAAGAAAAGAAAAAAACAGACACATCCACTTGCACTGTTCTGCTGCTTTCCACAGAGTCTGAACTTGACAACCATTTACGGCCTCCCCCAGACATGGGCTGCTCTCTTGTCCCTGACCTTGGCTGTGAATTCCAGTGTTGTTTTTACCTCCATTGGAGCCTTCTGCAGCTGGACTCCTGCCCTCTGAGCCTGGGACTGGCTATGGATGCACCTAACAGAGCTGAGTGAGGGGCTCTGGGTATGTGCTGGAGACCCAACAAGACGGGAGGTGAGCAGTAACAACGTTGTTTGTTCAGACCCCTAACCTCTCTGACTCCATGAAATCAGCATGGTGAAGGCATCTGGTAAAAAAAAGTGGGACTTTGGTAAAATAACTCCCTTCCTCGCCAAGCATTAATGAGACACTCAACCCCTTTGGAAGGCTCACCGTGGGGTGCATGGTCATACCCCAACACACAGAGTGTTCCACAGCTCTGTGCCCGTGTCCTGCTCCATTCCTTTTTTGGGAATTAGAGCCTGGAGAGGTCAGGAGCTCCAGTCACACCAAATGAAGCTGTGGCAGAGAGTCCTAAATTATTAATGTCTTTAAATACTAAGTGCACTCAGGAACCAATTCAGCCTGCAGCACACAGGCTGTGCATCAACAGGGTCCCAAAGGGGTTTCAGAAAAAATCCCACTAAGGAGTCTGAAGCAGTAATTCTGTTTGCACTAACACATTTGTCTCTCCCATTGACAGAGGATACACACGGTCATGAATCCCTGCACTTCTAAGTGCATCCACTCTTCTCCTGCTGTTTTAGGCACTCCCCATCCCTGAGACACACACAGCTGTCCTAACCAAAAGCTCCGTTTTATGCACATCCAAGAAGATAGTCCTCCAACCTAGAGAAGACTGGCATCTTTCAATTATATGACAAGAGCATCACACCTCCACATCTACAATCTGACTTAAGTAAAGACTGATTCTGTCACTGGAAAGACTGCAATTCATTAACATAGCTCTGCTATGCGCAGTTTGATATTTATCTTTAACCACATCCCTTTAAAACTAACCTTACTGACAGCTTATTTCTGTAAGCTTCCATTTTGCTGTTCATTTAGTTTTGTCCTCCTATGACTGTGGTGGCTCCTGCCTCTGGCTCCTCTGGCTACAGACCACTGGCACAACTGGCCTGCAGATAACAACTCTGACTTGGATGCTGTGTTAAAGTTTGTTGTTTGCATGCAGTTTCAATTTGGTTTCAAGAGGAACTGATGCTGATTTTTGCTCCCATTTCAGCCTTTGACAGAAGTACGTAATTTTGCATGTTGTAGGAAACAGGAAGAAAGTTTTAACTTCAACTACTTATGCTGTACATGCACAAACAACACACACAAAGTGCATGCTACTCCTCTTTATCTCCTCCACACCTTATTTCTTCTGTTCTCTTTCTCTTTACTCTTCTGGGAATGTCTCTCTCTCACTTATGCTCATCTCTCTCCCACACCCATAGGCATGCACTGATTTGTTATTGCTAGGTCACTTGTGATTACAGGTCTGGATACACTAGTTTATTGCAGGGTTGTCCCTGGCTTGATAGGCTGTTTGCTGCTTTGTTATTACAGTGCTAAACCTCATTCTCCCATTCTTCCAGTTCGCTATCTTTCCCACAAACCACCACAACATATTTATTTTGAAATGACAAACACAAAAATTGACTTGGAGTTTGCAAACGATTTGAAAGGGAATAAGCAAAAAGGGGTTATGGGCCCTGGAAATGCCAGCCTCCCTGCCCCGCCTGACTTCTCTGAGTGGTTGCCGTTTTTTCTGTGGTACTGGAATATAAAGCTTCAAGTGCCGCAAAAGCTGCAAGTCCATTTGCTTTGCTTGGCTGCAGAAGCCCAGGCACAGCATGTTCATCTGGGAAGCTGTTAGCTGGGGCTGGGGAAAACCACCGGTCCCTTTTGGCTGTACAAACACTGGCAATAGCTGTTAGAAGTTAGATTTGGTCCCCTAGAGCAACATGCAACAGACACGAAGAACCGAAAATCTCTCAAAATTATTATTGGTGTATTTACACTTATCAAATANAAAAAAAGGGGGATTTCAAAACCAAACCTACACCTATCTTCCCAGCAGGCAGAATTTCCGGTCTATTTTGAAAAGTCCTATGTATACCCTCACCGCATTCCTCCTCCTCCCCCTCCCACCAAAAAAAGTTAAGGCAAATTTCTGGGCATAGCTTAAAAGCCACAAAACTTCCTCCATGTGTGTATACTCCAGCTCTACTGCAGATATTTGGAGTTACATAAAACTGGGCAGTTAGTGATTCTGGCAGCTGAAAAATTACAAAGTTCAGGGGCTGAGGAGGGCGTGGGCCAAGCTGAAGTTTTCCAGAGCACCGTACCAGATGGAGCAGAGGAAAAATGCTTCTCTCTCGAGGCTCAGAAAGGTGGAGTTAGAAGCTCTGAACTCAAACAAATTGCAGGGAATGTTCTCCATTCCCTATTCCCTGTGAGCACTGTTTGGCAACACTGGTTATCAGGGATGGTTTGGACCTTAAAAAGCAATGAATGTGCCTTTCTGTATGTGGCAATGCAATGCTTTTACGGTGACACCATGGAGACTGACATGCTCCAGTTGTCTATCATTACCAGAGCCATGCAGACCTTCTCCCTCATGAACCAGCAGCATGTTTCCATTTCCATCTGGACGGTTGATGTGTAAGGATGAGATCAAAGTGCATCATGTAATAAACTGCACTAGCTACCAAACATGCTCAAAGTCAGCACATTTACACTAGAAGATGGTTTTGTGTTAAAACATCTGTTTACTGATATGATGCTTAAACATAATGGCTACATTTAAAATTATGGCTGAAAGCAGCTAACTCCTATGATCTGGACTTAAAACTATTCAGGTAGGAATGGCCACCCTTCTGAAGTTCCCTGAGTGCCCCACAGTGTGTTAGTTAACACATGGTGTAAGATGTCGGAATTTTTCAGTCTTAAGTAGTCTCAACTGGGTTTTAAAACATCCTGGCTAGTCAGGCTTAATTTTCTAGCTCTGGACAGGGTTTTAAAATGTGCTTGCAAATGTGACTAGCTGTGATCACACTAAGGAAAAATAGCATTTTAACCATGTGCTAGTTAACTAATACTAGAATATTGTGTCCAGTTTTAAGCCATACAGTACAAGAGAGACACTGGCAAACTGAAGCAAAGTCCAGTGGAAGGACCCTAAAATGGTCATAAAACGAACAGTTTGAGTTCAGCCTGGAGAAGGTTAAGGCAGGAGCCTTCAGATAAGAAGACAGAATGAGACTAGAATTTGATTATTTTTATGAAAATGCTGTTACAGAAGCCAAATTTAGAGATTTTACAGAAGCTAATTTGTCCACTAGGATCTGGAATAACTCACTTCATATGAACAAAAACTAGCCATTTGCTTTTTGATTTTCATCACAAGCTGAAATGGAAATTGGCCGGCCCAAACTACCTAGGTAGGAGACACTGTATATATCACAATACCAACGACTAAAAGCAATGGAATCACTTAGTCTTACAGATGGAAATCCTGTTTAAAGACAGAGTTTTCTGCATGGTGTCATCAGTCCTCAGCGAAAGAGGTACAGCAGGGTCCAGTCTGTTTACAGGTTTATTTTGAACACACAAAAGACTTAGGCTTCTCTAACTCGGTATAGAAGCAGTCATCTAACTAAAAAAAGTAACTACTTATGTGCTATGTGGTCTTGGTCAAATCACTCAAAAGCTTACCACTTGAGATTATGGTTCTGCAGCAGTCTAAATTAAACTGTTGGCTTATGTGGTCCAGCTCTGGCTATGCATTCCCATTCCTCCCTTACACCCAACACATTGCTCATTAGAGCGTTCGCCAAGCTGTTTCACTAACTTAGGTGAGCATAAAACTCACCTAACAAAAAGTAAGTAACATATCCTTTTCTACAGACCGGGATCACAAGAATAGCTAAAGCTATAGGTAAGAAGTAACATTTAACCTCATTTCATTTTAGATAGCTGCAGATTTCCACAGGTTTGGGGTTGATTTTTTGTTTGTTTATTTGTTTGGTTTTGAGAAGGGAAAGGGAAATTCCGGATAATAAAATAAAGTGCTCATTCTCATATACAAAACGTAATTCCAACATGCCTTTTCTGTTACTGTCAAGTCAATTTCCTTAGGAAGATGTTGAAGTGAAAATTAATGAAATTTTGTGAATGCTTGCATAAAAATGTTCGTTTTACAATGAAAATACAGGCATGCCATGACTATACTTAGTGTGGAAGGGAGAAAGCATTTCAAATACTTTTTATATCTTACACAACATTATGTAATTTGATTGTTACTTAGATGTCACTAAGCTACATAAAAAAAGATCAGACGTACCAAATAAAAATTATGAAAATATCCTTTTTTTTCCCTGTGGTATCATCTGTAGGATCCAGAGTTCTGACCCCAGTAAGACCCTCGGTCTGGCAAGCAAGCGTGGGACTGGAAGTTGCAGGATCGAGCTGCACCACAGCACTCTCTCTCTGTGCTGGAGCCCCCTTGCAGACTACGGTGACCTGCACAATCCATTTTTTCCCTCTCTGTCTGGGACTGGCAATGACCTCCTGCAACCTAACTCCTCTCCCCACCAGTGTTTTCTCCAGGCTCTGTGTCGACCTGGCTAATGCTTCTAGCTGTAAGGAGATGAAAAGAAGGTAAGAGAAAAAAAAAAAAGGCAAGCCCTGCAGATGAAAGTCTGAGGCAGTGTTTTCCTTTCCAAAGTGCTGCTACATTCCCATAAGCTTGTGGTTTCCTGCATTCTGCTGGAGGGCTTTTTTTTTTTTTTTAAATCCTTTTGGTGATATCTGAAGAGGGAAAATGTCCAGCACTAACAGGAGGCCTTTTGTTCTATTCGTTTCTAAGTGGACTTTAACCCAGTTACTACAGGCTGAGTCACTGTAGAAACAAATAAAATAAAAGCTCTCTGTTTTGTCCCTCTGGACAGGTCAGGGACATGTTAAGTTCTGTTCTCCTTCTCCTACTTTCTGGAAGCAGTACTGGACCTGGCATTACACTGCAATAATAATGAACATAGTTTATGGCTGTTCTTTTTTATATGTCCTGGCAACCCCTACAGAGTTGATATTCCAATAGAGCCAGTATTTCATTAACAAAATAAATGCACAGGGGGTGTATCTATGGGTAATGAGATGAAATTAAACAGAAGAAAGGCCTGCTAGTAGGGACCAGTAAGATCTGTGTAAGCGTGACACATATAAGTGCATGTCTGAGCTATTTTGATACTTTCTTACATCTCAAATCTCTTAATGACTCACAGCAAACAACTGCTTGTCTCCGAATATGACTGTAAGACTACCTTGCTATGAGGCTGAATTTTAAGTTGAATTTTAGGGTTGAATTACAATCATTCCCTGCAGTTCGGTTTGCTGTGACAAGTTATATCCTGTCACCATACATCCATTTTAGGGTAAATCACAATCTAGTCAGATCCCAAACATCTAAACTAAAACAGATCTAAAAAAATATGCATCCCACACATAGGCCTGTGGTTCCCTGGGGCTTACTGAGGCTCTGGAAAGTTTGTGCCCACGAGGACTCACAACTGCCCCTCCTCTCCCACCAGCCCACCTTCCCTGAAAGCCATTCGAACTCCTCAGCACTCCCTTATCTCTGCACTCTCAGTGCTGGCCGAACAGCTGCGTGCCGTAGCTGGCAGCGCAGAGGCAGGCTGTAGGTTTGCTTTCGCCACCCTTTTGTACCCTCCCTTAGAGCCGGTTTCCACGGTGCTTATCTGAAGCCATTGTGTTGCTTTCCCACAGCCCCGTTCCCCATGCAGCGTACTCCAGCTCATTTTTAAAGTGGGCCATACTGGGAGGGAGCTAGCACTAGGTGGGCCAGCAACGCCTTTTTCAGCTGGGGAATGGGCGTGCATGCAAGCGGGGACAGCAGTAGGCAGGGACACTTAGCAGAGAGGATTTTGTACCAGAACATGACCATTCTGTCAGTACAGAGAACTGAACTCAAGCAAAGCCAAGACCCTGCCAGGCCACGGGTGTGAGTCAGCAGGAATTTCACATGCGGCCAGTATTGTGCTGGGCATGGCAGGGCAGAGAGCGCAGGGCCAGGACTGCACCGAGGCCAGCGGCTCAGCACCGCACCAGGCCTCCTGCTGCTCCCCCTTCTCTCTCCCAGTTCCCAGCAAACTTGTCCTACAGCCACGGCGTTTGGACTGCCTGCCTGGCACAGACGGCACGTGCTCTCACACCTGCTCTGAGCTGTGCTGCAAGACTGTCCTAGCTGCAGAGGTTTGCTGGAGAACAGAAGTACTTTGGCTGTGTCTCCTTTTCCCAGATCAATTCCATGTGCCAGTCTTGGGATTCCTCAACCCTGAAACAGTTCAGAAACTGTTGGTCCAGAAACTTTGCCCTGCTAGAATAGCTAAGGGTAAAGGGCAAATGAAAAGCCAATACGAACTCTTACCCTATTGACTTGTTAACACTCTATTCTGTCCGCAGGAGCCTATCAGTCTACATGAGCTGCAGCACAAGCTGTGAAAAAACAAATCAGCTGGTGAGCAAAGGTGGTTAGAAGGGTCCACAGTCTTGGGGCTACTTTGCATCATTATTCCTACCTTACATTTCCTTTGGTTTATTCTGTAATAGCCAAAAGAGACAATATAGAGTCTAGGTTTAGCATAATTTGGGAGTGTAGATGGCTGATTACTCTTTCCTTGTTACGGTAGCAGGAAGGAACACCCAGACAGCATCTTCCCTTACCTTGTTCCTTGCTACTACAGTATCAGAGTTTCACTAGGATGGTCCTCACACTACTCGGGCCAATGGAAAAGATGCAAAAGAAATTCCATCCCAACTAGGGATCTGGATAGATTTCAGAGCCTGTCAAGAGCAAGTAAAGCAGCAAAACATTCTCAAGTTCAGATGGCAGATTCTTTGGGACAGGTTCCAAGCAAATTTATGTTAATTTCTTGGCTGAATCCAACTTTAAACAGAAATTAGAACAGTGAGCATGGAGAGAAGTTTGTGACGAGCAGAAGCAAAACATCTGGGCTTTTGCCGGAGACAACTGAACTCCAGATGTTGTCAACATCACAATTCTAGGAGTGCCAATCTCTTTGCAAGCTGCCCTGAGAAAGGTCACGTCACTGAACTCTTGGTGACTGAATGGCTTTTGTATGGGAAACTCCTCTCCCAGATGTGCAGTGCTTGTTGGAGTTTGATGCAATTTGCTTTGTTACCAGATTAGGCAGAGGGAAAAGAGAGATCACAAGGAGATATTCAACTTTATGAGAGCAAGCTGGTCTCATAGATCCTGCATGAGTTGTGCTTGTGCTAATTCTTTTTGATACTTGTTGAACGTGTTCCTTGATAGAGGATGCCGCCTCAAGCTATCAGTAAGATAATGAAATATCTTTACATCAGCCTGGTCAGTTTATAGGAATGGCACTCGTTAATATAGATACAGTTTACAGATCTGAATCAATGATGACATTGACTTTATGTTCCCCTGGAGGACATTGTGCTACTGAGACAAGTACTAACCTAAGTTCGTGTTAGAGCATGTCTTGCCAGCAAGTAGCATAGAGAGAAGGAAAACATTTTAATCTCCTTTCAGGACAGAGGTCTTTCTCAGTCTTGGGCAGGAACAACTGAACTCCTTAGTTCCAGATCACTTCTTTTGCTTCTTAATGTTTGAGTCCCTGACACCGATAAAATGCTGATCATCAATTTTAGAAGCACTGTAACCCTCATACCACGTGTCATCTATTTCCCTTCTCTGTTTCACACATAGACCCCATAGGCCATGTCTGTGCATGTGACAGAGGGAGGAAAAACAGAGGACACATGATCTGAGGGTTATAGTGAGACTACGTGCATCTGCTTTAGGATGCAATGGTATAGCACAAATGAATGCAGCGTGTTTGCATGACACGGAGGCACATGACTAAGCATACCACAGGACAGCTCTGTGAAGTGTCATTGGAACGGATTCTCTTTTGTAAAAGCTGTTCTCCCTGCCAGAATTCTTTTCTTTTTTTTTGCAACTCCACTATTACTTTGCAACATTACAAGATTCTCAGTGAAATCTGGTTTTTGACACTGTATATACTAGGAAGGCTTAAGAATCATCTGCGTACTATCTGATGCAGAGTCAAAATGTGCATCAGTGAGAAGCAGTGCACTTTATATAATACATTGATTAGAAAATGGGTTTCAGCAGTAGAATAATATAACTTGCATCCATTTGCCTTTCAAAAAGTGATGCACAAAAGAGTCTGTCACTTAATTCAGTAGAGGGTCAGCCTGGGAACATACTTATTTACGAAAGGGCACATTATGGCTTTAGAGCTTGTTGGAATGAAGCAGACTTAAATATGAGTGCGTATACAAATTGTTTTATCTTATAAATTGTTAGTTGCTCTTTCTGATATTCTCCAACCTGCAACGGCCTCTTGCTCAGAAATTAACCTAATCTGCACATGAACTGAGCTTCCTTTCCTGCTTCATTGCTATCACAAACAGCCGTTTTCTGCCTCTTTGCTCTTCATGCACAACTTCAGTTACCTTTCTAATTTCATAACTAATGAAGTAAGTTCATGATGAATTCTACCAGTTGTTCACACCAGGCTGCACTGCCTACTTTTAGTATGCGGTACACTCAGATATGAAGTTTAAAAAGATTTTGCATCAGCAAACAAACAATAAAAAATCCAGAAAGCTATTTGAGCAGAGGAATGAATTTCTGTTAAGACCTTTGACAGTAGATTCGTTGGCTTCCAGCTGATCAGACAGACTTTCGGCTACTTGCAGGCTTTATTCTCAGGCAATCTGAAGACATTTGGATAGTGCATTTTAAACCAATTGGTTGTTTTCTCAGAGTCTACATAGGGGTCGGGAAAAAGGGGAGTATCTTTCTTGCTAATGTTAGCTAGACAATGGCAGCTTAACTGTAAAGCCCCCTAAAAGAGAATAAGCCTATTGTGTCCCCAGTGTGTTTCCCACATTTCAAAGGCCACTAAGTAGCACCAGCATCTTTGCCTCTGGGTTACTGAGAAGACAGACTCTTATGCTTATTAAATGATGGCTTTCCCTAATGATTTGAAACAAAAAAGGCACACACATACGAAGCCAGAGATGTGCACATTTAAGGCTTCTCCTGCCACAAGGTCAAACACATGAAAAGACACAACAAAAAGTTTGGCCCTGAGATACCGGAGTGGACCCACTCGCCCATCTCTCCCACACCGGCCCTTACCCTCTTTTCTACTGCGAGAGCCCCCGGTTCCAGCACAATTAGGCGCAGCACCAATGGCATTTCTGCTGCCTCTCCTTCCACTTGGCTTCACTGCTGAGAAAGAAGCTTGTTCGGCGGGGAGGCGGGCACCGCTGCCTGAATAGTCTCTGAAGCATTCATTATCTCCCGCCTAATTACATGGCCGACATAGTGTTGTTGTTGTGGGAACATTGCATCACATTAATCAGCAAGGGGATGTGCCAAGATGAAAGGGTCCCCTTGTGTCTGCTCTCTGCTGTGGAAAATGGGCAGGAGGGCGGGGGAAGGCGCGGGGTATTTATCAAGTCCCACGGGAGGGAAGGCACAGCGGGGGCACCCAAGCTCAGCCCGGCCCTGCCGCCATCTTCCCAGGCCAGCTCTCTGATAGCACACATGCTTTTTGTGGTCACGCACGGTGGAGGACCGACAGCCGCAGAGCCTGAAATCCTTTACCACAGCAAGCTATGAGCATGGGCAGTGATGCGGCCTGCCGCTCGGTTGCTCCAGCAGTGAGCAGGAGTGGCTCCTCCACAGCCTGTCCTGCCCTCAGCCCTCTCTGACCAGAAATGGCACCACCTATTTGAGCAAGCAGGCACTCAGCTGCCACCCTGCCACCGGGCTTCATAGAAAGTCACTGTCCCTCGAAACAGCCTCCAAACATGCTTTTCCCCAACAGTCTCTGAGTCGAATGTTAAATAGTAGCTGCAACTGGCCTCACAGATCAAGGTCAAGCTAGTACCCAAAAGCAAAAGTTTCACTTCTCAAAGGCTGCCGGCGAGAACCCCAGTTCGCCCACATGGTGTAATTTTTAAATGGACTCTTGAAATCTGAGATCTCATTTCCTCCTATCTTTGTCCCATTTGCAGGACATTTGAAAGGCTTTGTAAGGCCTTGCATAGATGCTTCTGTGTGTGTTGGGGCTGGGGGGGAGGGCTGAGGCATCTACAGTGTGGCTGTTCGGCACCCTGCAAAATACCGGGTCTGACTGGAATACCAAACGCCAGTCCTTGGCTGAGCTGGTCGTTGCTGCGAGAGGCAATAGCAGCGCTCTAGAGAGAATGAGGAAAGGTGACGGAAAAACGAAGACATTACAAATGCAGTTCCTTCCATCCATTAGACTCTCCCATTCACTTCTGATTCAACCAGTTCAGGTCAGCCCCCTGTAAAGTCCTCCAGGGACTGGCACCAGCTCAGGCTCAGATCTCTTCCAGCCTCCCTTCCTGCAGGCCGCCTGTCCATCGCAGCGTTTCTACACTTGAGCTGTGCTGCAGGTTGACTTCAGTTGCTTTGAATTTAAGTCTCTCGCCTCCGAACCCCATTGTTTTTGCAATGCATCTGGCCCATTAATGCAAGCTATTAAAGCCACTTTGGAAGCAGATTTACTGAGATGCAGATAAGTTTATCTGCCACAAAATAGGTGTGAATGCCAGTTCCTCCTACAGTGACTGCTGCCAAGTCCTCCCACTGGTATCCCGTGATCTTTTGTGGACAATTGGGGCAGCCTGCTTATCTGCATGCCACCTGTTGTGCAGAAGTCACCCTGACCCAGTGCCACCTTTCTATTCAAATACTGTTGCCGCGTCAGGTGGTGTTCTTTGGATTTCAGCACACAGGGAGCATCACTTGTGTGGTTCTGGACGGTCCTATGCTAAGAGACTGGACTTCATTGCCCTCTGGTGAGAGGAGTACATACAACAGAGTCTCTGAACATTTTTTTCAGGTATATCAAATGGGCCCTGCATTCTACATTACAAGTGGCAACCAAACCAAAGAAGGGCAGACTTCCAGTTAATCTTGTTGCAGATAACATAAACCAAGTTGTATGGAGTGGGAACACAATTCTCTGTCCTTTGGGCGCACACATCCTCCAAATAAGCCAACTTTGAGAGCTGTATATGCACTTGATAGCTTCTCTCTGCTGTTCAGTCCTTGGTTGACTGTGCTGCCTTAAACACAGTCCCCTTGGTACTTTATTACCCTTTCCCTCAAGCTGCCAGGACACTGGTGCTCTAGCCATCTCCTTCCCAACAGAGGCCCAGGAACTCCGCAAGATGGGGAGCATTTTGCCACGTCTATGCTCACTAAAGGTTGGGCAAAGACCATGGGAATGGAATCCCAACCTGAAGACAAAGCAGTGTTTTATCCTTGGTGGCATTAAGGTTATTATCTGAACAATAACTAGCTGTTCTTTTTGTCTCACTTTTGCCCGACAGAAGTCAAGTACTGAACTGAGATCACTGCAATATATTCTGTGCTAAAACTGGCCAGTTTACATTGGAGAAAAAAAAAAAAAACTGAGATAACATAGTCAAAGAACTCTGGTCTCTAATCTACCAGAGAGATAAAAAGACAGAAGCACGAGGAAGATGTCCTACAGCGTGATACAGGAGAGATGATGACAGGGAAATGTGTCAGACTTTATAATTACTGCTAATGAGGTTAATCTAAGGGCAACTAATCCTGTGGGAGAACATGGTGGCTCTGTGATCAAGGTCTTCTATGAAATACAGGAATGTTTTGCAGCCCTTGACTTCTAATGCCTCTCCCCTCCTGGGACACCCACAGTCCCTGAGCTCAGAAATGCCTCCTTTTCTCACTGAGCCACCCTGGCAGTATGCAGTCAGAGATTCCTACCCCCAACAAGGGTGGTGGCTTACCTGCAGGCAACCTGCACCCCAAAGCAAAGAACAGGTTTGCCTCCTGCTTGCACTTGCTCCTGACTGCAGCAGCACAAGCTTGTGTGTGCACTGTGGTTTGTTTCGGAAAGTGCCTTTTGATTTGTGTTTTACCACCACTGCCAGTTATTCCAGGTCTCAAGCTTTGTTTTGGCCCATCAGTCAAGGCATCAGGAGGACCAAACGCAGATGTGCCAAATGCAGAGCTGTAGTAAGAGGTCTACAGTAAAAGCCTGCTCCGTTTCCATCTCCTCCTCCTTTTCATGTGCCCCTCTCACTGCCACACTTACAGTGACTATTCAACACTCCTGCAGCAACCTTTGTGGATTAAACACTGTACAAATCACAGTGTTTCTTCCAGTTTTGGGGACTTTGAAGCCAATCTTTTCCACAGGCACCAGAGAGGTGACAGTACAAAACAATAAAGGGAATTCTTTGATTTGGCACAAAATTTCATTGCTTCTGATGAGGAAAACCATCTCAAACATTGCCCCTCCCAGCAGAAGGAAGGGGAAGGGGGCAAGTGGCTGCTCCATCCAAAGCTCTCCAGCCCCAGAACGGAAGTATCTCCAACGGTCTCTGGGAAGGCCCCACTGAGGCACATCTGCAAAGCCTAGGACAGATCACAGGTAAGTTCTGTTTCATTATTTCACCCCCACTCGTCGTGTGACAGCTTTCTTTAAAATCCCACAGTACCTCTTTCTCATCTGGAAACATCGTTTCTGGCTTGCTTTCTCCTTTTCTTGGTCTCTGGTTTCCAAAGGACTCTTAACTGAGAACCTCTTTTTTCCCTTGCCTCTACACTTCCGTTAACTCCACTTTCCATATAAAAAATAAAATAAAATAAAGACTTCAACTGAAAAAAGGGCTAAACTCATTTGACAGTAACTACAGCATTAGCGCCTATCTCTCACTGGTGCCAAAGGTGAGAGGAATTTTAGTAATTCAACAGATAGATAAGATAGGTGAGATTATTTGATTTAGTATTTGGCTGTACCATGTTTCTGAAATACAGTGTAGTTAAAAGAATGCTAAAGGTTACATAATATGTTTCTTTAGGTAAATGAAATAACTTTTTCTAAAGTGATATGTTCATTCCAGGTGCAATTGTAATATTTTTAACACTTAGCTGCAAGTCACCCTTTAAAGGAAGCTCCTGTCCCATAGCTCTGCAGTGATTTTTAAGTGAGTACTTTCCCTTCCTCCACATCCCCATACTAACACCAAGAGTGCTCACAAGGAAATCCCAACAGGCAGACTGTTATTCAGACCATTTCTGCATTTCTAAGGCTCATCGACCTTTCCTTTGTCAGATAAAAGCTTCCCATCTCTTTAAGCCCTTCATTCTGCAATAGTCCCACAGAAAAGTTGACATCCTTGGCAAGGAGAGTGAAAAGCAGCTTGTCCGCCCTTCCCAATAGGCCAGGCTGGGTTTGTTTTAGCCTGTTTAAATCTCTCCCCTATTTATATGCTAATGTTCTGGTATCAGCAGAAAGTATAAACAGTGTTGTTTACAGCTCCCTATAGTCTGTGAGCACCGAGCTGCTAGGAGAATACTGTGTACTGGCCAAAGAGATGCATTTATTGACAATGAAAACGGCCACTTCTAAGACTATGAGAAACAAAACTGTACTGTAAAGATGCAGTGTCAGCCAACAATATAACCCTACGGAGCAGGACTGGCAAAAAGCCATTAGCCAGGGGGTCAGTAATGGGCCCTGGGGAGCTAGGAGATTTCATATTTAACAGGGAGAGATCTGGGGAGACCTTCAGCACAGAGACCTCTGAGAAGAGAGCATCAAGCTCTTTGGCAAAGCAGCTTACATGCTCCATTTGCTATTATTGCAGATTTTTGTTGGTGGATAATGGCTCATAGCTTGGCTCACAACTCTCCTGGATCCTGAAGTGAATTAAACTCTCCTAAGAAAAACAGCATGGTCTAAAGGAGCAAGCAGAGGAATTCTTGAGTTCAGATCTTGGCTCTCTATTTTGCTATGTGACTCTTTTCACCAGGAGAGCATTAGTTATTAAAACCAACAATAAAACAATAACAGCAAAACCAGGAAGCAGTGAGGATGTACATCAAAGATGTTTGTGCAGTGTCAAGCTCTCTGAAGACATTAGGCACAGAGCTTGTCTCTCCTTTACATCAGTCAACAAAATGTTGCCCACTGTAATGGCACTCCCTGTTCACAACAGGGGAAATACCTGCTCACACCAGCAATGCCTTATTTCCCAGCAAGTAAAGACTAAAAAGCCTTAAAAAATCCTATCTCCCACAGTGTCTACTGTATGGAATTCTCTCATGAATACAATTACTGATGGAAGATGCTAGACTGGCTGACCTGTCAATCTTTATAGAATGTTGTTCCACTGAAAGATAGAAAAAGGCTGTGATGGTTCAGCTCTCATTCTTCTACCACATATATGTTTCAGCACTCGCCAGATGAGATTCACTGCTCCACTTCCAGGAGGGAAAATCCAGGGGACTTTGATTAAAATCCAAGGGACAAGGGAACCCTCTTGTGACTTCAAGGCATCCAGGCCAGCTGAGCCGCACCAAATGCCCGCAGTGACAATACCACACTCTGCTCTCTTTGGAGGGGGATCCAGCAGCCGGATCTTCCCTCAGTCTCCTCAGTGGTCCAAAGCCACATTGAGCCCATCAATACTGCTGCCCCTCTTGCTGGGCCGAGTCTTTTTCCAGCCCTCACGGTGGTCCTGCAAAACCAGTGCGGAGGCACCTGGGTAGGACAATGTGAACTTGCTTGGCTGTTACTGGAGAACTATTCACACACTATAAATTAAAGGAAGTCATCTACTCAGCAACTTTGTATCAGCACTACATTCATGAAAGGGTAAAATGTCAGAGGACCACTTGCAATGACATTGTGCCTCGTCAGAGCAGCACAGTCACAACAAAAGTTTGAGGTGGTGAACAATGAGAGTATTATATTGGCAAAGATGTGCTTTTCTTCCAGTGGGAATTCAGTCGCTAAGTGCATCAAGAGGATTTACAGCAACCTTTTGCTGTAATAACAACCTTTTGCTGTAATAACAAGATAGAGGCCTGCATGAAAATCCCACATTTGGCTGTGGCACACTGGCTAAGACTACTCCGTCTCCTTCTTGTAGTGAGTTCCCAAAGAAGGAAATTGCTTATTTCTGCTACTACAGTATGTCTGAAATCAAGGAGTAGTCTGGTGGTGCCATGCCAAATTTTCCAATGCGTAAAGTTTCTCTGTCTCCTGAGCTAAAGTAATCTGCATGTGCTCTCACACATATTACTTACATCATCTTTTCAAGAAACTTAATCCATCCAGTTTCAAGCTTTGAAGTTTTTCTGTACAATGTAAAAGGGTTAAGTCTACCCAGACTGCGTCAGGTGCCCTGCACGCATTACACTGCGTGTTTTGTGGGATTACAAGTGCTTATCAACTGTGCAAATAAACCAGTCCAGTGTATTTATTCCACTCAAGATTGTCTGAAACTGGTTCATTTCTAATAACTGTCAGCTAAACCACTAAGCCAGGTGGGGATGATTCTTGTTGGAGCTGTTTTGAGCTCTAACAGCAGTTTCTAAATCTCCTTCCATTACTTATTATTAATTACTGTTTGTTAAGAACCAGCAGTGCAATCAGTGCTAGGTGAAAGACAAATAACGGCAGCCCCCGTACCAAGGGGTTAACCTTTAAGCACAAGGCATATCAATTAAGATCACAGTATGAACAGCGAGAGACGCCTTGAATCTGAAGCCAGGAGCCGGGATTTCAGTGTTTGTATTTTTGGCGTCTGTGTCTGTAAGAGGATGAAAAGGCACAGAAGTGTTTTGGGGTAGGTGGGTGTTTCAGTCAAAGAGAAAACCGACGCACCCAGAACTAAGAGAGAGAACTGCAGATGCACCTCTTAGAGATGCGTCTACAGAAATATTAATAAAGAAAAGGCTAGAATGTAGTCTTACATAATTCATTGCTGCTGGGACACGGGCCGGGAGGGAAGAATGGAAAAAACAGTCCATAAAGATGCCAATAGTTTCTAAGCAGAAACATCTGTTAAAGTCTTAAAACCGGCCAGGCCTGCAGCAAGCTCAGCAACAGGAAAGCCTGTAGTTGATCACCCCTACCCTCATCAGCCCCGTGCGCCCCTGCCCCTGGGATCAGCGCGGAGCTTGGAAGATAACTGACACCATGAATCAAACCCGGCTCCCTTCTTCAAGGGGAAAGGGGAGGAACAGAGGGCCAGGACGGGCGTCCGGGGAAGACGAATGATTATTTGGAATGGAGGTATTCAGGAAGAGTTACAAAAGAGTGAGGGAACATGCAAAGGGAGACCTAGTGGCTTATCCACTCTGCCCCAAAGGGGCCAGTGCTCGGAATTTCCATCACTCTTTCCAGTTTAATTTTAAATGTCTCAAAGCAAAAGGCCTTGCTCCCCTTGGGAGGCTATTGCAAAATCTCACAAATCATCTTTGCCTTTTACATGACTGCCCCTTCCTTTGTGATAGTTCATTTAATTTTCTTTGTTTTCTCTTGATATTCAGTACTGCCCCTAGACACATCAGTTCCAAACAGCAATTTCTTCTTCCTGAAAACATTTTTCTCCTTTCTGCTCTCTTCTCTCAAGAAAAGAGTTATCTTAAAAATATCTGTGGAAGTTATATTTTGTACACCTCTGCAGGATCTGCATCTGCCTGCAGGAAGGGAGCATGGTTCTGCTGGATCTTACAAGGCTCAATGAAATGGGGGCCTCAGCTGCTGTATTACAAGAGAAGTAAAGAGAAGTAAAAATTGGCAGAAGTTCATAAAAAGCAAGAGTTTGGAGCCTTCCCTTCCCAATCGCTGATCATTTCAGATACCAATTTTGGCAAATTGTTTACTAGGTCATGTTAAAGCTTCTTAAAGTATATAAAACTTTATCCATCAAGAAAGCCAAACTGCAATCAATTACAATGAAAATTTTAACTACTAGTCCTTGGGGAGGAGATTCAATTTTTGTTTCAAATCCAAAACTCCAGCAGCCTACGTTATCCATGGCAGTGGGCAGCAACCTAGCAGTGAATTTCAGAGTTTATACAGGATCCTATTTTAGAGTTAGTGGTGACTGAAATACCATGAGAACTGTATTTCACTTCTCAAAAAAGGTAATATTTGAGTGCTTGGGATTTCAAAAGTATTTACCCTGCACTTCTGAAAATCTAAGCAAAATCCTTCCCCTCCCTTGAACCAATCACTGACATTTTCCTGTTTTTCTATGTAAATAGAAAATAGTTTTTCTATGTAAAGCTAGACTGAAGGGTCAACATAAGACTTAGATTGGAACTCTTGCTGTAATGCTAACCATGCTGTCTACAACCAGCAGCTCCATAACAATAACAGAAGTGAGCAGAGTGGGAACGAGCAGAGTAGTGGTTAGAGTGATCAGATGCTCAAAAACAAATTCTGCAGTTTCCAGTATTCATCAGTTTTCAGATTTTGACCTAAGTCTGCACTCCAAATTGGCACTTCTGATTTGCTTCCTGGACCAAATGCCCAGAGTCCTCAGTGCTGAACATCAAAGAAAGCTTGCTGCACGAGTGGCTCTCTTCCAGCCTGCCTGTCTCTCTGCTGTTCCCCATCTTTTGCTTTTTTTCATTAGATAGGCAGCTTTGGATAAGAAACTATGGCATTGTGTGAAACTTTGAGGATCCTTTTATCAACCTTTGTAAGTTCTTCTCTACCTTGACACTTTTGCTTCTGGCTATTTCTAGAAACACTGTCAGGGGAGGACTTCCTGATAGTGACCTTGTTCATGTTTCTAGTTGTGGAGTCAGTTATCCTTACTTAATGTCAGCAGTGGTACAAATAACATTAGTAGAAGTAGTGGTACTAGACCTAGCTTTTTCATGTCATACAGTTCAAACTGACTGACCAAAAGGCCTTATCAGCAGCTTGGCTTTCCTTTCAGGTGTAGAGTAAAGTTTTCACGCTGCATGTGAGGCACCGGATGACTTCAAAGAATGAGAAACACAAAAAGGATTAGGAAGCTTCTTGCTTCCCACTATTCCTCCTGCAGATTTCTAGCCAGTCTCAACCAGCTGCCTACATCCAGTCTGGGCTCATGAAGCCCCAGTTCCCTGCAGGTCCTCTGGCAGCACACAGGAAGGGAACGGTCTCCAACAATGCAGGAGTAAAGGGAACTTTTAACTCAATGTTAAGCCTCTTAAAATATGAGCTGAGGTTCCTCTGAGATTTTATTAAATCTGCCAGCCTGTGAAATACTGCCCAGTGGATCAAAGACACAATGCGCCCTTTCTTAGTTTGTGTTCAGCTCTTCATGGATCTCCAAAGGGCAGTAGGGCTGCAATGTCTCGTTAGGTCAGTCATTAAATACAAGGAACCTAAAAATTCACCAGAGACCAAGAGTCAGGATGGGACTCTGCCATCCCTTCGGGAGCATGACGTCTGACCCTTTTAATTCATCTTCACTCCCTTCTCCCCCCAGTACACTGAGAACCACTCACTGTTGCTGATGTATAAAACCCTGCCACGACAACTACTAAAAAGGGCAGCTCCATGCTGGCATTGATCCTGCCTTCATCTCACTGCATTCATTGTCTATGAGAACAGAGGCAGGATTAGAAGGGGGTTTAGAGTGCAACCAGGCAGTAAGATTAATAACTGCTCTTGGGTTCATTCATGATCAATTGAGTGTGTGTGAATCTGCAGAGGACCTTCTTTAAACAATCCGTAGGGATAGCAGGGGCAGTTGTGGAACCAGAAATCCAGCAAAGCACATTTCAGTTACACAGCGTTTCTTGTAGGGAGGAACTAAACGTTTTGCTATCTCTAAGTCTGCAAATATGGCTCTGCTTATGTAGATCTGCTAGTATTTACCCCCATATCCATTATATACCCAATACTCCCCAGAAAGTCTAATACTCCAATGGGCACACAGTCAAGCCTTACATGAAGGAAAGTTTGCTATCAGGAATGCTTCCAGGTACACACTCAAAATGTATCAGCTACTTTATAAACAAATTAAACACCTTGAAGCCTACAGGATAATACGTTTCACCAAATTTATCCCAACTTTATCTCCTGCGAGTAAATACAGATAAATCACTTGATCTGGTTCCTGTTCCTGGAGGGTTAAGCACGTCCTTTATGAATTCTTGTATATGTGAATACATGATACAGCAAGCACAGAGGTCACAGAGGTGACTATTAAATGGATTTCCTATGAACCATCATGTTTGTAAGACCTGACTGCTCAAAATTCAGTAGTTGCTCACATAAAAATGAAAAATGCAGTCGCATGTGAATAAAAACTGTTTGGCCGCGTTGTGTACAAACGTGTTGGCCATAGAATCATATCACAGAATCATAGAATCATAGAATGGCTTGGGTTGGAAGGGACCTTAAAGATCATCTGGTTCCAGCCTCCCTACCATAGGCAGGGATGCCACTCACTAGATCAGGTTGGCCATGGCCCCATTCAACCTGGTCTCGAACACCTCCAGGGATGGGGCATCTGCAGCTTCTCTGGGCAGAAGAGAAGTTCATGTTCATCACCTAATTCTGTTAACATCACTAATCAAAGTATTTTTTGCAGCATTTTGACTGAAGAGTGACCCAGGTGCACATGAGTATGGAACACTTCTGGCCACCACTCTGGTGGAAGCAAAACCATGTGGAAAAGGCACATGCCAGGCTCTGATTTAAGAATATATTGCTTCACATAATGTTGATTTCCAGAAATGCCCCTATTTTGCATGTGTATATCACTTTTTATTCTGGAAAACATCAAAATAAAGAATAAGCTACACACAAAGGAATGCCCACATCTACTACTGAGATGGTGCTGGGGGTAGCAGTTGGCCTCCCTCGACAGTACTACACAACAACTTTGGAAAAAGGTGAAAAATAAGTTTCCATATATAACGGTCAACAATACCTCATAGGCATGTCAGTGCAGCCTTGGAATGCCTACAGCCAGGCTTCAAAAATGTAGAGCCCTCCAGACATTTTGCTTGGCCTGACAAAGGACAGGAGAGAGGGCACATGGTTGCTCTGCCCCTGCTGCACTCCCTAACACGTCCTGTAACATGTCCTGCAGGACCAGAATTTGTACTTCAAATAATGGAGCATTACCTGAATAGACATCCCACAGTCTGCACACAGCAGCTGGCTGTATTCCTAAGCATTTAGAAATTGGCCATCCCTATTTAATTGAAACAGCAGGAGAATTTATGGAAGCAAAATTTAATTCCCCTAACTGATAATTGAAAGATTAACTTCTGGAGAGAATGCCTTGAGATTTTTAATGACCACACACGATCAGGACCTCGGTTTAATATCTCAGCTATCCATATAGTACTGACTAAAACAGTGCTGAGAGTAGAAAAAAGGAAAAAAGAAGAAGAAGAGAAAAAAAAAAAAGAACATATAGGCCTGTGCCACACGAAATATGGTGTAAAGAGGTCAGTGTAGTAGCCCCAAAAAATCTGTCTGCCCAAGGAATTTCTTACTGATTAGCAATTTATACTGGCATCAGTGAGAAAGAGTCCAGGAAAAACAGAGCTGCTACAGTGTGTTTTAAATCAAAACAAAACAAAAAATCCCACAAAACGCCCACATGCTCTTGTTTTCATTAAGCCAAGTGCCAGTGGCTTCTGCAGACCTCAACCAAGATCGTTAATGTTCTGACTTGGACTACCTTTATGGGACCACCGTATGAGACTCTCATATTCACCCTCCACAGTAATTTTAAATTCCGTTTCCAATTCGTGCTAAGCTCTTACCTCCCCAAAAACATTCACGAAAAATACACGCTGGCATTGAAGGGAGAATATAGCCCTTCCCATCTAACGTGATACACTGGGGCAAGGGACGGGGGAAAGCAGAGGTGGGCTGTGCAGTGGGGCTGCTTCTGCAGGTGGCCATGCCGGATCGACCGGCCCAAGGTAGCTCAGTAACGTCCAAGCGTTGCTTTAGCATCACAGGGCTATATGGCTTGATCAGATTATTTTCCATTAGACCTTGTTAAATGCTGCTGAAACACAAACCTCTTTAGCCACTTTTGCCCAGAACAGATGATGGAAATCTCCTTTTTTGCTGATATGAGGCTACTCTGCTTTAGGTTGGAGGTGCACCAGCCCGAGCAACAGGGAGAACACAGAGTAAGCAGAATGCATCAGCCTGCAAGGCTGTCACACCAACACTAAATTCATGTAAAAAAAACAACTGAGAGAGACAGCTGGTAAGATATCTAAGAATGCTGATACTTCGGAGAAGGGGACGAGACATGGGTCACTTGTAAAAATAGCAGAAACCCTGTCTGTAACTTCAGCAACGTTCGACTTTTGTATTTAAAAGGGTCCTCAGAGGCTGCAGCTTTCATGCCCATACCCCAGCTCCCAGGGAGCATGGGAAAATAAGCTCATTGTGTCAGAAGGCCTTGAAAGGGAAAGGCGGCTTGCGGGAGGAGGGGAAGAGCGAGAGCCCAGCTTGAAAACGCACGGAGCGAAATAGAAAACAAACACGTACCTACCCCCGGCACGCACACGCGCGCACACAAGCCCTTAAACTCTGACTGAACTCCGAAACCTGAGACCAAGCTGGTTTGGGAGCCACTGCTCACTTTTCTTCTTCTTCTCCCCTCCTCCCTGCTTTTTTTTTTTTTTTTTAAGTCATCATTTTGTTTTCAATTACCTCCTGCTCTGTAAGGAGGAAAAGAAAAATCAGCAAAGTTTCGTGCGCGCGCGTGTGCGTGTCTCACTCAGGAAGAGCGAGCTGTCAAAAGCCCAGCCCAGTGTCTGGCTTTCTTGTTCCTGGTGAGGATTTTATAAATATTTGGGAGGTTGCATGGGGTGGGGGGGCTGCAGGAGGGCGGCTCGATAACTTTTGGGCCCACACAGCGCACGAGTTTTGAAAGCCTGCTTTTCATTAGCATCGCCTAGCAACCAGCTCATCTGCTGCAAATCTCATCACGCCCCAGCAAAGCATCCCCGGCATGCTAATCTTTTCATTTAATAGAAAAGCTGCTGTAATCTTTCTTCCTTTTCCTTTCTAAAAGAGCAGACAATAATAATAATAACGATAAAAAAAGACTCGGGCCCTGCTCCTCCTGCTGCCCCGCACCCCCGCCAGCGCGGTGCCGCGTTCCCATGGCTGACCTACATGTGTGTGTTCTGGCCGAGACGTACCAGCTGCAAAGGCGAGCTTGGGTCATTTTTTGCTTTTTGTGTCAGGCGTGCTGGAAAGGGCGGGAGGAGAGGGGGAGGATTTTTCTGGCTCCGTGCTGAGAAAGGAAGGAGGAAGGCAGGGATACGGCACTCGGAGTCAGAATGGCTTAAACGCAATCTCTGGCTTCGGATCCTGTAATCGAAGCCTCCCCAGCAGACAGGAGAGAACTGGTTTTTTCTGGTGTGTGCGCAGGCATGTGTGTGCATGTTTCTGTGTGGTGCACAAGCCTGAACTCTCGCTAGATCCACGGGAGGAGAGCGAGTCTTGCTCCGCGGCCGACGAATTCCGTGCCCAAGCAGCTGCACGGTGAGCCCTGCTCTGGAATCTCCCCGGGCTTTGCCTGTCCTTTCACTCTGAAAATATCACGCCTAAGGGTAGGGGAAGTGGTTTGGACAAAATAAGATTTGACCTGAGCATCTGCCCAGAACTGAAACAAGCGTCTGTCTCCCAGAATTTTTGGCTTTCAATAAAGCTCAGATAATTTCTCTTGCCACCTGCCCACCTTCAAGCATGTCTGTGCTTTACGGGTCCAGCCAGAAACACTAATCTGTCGTGAAACAGGCCATGCATACAGCTTCTGAGCTGGTGAGAAGCAGGAATCTGAAAACCTGCAGAAGAGCACATTTTCAGCTATCCAGCCCCATTTTCTACAGATAAGCATTCCAATAAGCAAGGTCTGTGTTACCCTGCCCTGTGCTCTTTTGCCAGTCTCTTTCCCCTCTTTCTAGTCTCCGTATTTCTTCTGCCTTTTTCATACTTTCAAGTGTGTCTTCTCCTCCCTGCTCAAAAAGAAGAAAAGTCCTCCAAAGAGTGATGATGGGGGTCACTCCACACTCTGCTTAGCACCCTGTCCTATTTCCTGAACCTGTGAACCTTGACCACCACCACACCCACACGTGCGATGGACAGCAGGCTCCTTTACAAAGAAAGGTGTTTCCTTTTCCCCTCTCCAGCATAATGCTGGAAGCATTCCCATTAGTGAGGTGCTATAAAGATGACTGCGAGATCACAAGGCCCTAAAGCAAAGATTAAGTCACTTTGGGCAATAACGTTGTTATCATACCTAAGGAAATGACAATGGGGCCATTGTGTAACAGATCAGGTAGAGATACTACAAATTTCCGAAGAAATCCAGATTAAAACTGGAGAAATATGATGCCCGGGAAGCAGTAAATGTTATGTAAAGTTGGAAAACATCCTGATATTGTGGAAGATGTCACACTGCTTTCCGTTCTGAAGTGATAATCAGGGTGAACAATTTATTTTCATCCCTACTCTTACATGTATAGCCCCAGTAACAAAACTTTGGACAGCCCAGCCGAAAGGATGGCAGTAGGGCCAGGGGAAAGGACTCTGAGGAAGTTCAACCAATCTCAGCAACATCCTCTGGCAACCACTTCAAAAGGTTTCATGCAGCAGAGCGCCCACAAGCAGATGAAATGAGACCCTTCATGCACCATTTACTGCACTTGACAGGGAAGAATTGCCAGGTTTCGAAAAACACAGCCACCTTCTCTCTCTTCTCTTCTAAACAACTCTGGTGCTACCAGCTTCAGCACTCTGCATTGCAAACCTTTTCAGAGCCATCAATCAGGTGAAAACCCTGTTCCCTATGCACACACTGGGCTTGAAACCATTACGGGCTGGCTCTGCTCCCGCAGCCAGCTGGAGACAGAGGTGCTTCAAATGCGTTCTACGGGAAAGGAAATACAAACTCCACCTTCATTGGTTTTTAATTAAAAAAAAAACTCAAGCCTCATTGGTTCTCAGGAAAACATGGAGTTGGCTCATGTTTAAAGTGATAGTGTGGAAATAAAATTAGTATTTTAACAAATTCCCTTTCCTCTGTTACTAAGACCTCTAACAAAAGGGCTGTTCACTGTAAAAATAAGACTTTCTGGTCACTGGAAGGCAGGTATTTTGAGCTTAAAAGAAGAGTGAATTCAGTTATGAATTGCCTCCTCTTGCTAGAAGCTTGCACCTATCTTTTTACAGTCCTGCATTTCTTTGAAATCCATTCTGGGCTATTCCGGGGACAGTCAGCTCTGTTAGGCTGGATAAGAAATAACAGATAGCAAAGTAATTGCACCAGATGGCAGAGAGCAGCAAGTGAGGAATTGAATGCCACTTATCCAAATGGTAGATCATTTGCTGACAACTATCATCACTACAGAGATAGAAGAGGATATCCTCTTGTGAGTGGAAAATAAACTGGAGCAGAAACAAGGTTCCTTAGCTGGGGTGCAAACTGTGATAATTATAATTTTTCTGTAGTGTCCCAGTGAACAGAAATTAAATATGTGACATGTCTCAGTTTAGTCTTTGGTGAACTTAGATGCAGGTTTCTAATACGCCAGCCTAGCTGACATTCTTGTTAGCAGAATGAGCTGAGAAGCCAAAAACTGAATGAACATCCTTCAGGCCCTCAGAGGACAGGAAAGGACTTAAAAGGTTATAAAACATACTATTTTTTTATTTCTGTCAACATAAAGGTAAGGAAACATGGCTGCAAGCTCCTCTTGTTAACACTGAATTCAAGTGTGTGGATATAGCTTCCTCACAACCTCTACTGGAGAAAAAATTCTTAAGAGCATCAGTGAATCAACTCTAATGCTCCATGCTTGGGAAAGGCTCGGGGATAAGCAAACAATAGATCCTTATACGTATCAACCTTTTTAAAAAACAAATTGTAACAGCTTCATTGTAAAATTTATTCTGCTTGATAGCAGTCATGTTCTTGCAGCATTAGTAAAATGACAGCTCCCAATGAACAACACACAGAAGACATTCACATTACTGGGCAAGGCTGAGAAATACAAGCTTTCATGGTGTTCTGCAGTTCAAAGAGAGGAAAGTTTGTCATATTGGCAGAATATTAGCTGAGGGAAAGAAAATGTGTGAAGGCAGTTAAATAAGGCTACACAGGTGCTGCTACTTCAGACTGTGGAAAAGAAATAAATTGTAATACATGTGAAAGAAAATAATCTCTCTAACGCTTGAGTCTTCATACTGCACGGATAAAACCACAAGCCTGCTTTAGGAGTGTTGCCCTCCTCGAACCAGCCAAACATCACACTGACATTCTTTAGTGACTTGTGGTTTGGACAGACGGCCATATGCAAAACTGAGGTCTGAGCAGTTCTTAGAACTAGAAACTATTTGTGTATGTTCTGGTAAACTCTGAGATGCAATCAAGCCAAAGAAAATTTTACAGGCTAATAGATCTCCGTCTCATGATAAATTTTATAGTCTCCTAAGATGATTTTATCATTTCAGGCCACTCCTTACCCCTCGCAAATCAAGAGAGTTTCCAGTTTTAGTGGGAAGATGAGAAGGGTTTAAATGCTGCCAATATCAAAACAGAGCATTTCAGACTAGCTGGAGTTTGAAGCAAGTAAGAGTTCTGTGATTGCTAGAAATAGGTCAAACTCGAATTACATATGCAAGTACTCCAAAAGTTTAAAGAAAAATAGGGAAAGAAAGAAATGCAGTTATTACTCAACTAAAAAATGCCCTTACCTTGAACTGATTTGTACTGAAGTAGATACAATTTTACCAAAAAGATTTTTAAAATTTAAATTGTTATGTAGATAGAACCATTGTTTTATATTTTACCAAAAGTCCTCCTTGCTCTGGATTGAACTACTGAATTGCTTTTTTTTTTAGAGAATTCATAAAGGAGATGCCCTTAATGTTTCCACAGAATGGGCCCATCGGTGAAAAGACATCAGGAGTTGGGCTTGTTGCTGAACATGGCATTTTTAAAAAAACTGGCTTTACTAACTTCCAGTTATATTCAACATAAAAACTAAAGCCAAAATACCAGGTTTTAGTTTATCACTGTCGAACACTTTAGATCTAAGATGCACACTTTTAACTGCTTGCACAAATAGCAGCCATACTGTTCTTTCTAAAGGCAAGAGGGGATTGAAGCAAGTATCTTGTCAGCCAATTGCTATGTAACAGTGAAACAGGGAAATTTAAAAGCCTCAGTGTAAACTTATGGTCTGGAGATGAGTCCCTTTCAGTTGCATCTCCCTACGTGGTTCTCTTCCTTACCCCACCCCTAATCTTAAACCTCATCATGGCTGTCTCTCCCACACTCTTCTGCTTCAGCTGTTTGCTGGCCCATCGCTGTTGTGGTTCCACTCCTTGCTGCTTCCCGTTCTTCTTCCTTCAAGATGCCCAGAGGATTACTGTGAACCGGGGGATACAACTTAACTTCCAATTCCCAAATACTGCCGTCCAGTGACACAACAGTTCCTAAAGGCTAGAAGGTATTTCAAAAGAAGATGGATTCACCTTGTTCTGGAGCATGCTTTGAGTATCACTATCTGGGTAAATTTTCATGTGAAAATAAAAATCCTTTCCCATTTTTTTCCCTCTTAACATCCCATTCATCCATCAATAATGTGCAACCTGTATGACAAAAATGGAGTCAATAGGGCTTCTTAAAAAAATGAAGAGTTGCTTTTAATCCACTGGTAAGACAACATGTTTAATCCCTACAATACTTGAAACTATCAAACTTTGGAAGAAACTTTCCATCAAAACCAACCAGAAGCAAGTCCCTTATTACAAATATTACTGGCCCAGATGCTGTGGTAAATTATAATTAGTTGAAAAAAAGATTTTGTAATGGCAGGCAAGAGACAACTGCAACAACTGTGGTCTGACTAGCTCTGCCTGCCTTTCCATCAGTGATGCGGTGACAGCAATTCCAAATGGCAGAACAACCAAATGCATCCAAAACAACATCCAAAAGAACTCCTTAACAGATCACTTAGGACATATCAATATATCCAGATGCTACCAGCTGCTTGGATAATGGGGGCAATTCCATGCCTATATCTGCGCTGGTATTAACTCATCGGTGTCCTCTGGAGGTCACTGCCTGGGCTTTTATGTGGTTACAATGTCTTTGTCGTAAATCCTTTCTGGTTTTGCAGGTGTAGTGATATGCGTCTTACAAATGCAGCTTTCTGCTAACTTCTCAGCACCCTCCTTTTGCCAGCAATCAATCAATGAATGGAGAAAATATAGCAAAACCAAACCAGGATGGCCTGATCAAAGCTTTCTCCTTCTGTTCTACCTGAAAATTAGTTTAGTGTTGATGAAAAATAAAAAGCCCTAAGAACCTAAGAATGCTGGGATCAGAAGCTCTCTAACTACAACACACATCATGGATGAGCAGCAGCACAAGCTCTTCCAATCTGCCAGTGTGGCCACTGAATTCTCAGACAGAGGAAGGCTAAGGACAGGAAAAGTCTATGGCCTCTGACCATTCAGTCTGGGACTTCTCTGCTGACACCGGTGACAGAGGTTCCTGTTCTGAGCATCATCTTTCTCTAGTTAACTGCAAGGAGGACCACTGACTCTTTTCAGCAAGACTAAAGATGAGCTGCAGGAGTTAAGTTCTAGGTCCTGTCCTGGCCATGTACGCTGCTGTGCAGTCCCGTATGTCCACACGGAGTGAGAATCCCTTGTGGAGAGGCAATCGAGGTGATCAACAGCTCTCTACTGGCAGGGGAAAGAAACGGGCTACAACAAACAGAGCTCTAGCAACCTCTCGTAGCTCTTGCTACTGACTTCTTCCAAAAGCCAAGTGCCTTCACACTGCTACTTTACTGGTAGTAGCCATTAAAGTAGGCCCTATCTTACAGAAAACAATGCCTAACATAAGTTTGCAGACTTATCCTACTGAAATTGAACCCTTCTTTCCTGATGTTAACCAGCCTATACAGCTATTAACTTAGGATACTCTTCAAAGAGGTTTTAAGAATGTATACTGCTTCTTCTTTATGGAGGGTGCTAGCTGCATGGAGAGTTACATTTGGAAAGCAGCTATGAAGTACAGGCCACCAAATTCAGGAACTGTCCTGGATGTTTAACAGCACCAGCCAGCGCTCCCTTGTGTAACAGGGAAGCTTAGAGGAATTGATGAACGATTATCTAAAGACGCAGTTCCACGGCACCTTCAACCAGTCTTAGCTGGCTGGCCTAAAAAAATCCCACAGGATTGTTTTGCAGCCAGTTTAAGCCAGTTCCTGCAACTATTCACGTCAGGAAAGTGCTGGTGCCAGTATAAGAGAAGGAGAGGGGAGCACACAGCTGGGAGCTGAACAACTAGGAGCACAGCAAACTGATCAGTTTAAACTGCTATGGAGCTGAACCCTGGCAAAATGCAGGAAGAAACAATTTGATCCTTTTTGTAAATCTACTGAATTTAGCCCATGAGCTCCTACATGTTCACTCCTTAATCCTAAAACACTTTTTCAGATATTTGTAAGAGATCTTCCCTGGTTACAAGAGAGGCAACTGGACCCTGCTCCACTCATTTCCACTGAAGGCAGTGGAAAGAAATCACACTGCTTTGGGGCAGAAGTGGCAACCAAGGCAAAAAACAAATAAACAGCGAAACTAAAATATAGCCATGCAAAAGTATTCCAGAATTAGAATTACAGACAACATACTACCATGAGAGAAGTGGCAAATGGAGTCGCTTTGGATTTTGTACTGAAACCTGCTCTGTTGAATACTCTGCACTAACTGGAAAATGGAAAATATTTACAGCAGACAAATTTCCTGGTGTGTGACAGATTGAATACTGGCACAGTAGCGGATATAAGTCGATGCTCCTCGGCTTGTAACTTAAATAAGCTTTGAATTCTTTAGGAATCGGTAAAGCGTGTATAAGCTGGTCCAAGGCAGCCTAGCTTGTATGTAAGTATGTAACACTCTCTGTGCAAACAGCTGTCCTAGCCTGAGATGTGACTGCCCTCCAGCTGCTGTACCTGCCACCCTGCTGAAGGCTGCTGTCACCCCAGCCGCTGGCAGGGAGTCGGTGTGAGCGCTCCCAATCCACTTCAGGCAGGATTTGTCCCGTCAGTTTAAATGAGTGGTTTGAGCTAACGCACCTTTCCCCCCGCAGGAAACATAGTGGGGAGCGCGCGCACGAACCCCTTCCACGGTCAGAGGTGGCCAAGAGAGGCCAATGGTCAGTAACTGGGCTGAGTGCGGCCTCCCAGCTGGCTCCGAAGGAAGGGGGCTGCCCACAGTTTTTGACTACGTTCTTGTTTACATCTGGAAATTGCACTGGTTTAAGTAAATGTACAGTTTATATCCAATTTACTTAAACTACTGTAAACTCTTGTGTAAGCACTTACTGAAATTTAGCTTAACCATGGGTGTGGCACGAGTTTCACTAAATCTGTTAAACTGATTTAAATTAAATGGGTGGGATTTCTGTGGGTTAACAAATCCTTTGCAACTCCAGGAGGGCAAATTCTCCCATTATGTACATACCCACGCAGGAGTAAACATGCACGCAGCAGGAGTAAATCACATCAGAATTTGGCTCTGCTCTAAGCCAAGACCAAGTTTTAAATGGTAACAGATCCCAAGTGACAAGTAACAGCAAACCTTGTATTCCTTTACTATTACTCCCAGGGCAAACACACTACCTCAAATGCAGGGAATATGAACTTTTCCGTCCTCACCAACCCTGTACCTATTTTCCTCAGGCTCAGGGACAAGCTTTGAGAAGAAGCGTGTAAGAACCTTGGTCTCCCAGTACTTCAAAGGGTAGAGGTCTTGCAAAGCTCAGTATCCTGCCTGCTCCAAAGAATGAAGCAGAGCTGGCTTTGGGTACGGGGGAGGAGAAAGGAAGCGCTTGTAGGCCTGAATACAACCAGCACATACAGTAGGTCTAATTCTTGTCCTATCAGCCTTGACGCAACGTGTCCTTTTCCTCCAGCTACTTGAGATAAACAGGAAAGGAAAAAAAATCTGTGCTGGAAAAAATACAAACCAGTTAGGAAAGAAAACGTTATTGTGAAGTGTTCTAATGGTGATTTCAAACAATAGTAAGTACAGTATGTCATATGAAAAACACAGCCATTGCTATGATAGCCAATCATACAAAAACTAGAAAAAAAGAGACTAAAAAAACTCACACTACAATAAGAATAGTCAGTGATTACAAAAAATGCATTAAGCCTCTACAAACAGCCTGTGAGTAACAAAGCTTGCAAAGTGGTAGTATTCTTGCACCCATTTTTCTGACTGCGAAAATACTTTACAGACAGTTTAAGCAGTTTGCTGTGGTTTGCAGAACAATCCCATAGTGTACCTGAGTGGCTACCTAGCAAAGCCTTGAATTGCACTACCTTCCTCTAACCATTAAACCATACCAAGAAGAATTCTTTCACTAATGCCTTCGTACACAAAAACAGGTGAAAACTGGTTATAGAGTGGAAGTAATCTGTTTTGGCACTCAATGCTACTTCCAGGAGCCAAGTCAACTTTCTGGTGTGAATGTGGTAGAGTTAATACCACTGAAAGGGCTCATTCTACAGCTGAAGAATATAAAACATATCCTTTCACAATGCTGTTTGTACCTCCGGAGCAGAAATCCCTACTGAAAATATAGATAGGTTATGAGAGCAGACCTTCTCACTTTATAAATTTTGTATTTATAAATTTTGTTTATAAATATACTGGATACAGTAAGCCAAATCAGTAATGAAGGGCATAGCTTCACATAAATCAGTGCAACTCAGTGATGTGATGAGAAAATTTGGTTGAATCAGTTTAATCTTATATTAGTGGGCTTTTATCGTTTGTATCATGGACATTCATCTGTTCAGTTGATTTAACAGATATCTTTTACACCGTGCAGTATGATACACTGTCACAAATAATTAGCAGAAATATGGAAATTGATATTTTCCAAACACTTTGCAAATGCTAACTATTTATCCCGCATATTTTCAAATATTTCAGAATTATTAACTACTAGCTGAAAGCGTTTACCCATGTTATCCATTGTCACTCAACAAGCGCAAAGCTGAGCGGACGTTAGAACTAAGGCATTCCTAGTGTCCATCAACATCTTCTACCCATTAGACTGTGCTGCTTATTCTCATTCTAAAAGAGACAATTGTGATTAAGAATGGATGACTATTTTGATCTGATTTACCCATTAAAAACCCCTCTATTCAGTGAACTGTACGCAATGGGCTTCCATTCCAATTCTTAAAAAATGTTTGTTCATGTCACAAAAAAAAACCACAACCCTTGTTCAAACTGCCATTAAATGAGTCTCTTGAAGTGCTGTGGATGGACTGTACCATACAGAGAGTACTCTCCAATCTAGTCCTCTCACAGAAAGGATTGTAACACATTATTAAAGCAAAGCGATCCCTGCTTTTCCTAGGACACCCCTAGGACACCCTGAGGAGCAGACAGCCGTACTGCTGATGTGGGGCACACACTGCTGGTCAGGTGGTGTGGTCCCAGTTCTCCACTAATGCAGTCCCTCCACTCCTGGTGCTGCTGTACCTGTCCCAGGTGTGCTCTGCCACTGCCTGGGGTTGTTTGTTCCTTTGTCTGTTCAAAAGTCAAGAGTCAAATCAACACTTCTATCTGCCTCATACTCCATAGCCAGCTGGAGTTTTGCTGGCCTACTTGGCTGTCTCCGTATAGCAGGGCAGCATAGTTGGAGTTCTCTACTTGCTGCCTCCTGCTGAGGTTTTTCTCTTGTGGCTCTCACCCCGCTTCTGCTTTCTTTCCTTTCTTTCCTTAAACCCAGCTGACAGCACCACTGTTCTGGGCTGTGCCCTTTGGCTGCGGGGGTAGTCCACCCTGTTCCCACGAGGAAGCCCCTGCCCTAAAATGCAGGTCAAGTAAGTTAGCACGGCTGTGAACTAAGCATTTTCTTTCAAAACTATTTGAAAAAAAGAACTTGTTCACCAAAGAACAAAAGAAAAGAAAGGTTTATAACTCCTAACAGAAACCACTTGCTTGAACATAAAGCTGGGAATGTATTGGTATTTTCAATTCAGGCTCAGGAGAACCAGGAGCAAGAATACCAGCCTGCAGGCTGTTACTGAGGCTTCTCTTTCTGCTGATGAAGTGGTTTTTGCAAGAGAAGTGTTATCCCATCATTACAAAGAAAAAAAAAAAAAAAACTCCCAGAAAAACCTAGCATACTCTTGTATGCAGCTGAACACTTTTCCTCTCACACTCCCGAGTAAAAGCAGACTGTGACTCCGCACTAAGTCTTGCTTGCCATTATAAGTCAATCTGAGGGAAGAGAAGAGATGATTCTCTAGTTGTTCTTTATCAATCACTTTAAACTAAAGTTATACACTAAAATATCCACCATTGATTTTCTAAAAAAAATGAAAAAATAAAACACACAAAAAAATCGAAACCCAAACCTATGAATTTTGACCATTATGGGAATTTTTGCTTCTCCTCTCTTGAAAATAACATGACCCATGGCCCATTTTTCAGGCCAGATTTCAATCCTCTCCAGCCAGCTGTCAGGAAACCACAGAAGGTGCTTGAAAGAGCACAAGAAATGGCTGGTTCTAATCTGAAGGAAAAAAAAGAGTTGAGGAACAAGGCAGCTACTTGTGGCAGAATGTTATTTTTTCTTCAGTCCCTGCCTGCATATTTTCACAACATGTGTACTCTGTTACCCCGTCACTTCCCTCTTTTCCTTGGGTAAATATCTCTGCTTTGGAATAAAAGAAGGCCCAGGGGTGCTACTTGTAAGGACTGCACTCGCCTTGATATGTTGTTTTTGAACTGAACGCATACAATGGCCACATTTCAAACTTGGACCTTTGCCATCATAGATGTTGCTTTTAGTTTAACCTTCTCAGATGATGGGGAGGGGGGAGGCTGGAGGTAAGGAGGAGGCTGTGAGTGGGGTCATACACTTCATCTTTTACCAGATGTGGGATCTCCTGGGAGCAGAGCATGATGGCCCACACAAACCCCTCAAAGCATACAATATAATAGACAGAGAGGGGAATGCAATCTAACCTACTCCAAGTACCAAGAGTTTGCAAAATCAAATACAATCCCCAGAAAGAAATGGATGACTAGGCCACACTTTCACCATCTAGCTGCNAAAAAAAAAAAAAAGTGGGATCAATACTTTATTTTGTAAATAAATCATTTGTTTCCAACTTATTGGTGAGGAAGGGAATCAACTCAAAGGAGCTCTTTCCCAGCTTCTCCTTGTAAAATGCATGCCCTGTCAAATGCTCTGCAAGGTAACACCGTGTTTCATATACATAATGCAGCCTGCCATTTGCAACCCAACAGATGGACTGGACTAGATTAGACATCTGTTCTGTAGAAGAATTAGATACAGAATTGGGACCTAGGAAATTCTGGATTAAACTGGCTCAAGTACTAGCTCACGCTCAAATACTAACCCAGTTTAGGACACCGGGTAAGATATGCTTCTCAACATCATTCTCACGCATTAAATGGAAACGCAACGATAGGTAGGGGAAGGACAAAACTTGGTAATGGGCTCACCCTGTGCAGGTACATCCCAGACTACTTCCAAGTGGCCTGTGAATGAAGCTTGAACCACTGAAAGCTGCCATGTGTGCTGAGCAACTCGGAGCTGGGAGCAGCTGCCAGTGGGGCTGAGGGTAATATTCAAGCAAAATGAATTTGGGAATAAAACAAAGTCTTCAGCAGGTCCTGAAAGGTGTTTGGGAGGTTCAGGAGGAGTTGAGAATTCTCTGCGCTACACAGTAGTAAGTCCAGCTTTGCAAAATATTTGGGAACATGTATTTTACATGCATGTGCCTACTTAAATTAATAATACATCTAACCTCATTTGATCTGAAACCCAGCAACAGATCACCCAAAGAGTCATGTTTAAATGCTTGGTCTTTTTTAACCAGCTCTTCCTCCCTGATCTCTCCAATTACCCTAATCTGATCCCTTCTCCTTCTTCCAAAAATAATGCAGTTACAAAGATTTTCTCTTCCCCATCATTACATCATCATTTCTTTCCCTGAACGCCCCCTTTTTATTCATTCTGTTCTCCTGCATCTCCTTCATACCCTTTGCTAACCCTACCTTCTTTTCACGCCCTTCTTACTGACTCACCTCGGGGCCATCCTGCCCTCAGCTCCAGAGCTCGGAGGAGTGACCAACCACTTGTACAGAGCACAGGTAAACTACAAACCACTGGCTGAACGTTCTTCTTGGGATGACACACAGGTACCATTCCCTTTCTTCTGGCAAATCCCACCCAAAAGACCACTTCTCCCTCAAACCCACCAAGCAATTAGCCAGCACACAGTGGAAAAAACAGGCCAGATGATATTTCATTATCTGTTTACTTGTTATGGGTGTGCTTCCATAACCTAAGTGTTAGCTAGCAGTAAATTTGCTAGCCATTAAAGCTCCTTGAAAACTGTCTTGGGACACTGTGATTCTCATGTTACACACACTTTACTCCCTTTCCAAACAGCGCACCTCATCTGGAGCCCAAGCAGTGATACATTGCTGAGGAGGGAGAAGGTGCTGTTAGAGAACTGCTATAAATAGGCATATGCTGGGTCAGCCACTAGCATGTGTTACGTGTACAGAGATTGAACCAGTCCCTTGGATAGTCCTGAGACAGGGGGGATTAAAATCATTTTATCATCTGCTGTTTGCAGAGTACAGGGATTTAGCCAGTATGGTATTCTAAATCTAGTTTTTCTGTATCAAAACAGAACTAAAAATAGAAAAGTCCGTCACTGTACAGTTGTTTCAGAAAATATAACACAAGCAACATTTTTCTTGCTGCTCTCTCAAAAGAGATACAGCAATGAAAATAACCTGTAATTGGGAACCTAGCAAGCTCTAGAGAGTTTTACAGCCCAGAATCCTAGAAGTCCAAAATAGTTCCACAACAGAATGTATGTTACAGAAGCTGTGGATTTATTTATACACACAGACATATCTGTGAAAACTCCAGGCGAAGTTAGGAGTACAATAAACTTAAATTTCTGTAGCTCCTTTACTAACCAACTGAACTAACTAGATTATTTAAGTCAGTGTCAGGTTTTTACCCACTATTAGGATGCAAACAGCTCTGGAGCAAAACACAGCAGTACTTTGTAAGAGCCAAGCAGCGTTCTGCAGCAGCAAAAACTATATAAAGAATTCTAATAATATTACAGGAGGAGAATTTAGGACCCACATAAGGTAAATGAATTTCAGATGCATTTTGGCGTGGAAGGGCTAACAGATTTTTCACCTACAGCGTATGTGGTATGCTCCCAGTGCTACAAGAGCCAGAATGTCTAAGATTAAAAAAAAAAGTCTCTGTTGTCCTGTCTGCACTGCAGAGTTAGCCCAGGTGACCAAGTGACCAGGAGGGGCTGGCTGGGACAGTGCAGCCCTCCCTGAGCCATCCAGCCATTCTTCCGGGTCTCCCTCCTGCCCTCTGGGGGCACAGCACGCAGTCCTGTGCTGCGACAAACGGCTTCTTTTCCTCAGGGCAGTGCACGACAACTCCTCTGTCCCTCTGGGCACTCTCAGGAAAAGGAAAGAGTTCCTATGGAACGATGCAGAAGGCCACCCAGGGCTCAGGTAATTCAGTCAGTGCCTGCCCGTACCCTCCAGCACACGCTGGGCACCTCAGCTGGTGAAGTGACAGCAGGACCACGGCTCTTCAAACGCTGCTGCCAGTCCGGCCAGCGTGCCAGCCCTCACCAGGCTAAGTCTGCAGTGGGAGACTTAAGAGGATACATAAGAAATAAAAAGGGGTAAGACCTGCCAAATCATAAAAGCTTCTAACATGACACTAGCAATGCTTTGTGTGCAAGGAAACAGAGGAACTTGAGAGACAACTTAAAAAAGGTGCTGCCATGACCTGGTAGATAGAATGGTACAGGCCCTGCTGTTGCACGCCCCATGAAGAAAAAGGGGACTCTCATATGCAGCTCCTCAGTGGCTCCTTTTCTCTATTTTACCGTGTCTTGGTTTAGATTCGAATAATGTAACCCTGTGAAGTAGCAGAACTCCAGGGTCATCTAATGAACCCCTGACATCTCCTGCTGCTTACCAGGGGTCCCAGATTTCAAGACATAAAAGGTAAAATAATTCCCAGTAGGTCTCTCACAAACATCGTAATGTGTCTGTACCGAGCGGTATTTTCACACTGTTCCCTTCCTCTCTCCTTTGACTGGATAAAGAGATAGGAAAAAAAAAATACCTATGAAGACCGATGTCCAGGGAACCCTCATAAATTCACTTCCTGTCAGTCCAACAAATGAGACCCCCCTGGGAAGCTATGAGAAGGAGCCTTCTCACAACAGCCTGACTACCGAAAGTCACTTCTCTCATGAAATGCTCTGATCTCGCAGGGCCAAGTATCATAATGATATGAAAGTGTTGTAATAGCTTGAGCAGTGTGAATTTCTTTTGTAACATCGGATGTGTGGGGCACATTTCTGGCACGCTGGTTGTAGTGATGCTGTTTGCATGTCTGTATCGTTTGAGAATTACCCTGGGTCTGAGAGATTCATGTGCTGTACAAATTCATTTTCAGAACAGAAATGTGATTCTCCAGACATCAAATTTCAGGCAGTCACTACATCCATCATAATTTTAGCAGGCTGGCTTTATCACTGCCCAAAGTTGCATCCTATTCCTCAGAAATATAATGCATGTTACCTGGTACAGCCGTACCCAGTCACTTCCAAAATCTTCTAGAAATAAACTGCTCATCAATTCTTTTCTTCAGGGATTGCCGCATGTCTACAGTACTTCAGTACTGATGGCATTTCTGTCAAGTTCCAAATTTCCTTTCACAGTTTAATTTTTGCAGTTTTCAGACATATACACATTTTGCAGCTATCCATGTGTAAAGGCATCCTACATAATCTGAGGTGGTAACTCCTGCTCTTGTTTTGTTTCTTTACAGCCTCCCTAGAGGTTCTGAGGCAGCACTTTTGCATGCATGTACACAAAGCTAACCTCACATTTATCCATCTCCTAACTCTAAAAAAGAAACTGCCCTTAAAAACATGTTTTATTTCAGCTGTATCCTTGAAACCCCAAACTCTGTGAAACTAGAATGAACTAGTGTAAATCAAACAGTGTTCCTACCACTTGGACCCGCCCTGCAACCCTTTCCAATCAGGGAATCTAAAATTACCATATTTACAGCATCTGCAGCAGAGCCAAGTACAAAACAAGATGAATAGCTGTGACGCACAAGGCAGAGTGTGGAAGTATGCAGCTGGGCCTGCAAACAATATAGGCACTCGGCACTGAGGTCCATCTAATGCTTTTCACAGACCAGAGTGACTAAAAGGGGAAGGGGGGGAGGGAGGAGAAGAGAAATTCCAGGAAGATGAGTGAAAACACAGCAGAAATCCCAGGCTGCTTCACTAATGGGTAATTGAAATGACTCACAAAAGGTCTAGTAGGGAATTCAATTAATTAGGGACGTGACTGCGCCGAGGGGAGGAGGGAAAGAAAAGAATGCTGGCGATACAAGAAAATCACTCCTCTCCATTCACTTAAAAAAGGGCCTGGAAGAAAACCTCAAGGGAGGAAAAAGCCAAGTTTTTCAAGGCAGGGCCTCTACCCCTTCTTATGCACAGAAAAAAGCCACAGTCAAACTGCCTTGGCTTCAGGGGAGGAGAAAAGGACAAATAAGCATATTCCTATTCCTCCCCTCCTTCTCTTTATAATGAAAAGGAAGGAAAATAATAAAATCGGGTATATTAATTACGTCACCATTAAGGCACTTGATAACAAGTAACTATGAGGACAAGAAAGAGGAATGATGCAGGATAACAATACAATGCTGCTAAATAGCAGCTGTCTCATCATAGCAGCACTGTTAATTCCATGTGCCGATGAGGAGAGGGCGATAGCAGGCGGTGGGAAGATGAATAAACGACAAAAAACTGGGGACAGATGAAAGAAAAAATGTGATGCAAAAAAGCAGAGAGAAACAGGAATGGGGACAGTCAGGAGGAATGGAATTAACAAAAGCAGGGAGAAAAAAATGGAAAAGGAGTGGATGGAGAGAAGATGAAGTGGCATAAGGAAGGGAATGGATTAGAGAAACAGGAGAGGGAAAACCTCTAAAGGAGAAGAAGAGCAGATGTGAAAAGGGTCAGAGAAAGAACAAGAAGTTTCACAATCAGTCAGCAGTTAGAACTTGCTGTGATGGGTACATGGGAACAGCAATGTTGATTCAGCAACCATCTATTGACAAATACTGCTTCTAACCAAGCCTCAGAGACTAAATTTACACTAGTGCTCGTTTAGAAATCCCCAAGAATGTGCAACCTAAACTTCCAGGCCCACAACTGACCGTTACTGGTAGTGGAACAACTGGGCTAGATTTAATGACCAGGGGCAAGTGTTCATTCATGGGATTGAAAATGGGATCTGCAATCATTTCGGATAAAGTTACCATAGCTTGAAACGTAGCTCTTGTTAATTCCGACTCCATGCTATTGCTGGCAGGCTAGCTGTTCAATTGCTTTATACAAAAGAACCTCACGGTCATTGTTTACCTTCGTGAATCATGATGAGGTCTAACAAAAAGTACCTCTTAGGCCCTATCGGGTTCAGTGCTGAATGCCCTCTGAAGGCTTAGATATGCTCTCACGCTCAAGGATCAAGATACTATCGCTGTGAAAGGTTGGCAAAGTTTGCAGTATGCTGCATGTTTGGGCAATTATCTGAGTATTTCTGTTCCCAGGGCTGTCAATCTGACATCTAAGCAAGAAAACACATAAATCAAACCAATAACGTCAGTTCCACTGTAAAATGTTTCAGAAGAGCAAAAGATTTTTATAGGATTTACTGTAATATGGCAATCAAGATATGAAACTGACCAAGAAAACAATTCTTATGTAGTTAAGACATACCAGACCAGGATGAAAAATGCAGTATTTAGGTAACAAGAACCAGTATGATAAAAATATCTTTATACCAGTCTGTAATTACACTTGTGTCCAGACACAGGGATTCCTCTAATATAACTACACCTAGCCTTTCACAATGCTTAAGTTAGATTCATGCAGAAATGAGTGTACAGAAATTCCTAGCTGATTCTGAGTCGACCTTTCAACGTAACAGTAAGGAGCGCCATGCTGTTGGAGGACTCATCTTCCAGAAGAGATATAAAGTTGAGATACAAATTCCTACAGCTGGTTTAAGAAAACAGCCCTTGGAAGTTCTGCAGAGACATTATTGTTGGTGCTCTGGACAAATGTAAATGTACTGTCATTTCTACCAGCTGGGCTGCTAGTTTCTATGGAAAAGGACTACAGAGAGTGTGCATTCAGTGCCTAGGTGCCTATGCCAACAATGCAATTGACATACAAGAATTACAATACAGCTATAAAATGTCAGTTAAGTCAGGCAATCCCAATAGCAAATTCAAGCTGGGCAGCCAAAGCACCACTTGACACAGTACTTTATTCTGCTTCAAAGCTCCATTCTTTTCAGATTCTAACATGTCTAATGAAACGGGCAGTCCGATGTGCTCAGAAGGTCATCAGTTTCTACCCAAAGCACCTCCAAAATTTAACAGGGCCTTGATTCCACTGCCAGTATAATTTTGTTCTTTTTACTGGGTCTCGATCAAGTTGCATTCATGAGAACTGCAGGCTAGGTCAATATGTACCTCGAGGCTGTCTGGATTCTGTTAAGCCAGGCTCAGGCTTTTTGACCAGATCCTCTTCTCCCCCTCTTACAAAACACTCAACAGAAAAAAAAAAATAAAAACCTCTCTCCTACAAAATTAAAATAATTAAAATAAATTTCTTTTATCTGTCTAATTAAGTACCATCCTGTATTTAGTCAGTTGACAGCACCAAAGAATGATTTTTCTGTATTCCACAATGTCATCCTCCCTCCCTGGATCTATTCAAAGCCTCTTGTACATATTTAATCACTCCTAGCCAGGCCTGGCTAATGAAATGCAGGGCCTTGCCCTGACCTGACCTTGCTATTTCTATTTTGGCTCAGCACATCCTCTGCTAGTTGGTTAAAAAAAAAAAAAAAAAAGTTGTTTCTCTCCTCTCTTGGACTTAAAGGTCCTGTTACTGGCAGGGGGTACGGTCAAGGACACTGCCGAAAACAGAATGAATGGTTGTGAACACTGATTTGCAAAACTCCTGCAAGTCCAAAAAGGACCACAACAACTTAAGCACAAAGTTTTTTTCCCTTTTTCTCTTTGGCTGGCAAAGACTGGTGGTCACTGTTCAACTACTGAGAATGACTTACGGCTAGAAAATTCTGTAAGAAAAATGGACTGCCCAAATTGTTTGCAGCACTCTTTCATAAAGCACTGGTATTCATTCTATGGTTTTGGGCACTTATTGCAACTAAAGATGTTGCTCTTGGTTTTCCCCTTCTGCCCTTTCTATTTGCCATTACTGCAATTTAAAATCTATTTTCCCTTTCTGAGAGCTCGTAAAGAATTGTGATCCCATTTATGACCACTTAGGAAACACTGGATATTGGGTTAGCCCTTTTGTCACATGATGTTGGTTGTAGGAATTTATCAACATGCCAGTCAGAAGTCAGAAATGCTTCCAGCGTACAACAGAACAACATTTACATGGCAATTCATGTGGTCACTTTAAGCTGAGTTTGTTTTCAAATGGTTTATGATTTTGTTGGCCATGAGTTTTGGTGTTGTTTGACATACTGAGTTGCTGGACGAACCATAAACCACATTTGAAGTCAGCAAGGGCAAGGGCCATCTTTTTATTCTTTGCATGTACACTGCCTTACATTGCAGGGCTCTGGATACTGAATAGGGTCACAGACGCTATTGCAAAACAACCAACAACAGCACAAGGTTTTGTAGGTACTCAGACTCTCAGAAAAATCAGGCTCGGTGGCTCAATTCACCATTGTTCCTCCAATTATATATCAGTGGAGTCATGCCAGAGAAGAAAGTGGTGAGTAAGACGAAGATAGATGCCTTTAGCTAGCTATCCAAAAATAACGTCCTACATCACTGATGTCAGTGGGCACTGTCAGCTAAGGTCCAGGGATATAGACCACATTAATGGCCAGAATCAGTTTAACACATCCTTATTAGCTCTCCTGCATGCACTGCAACTGAGATAAAAAGAGTTAGATCTCCATTTATGAGTCCAGTCTTTTTTCAGCTCAACTGAAAGAAACAGGTTCAAGTTGCAACATTCTGTTCAATAGAAGCAGCAGGACATTTAGGCACTGTTTGAAGGAAGAAATGTTAAAATCATGTTTGCAGTCACTGAAGTCAAACAATACAGCTGTGTCATCTTCCTCCTAATACTGTTTATCGTGTTCTTTTTCAGTCTGGTTTTCTACGCAGACAACACTTTTGCAATCACATTCTGTATCCCAGTCTATATAACCTTTTCAACCATTGACTGCTTTCAATCAAGTCTGAAAAAAAGATAGGGGTTCTCGAACATTTGTGAGATCACAGAAATTCAGTGAAAATAGATGGCTGAATAGAGAAGAGAGTTTCTGTAGATGTTATTAGATTCCATGAATTCCATGAAATCCACAGAGAGGACATCTCAGTATGCCAAGTGCAGGAGAATTTGTAGATATAGAACCAACCACATAGTATAGATCTGTATCAAGCCACACGTTCTTAGTTTACTATACTCAGATGTTTGTCTTAGCTGTATTTGTCTGTTTCATAGGAAAAAGCAGAAACATGCAGCTTTCGCTGGGCCTGTGCTACCAGTCTTTTTGCACCACTGTAACACCTGCAGCTGAAGGTATGCTTTCCTGAAACAAACAGTGTTACTTCACTGTCCCATGTGGTTTCTGAGGATGAGGTTTGACACTGGAGCCAATCACTGTAACTGTGAACAGCTGGTAGAAGACATGGGCCCATGCTGTCCTCCCACCTCTCTTTTATCCAGGCTTGCTGCTTCCCTTGCACTAATGTTCAACTTACTCCTCAAGAAGCCAGTTCAGGAAGCAAAAGTGGCAAAAAGCCTGTAACTATATAGTGAACAGATTCCTGACCTCCTTTAGTCAATGCACTGTGGGGTTAGACGAGCACCAGAACTAATGCAGAAGTTGGCCTTCAGCTGGCCAAATGCTGGTGAGCGTAAGTTGAGAGATCAGCGGCAGTAAAACCTGAAACCTGACTACGGCCTTATGAGGCCCCAGTCAAACTTCTGCGCCTGCTGGTCCTCACCCAGCAGAAGAGCTCCTTGGGGACATGCACCAGGCAACACTATCTAGGCCAACTCTAAGGAAACTGTCATTAAACCAAAGGCAAAGGCAACATTCAGCCACTTTTCCCCCCTCCGCCACCGTTCCAAGCAGATCTTTGATCCACCCTGGGACACAGCCCCGCTGCACAGTTGTACAAAATGGAGTCAAACACACGACATGTTGTAGAACAAGCACTTGGATTAATTGTCCGCGTCCTTTCTTATTTCTTTGTGTTACACAGCCTGCTGCAGGCATTTTAGTCATGATTTTACGCTACAGACATCAAGATTATTAAGTGCTGAATCTACCTTTTTAGGCTGTTCCTAATGTTTGGCAGAGTTGGAGAATACTACCTCGGGGTGCTCCTTCCCTGGGAGCCCTGACGGGATGTTGCAGTTAAGCCACATCCACACAGCTAAAACCACAGAATTTAAAAACAGCTGTGAAATCCAACTGTGTCTGATCTGCCTCGGTGTTTGGCCTGTCTCTGTGGGGCCAAATTTGTTTAACTCAAAGTAAAAATATGAGTTAGCACAATTCGCTAGACTAGGCAAAAGCATTTTTGGAAGATTGTTTTCAACCCACTTGTAACAAACAAATTTGGGCCACCACCTATACATGCCAGAAAAAATGTTTATCTTGCCTAGCCAAAATTGAGCAAAATAGATTTTTTGGCAGCTTGGACAAAGCTTTAGGCCTGACTTTTTAAGGTCCCCTCCTAATTCCGGTTTTCCATTCCCCACCCTTCGGAGTTTCTCAGAGGATTCTCTGTCCTTGATGGCCTTTCAGTTTGGGTACTGTCATTTTAATGTTTTCTCCCTTATGTTCTTCTCTTTCCTTTAGTTTTCTTTTGCATTTGCTTTCTTTCTATACTGTTTAATGGAAACATATTAAAGGACCTCCTATCTCTGTCATTCCTACATTTGTTTCCCTAGCCAAGGGTATACCTCGATACACCTTGATTAAACTTCCAATGTATTAAATGATTGAGAAACACGAATCTTAACAGTGGCCTAAGACCATCATTCCAAAAAGCATAAGGAAATTTTTATTTACCTAAGTCTTACTAATACATATATATATATAAAATATAGGCATATACATACAGATTGATAGGTATATATTTTAATATTCTTGCCACTTCCTCAAAAACTAGCACAGAAAAGATACACATAAGGAAAAACAGACTAAAGTGAGACTTTTGAGCAAGACAATTTCAGAAGGAGAGGAAAATAGACAAACTCAATAGTTTAACAAGGAACACTGGATTCTATAATGTCCAGACACACTGGACTTCCTTCTGATACTACAGACTTCATATATTTCCTATATAATAGATCTCAAAACTCCTGTGTATTTAGCATTAACAGCATGAACCATTTATAAGATAGCTCAGACTCCAAAAAGTCAACAGGTAAACTTTCACCATTCCAGCTAGAACTTTCTGAAATTGTATTTGAATTTTTTAAATACAGGAACTCAAAGTCATACTGAGTCTCACACCATTCACAGTAAGCACTGAATAGTTTTGTATGCATTCCCAAAGCTAATCAGACTAATCTGGAAGTACTAGTAATTTTCTGCTGAATATGTTTCCTAAAAATTGTCTCTCCATCTCCACAGATTTTAAATTACAATGGTAACCAGTTGTCTTGGGGATGACGAGAAGCTATTCTGCACAAGCAGTTGTTCAGACTCCCCAGTGAATTCTTATTCTAAGAGTTTGTATATGCATGTTTTAGTAAGTGCCTCCAACTATTGCCTCAGATTTATTTTTCGGAATATATGAGCACTTGAAATCATTTCATGATAAACATGTCAAGGGCCCATTTTATCATTTTTTTAATTGAAAGCAGGTCACTAAAAACAAATTTGTCCATGTCAAGAATGCAAATGCATTTGGGAGGGATATGACAAGTCATTCAAGCAACACTGAATGTTCAAATTATGCTTAAAAGCTTTATACACAATGCTGAGCAGAAGAAGAGAAACTGCTTAGGCAACCTCTGTGCATACTTCACAGTCCCATTAGGATTGGCTCCCAAATACAAAATATATGCATACACCATGTTAGTATGTGATCAACAACTATTGGTATTCATCACAGGCTTAGAAAATACCATGAAAAGCTAAATGACATCTAAAACATGTTAACTTTCACGTTCTGGGTGACACCACTGCTCCTTGTCATATATGTTACTAAGAGATCTGAGTCCTAACGCGGTCAGAAATCACATGGTATATTAAAGGCTTAAGAAGAATTCTGAAGATTTAAACTTCTGTTTTGACCATGAGCCATAAGTAGAACTGGCCGGCAGGAAGAAAAAAAAAAAGAGGTCGATGTATCTGGGCCACAGAGTAATAGGACTTCCTAGTCAAGTTAAAAAACAGTGACTTAAATTAAGTGGTAAGTATGCTCAAGCAAATTCCTTGCTTTTATCATCCTACCAAGTAGATCACACCATTACCCTGTTTGGGGAATTTGATTAAAAACGACAATAAGAGGTATTTTATTTAGGAGGAGAGTCTTTGCAGGGGTCCATGCAACTCCATTCATGTTGGCAATTTCTATGTTAAAAGGACAGGAATAATCTGATCCATTAATGAATGGATTCAAATCATTTTTCTTCATGCTGGTTTCATCTTTCTGATGTAGCCCAGATTTAAATGCACACAATTAGGTGAGAACTCTGATGTCCATTACCAATTCCTGAAAACTTCAATGTGTTTTCATTTCTTTATAACCAATAGCAATTTTTTTTTCTACTGGGAAAAAAAAATAGTAAAAGCAAAAGCAATATCCAAGCCAATACTCAGCCTTCAGAAGACTCTACAGAGCACACAGATGACATCCTATACCAGGGTAATATATTTCCTTAGACAATAGATGAAGAGAGATTTCAGATGGTATGTAGGGATGTAATATTAACATCAAATACATTCCAACTCCCTTATCTAATCTAATGCGCCATTTAGCAGCTGATATATCAGGTCAAGTCTTTGAATCAGTTTTGCGCCAGGGAGTAAATGATGCCTAATATTTAAATAATCATCCTTTTGACAAAGATGAACTTGATCAGTAATAAAGATTGTTTCCAATCAATGATCTTCAAAAGGTCTCTTCTGTTTCTTTCCAGACGACTACACAAAACATCACAGTACATAAAATATGTTGGCCTAATCTGCTGCCACTTGTTTCCTTCTTTGCCATTATTTCTTGAGCTTTATGAGGTACTTTTGTAACTGTTTGGGGCCTAGAAAAGGCATGCTCTCGCTTTCATATGGAAACTGTAAGCACTTGCATCCTTCCCCTGCCAGAACACACACACGCACACAAGCTGGCATTCTTCTAATTACGAAAGTTAAAAAAAAAATCACAGCTGTAATATTAATAGCAAATACATTCTGGTTCATGTCTGGTTACACTCAGGTGAACACTGATAAGTCATGTGTGAGGTTCTCATACACAGCTCTGCCACTGCAACACCAATCCTAACATGCCTCAGCCTCTTTTAGACATTGTCGTACACCTCAGTCCTGAATGGACTCTTGCTATTCCAGTCCAGTATTAATATATGCAATAATCAGCTTCATGGAAAAAGCTTTGGCCTAAAGGATCAATATCCTCTCAAAAAGGAATGATGAGAATTGCTGCCTCAAAATGCCGCCACTGTATGGCCCTCTTTTAACTTTCCCCTCCTTGGCCTGGGACACTCTACCTGAGACAAAGGGGCACGGCACAGCAGAGCTGTGCTCTGCAATCGCATTTGTCCGTTGGTGAAAGTCGGCTGCATCACCATCAAAACCTCAGTTTCTGCACTTGTAGCTTACGAGAGAAATGCTCAAAAGCAACAAACATACAGCAGTGGGAAAGCTATGCCGTGTAACTCCTGGTTTGTAAGTCAACTTGAATTATATCGCTGGAATTGCAAGCACTGCAGGGCCCCCCTAGCCCGGGGTTTGTTCTTCTCGCAGCACCACATTCGGGTCGTTACAGAAGGCAGCTGCCATTCCACGTGCCTCTTTGGGCCAGAGGAGCCGCTGCCCAGAGGCGAGCAGCCAGCCTCGAGCACGCTGCCTCTGCCCCAGCCCCGGCGGTGCGAGGCAAGCGAAAGGGAAAGCAGGCACGGCCCTCGAAACACCAGTCCTCTCCTCTGGCACAGGCAGAACTACTGTTCTTTTCAAAAATCCCCTGCTCTTAGCAAGGTTTGTTTTTCTAACTGGTTCCCAGAAACCTCTTGGGGGTTCCAGGCCCAGAAAAGTAATTACTGCATTACTTTGGCCACAGACACAATATCAACCTTGTTAGACTTGGCCTGTGGAGACAGCCAAACACCTGCTGCTGCAGCATTTATTTGATAAGCTTCATGGTTCGCTAACATAAACCTGATCCTGCTGACCTGCAGGAGGATGAAAAGGAGAGGGGGGGAAAGGGTGGAGCAGGTAGGCGATCTCACGGCCTGCCGGCCCAGCGGCTCGCAGCCCTCTCTCCCAGCAAGCTCCCATTTCTCTTTGCTTTCTTGTTTCCTGGTGAGAGCTTCAGAGAATTGGTTTTCCCCCTGCAGTTATGCAAGCAGATGTGGAAGGGGCTAGGATTCCCATGCCTTATGACGGATTAACTGACAAGCACGGGATCAATACGGGAATTGTTCTAGGTCTGGCCGCATCTGTAGCCTTCCGAAGCAGACAGAATAGCTGCACACACTCTCGTTGGCATGGTGGTGTGCACTGAAAGGCTGGCTTAGTACCAAAGTCCATTACTTAACAGCAAGGGGGGAAGGAAGGGCTGCAAATCAGTCAAGTCAACAGATAAAAGCCTGGGGAGAAAAGCAGATGTAGAAATAGAAACTTGATTTTTATTCCTCAAATGATGCACTTTTCTCGTCTAGGACAAAAAAAGAAAGAGGGGATGGGAGGGAAATGAAACGAGGTTTTGTCCAAAACAGGACCGTTGTCTCCTCCGATGGATACTGCCAAGGAAAAAAAACAAAACAAAACAAAACAAAACAAAACAAAACAAAAAACAGAAGAGCCAGGGGACTTAGCAGGAAGGAGAAACTAATCTTCCTAACTCTGGTGGTTGATGTCAGGAAAGAAACACTTCTGACAGGCTAGCTTGCTCTCCTCTAAGCCTCACCTTTTCTCTAGGTAAAGGGAATCAAAAGTGGACTATGCAGAAAACCAGGAAAGTACATGTCCATGTATCTGCTAGTTGTCATTTACATGGAAAGGGTTTGACTTCAGGACAGTGAGTTTTCTAGTGTACCTCCATCTGTGTATGTTGATAGTGTGTCTTGGAGATACACAGAGTGATTCACCCACTTGGGAGATGGTGAGAAGCAAATGAGTCACTCTGGATGACATCAGAGCCAGCCCAAACATTTATTCAAACTTGGCAAAATCTGAACACTAAACCTCTGAACATGTGTGGAATTGTCTACATGATCATATTCCACCTTATTTCACCTCCTTCTGCTGGCTCAGAACTTCAGGAACTTTATCTCCTGATGGAGAAGAAACTGAGAAAATTCAAATAATATGCCACAAGACATTTTCTGGATAGATCCAACCCAAATCAAAGCAAAAATCTCAAAAGAAAACTTCTCTTGTAGACTCTCAAGCCCAGCTTTACAGGTATGTGAAATTCAGATAACAGTTGATAAACATCTGAAGTTTTGGGCTAGTACCAATATTCTACTTTTGTATTCACCCTTCATTGTACGGGATCCACAGCATCAAAGCGAAACGCTAAGTACACACAGAAAACCAGCATGACTGGATTTGCAGAGCTCTAACGCAGCCAACTGTCCTTCAATTTCTGCCTTTATTGACTGGCCTGTTTCTCTCCGAACAATACGAGATTTTTTAGAACTAGTAATTAAGGATGAGAAAAAAACAACTTGATAATATTAGGAGACTTTTGTGGAAAGTATTGCAGGCAAGAAGACAGAGAGTGTAGGTGAATTCGAACCATGCTAAGAATCCTGTATTGTTTGGAAGCCTGTGGGTACAGAAGACCCACAAAGTACTGCCCAGCATGAAAATCTTGAGAGCAATGAATGATGTGTCCAACTTCTGGAAAATGCACCAGAGTGAACCATCTTAGTTTTCTTAAAAATTGCTGATGACTGAAGCCAATAACTTCATTCTTTATCCACCATTTTGCTTGAGGCTAACAGAAAAAAGTCAAAATGCATTGTTCACCCACCAGGCAGTGGTGATAAAGAACAACTCATGGCCTATTCCCCATGAGCTACTAGAAAGACCAGCAGCAAAACTCCTATGCTAAGGACAACTTCACCGCTTGAAGCCCTCTAAATAATAAAGCCATCTCATCTAAGAAAAGATTAAGAAGCATATAGGCAAAGTATTGCAATGACTACTAAATGTCTTCCTAATGGTATTTTTGAACAAAACACATCATATTACAGGATGTTCTTCTGTATTATTCTGCCTTTTACTCACAAACTTTTTTCTCAAAGCACTGTACATACGGAAGCTCCCTGAAGAACACGTTTCATGGTAAAATACTGGTATACTAGTAGGAATAGTTTTAAATAAAGTTGAATAGCTTTGGCAGCAGCTAGGGTGAAGTACTGTTGGTTACCACATGAGAATCAGCACCCAAGGACCTTGACCTGTAGATCAGCAGAGCACTCTGAAACCACACAGAAGTTTGAAACACAGCAAGGCAAATGAGAAACAACAATGAGAGCCGTACAGCTCGCTCAGAGCATCCCCAAGAGAACAGCCATATGCTGACAACAAACACTGAAGTCGAAAGGAACCAAAATTGTTCAACAGATTCTTAAAATAAATCCTCCCAACAGGCCCTGCTTCCTGTTCTGTTAACAGCCACCCGACCAGAGGAGTGGAGCTTGCTCCAAGTCACATAAATGCAAGTGTGCACAAGGGCACTGAGCTGCGTATGTGTGTGTGTGTGACTGCACATGTTCTTGTGTGGCCAGCTAAAGGACCATGAGAAGAACATGAAAGCAGGATGTTGCCCTCGCCATTTTCTTCCTTTTGCAGAGAACTTCATGTAGAAGTTCTTTTCACGGAAAATTGTGAGCTTTTTCCTCTCTACAGGTAAAACATGAGCAAAAGTGTTGCAGGCCCTTCATAGTGCAAGGGTAACTAGAGCTCAGCCTAGTACCGGTACTGAGAAGTAACACATCCCATGTGCTGCGTCACGTCCCTGGGAATCTCCAGGATCAAGATCTTACTGCTGTCCCATTTTGTGTGACAGACAAGAATCAAATTGGCTGAGAGTAGAATATCAAGATAAAACTTTTTTCATGGTAACTGAATATTGTGGTGTCAAATACCTCTTCTTCAAAAGCATCTTTCTAGCTTTATGGTTGCAAAGACAACTTTTACATGGTGAACCCAGAGTAAGCAATATATCAAGTTGTCTGACTTTGCAAACACACTAAAACAGGTTTCTCAAAAATAACTTCCACATCGTAGCTTGATGCCTTGAAATGACTGTCTGAACCCCATCCTTCTCCCCAGAGGTTTTTGTTTGAACATACCTGGTTTCTTCAGCTTTGAGTCAATGGAAGAAAGAGACTGTGGCTTTTCAATATGGGCTGGGTTAAAACCTATTGAAACTAGTAGATCTCACACTACACTTCCTTTCAAGCTAAATAAGGCAACAGTTAAATACCTCTTTGTTTAGCAATTGCTAAAAACAAAAGACTGAAAAAAAAAAAAAAAAAAAACCAACACAGGCTGAGAAGGGTCTGGACCTCACAAGACAAAGGGAATCACAGGAACAGATGCCCCAAATGTGGAGATTAGTGCGATGAATAGTGCAGCTCTGCTCTGAGAGGAGCAGAACTGATGAACCCCAACCAATTGCCTAGCAGAGCTGAGGATGAGTATGGTATCCCTTTTAACATATGAAGCAGATCCTAACGTGAGGCTTACTGTAAGCCAATGTTAAATACACCATTTTTTTTTTTTTACTACATTAAACTACTGTAGTTATTCCTTTGGTATTTTGCTAGCTGTCACTCAACGCAAGTGGAATACTAAAAGCATAAAACTGTTTTGTTGTTGTTGTTGTTTTGTTTTGTTTTGTTTTTGTAAAGAATACTACATGAGAATTCCATGAGAAAGCCTAGGTCCTGCCCAATGTAGTCTCCAGATTGGCTGTTATAGATGTAAGAAATTATTTAAGTCAAGCAAAGTATAAGGGATTAAGTGCGTATGTAAAGCTTTGCTCAAACTGAGTCTTAAAGCAGGAAAGCCAAGAAAATGCAAAATTCACTTTGGAAAACTGTGCCCAGAGAAGGCAATACAAGGTTTTCTGGATAACTCTGCAATACCTGGACTATCTACATGTGTATATATGGCCTTTAACACTGTAGAAATGGAGCATGCTACATATGTTGCTGAACATCTCAATCTCTGTAAATTAGAAAAGATGACGAAAAACAGGACATGGAGAAATTCATTTGTCCACTATTACACAAAAAGAATTAGCAGCTGAAGTTGGGTATCTTCAGACCACAACCGTAAAACTGCATTTCCTCTGATATTACTCATTCATAGGGCATATTTAAAAGAGCAGTGAACAACTGATGCTTATGGTTGTTGCTCATTAGCCAGTCAGCAGTAGATGTCCCGCATATGCTCATTTAGCGTAACAAATATTTGCACATGGGATTGAAGTACAGCAAAACCAAACACCCACAGATACTGTCTCAGCTAACCCTCCCTTCCAAGGCCTAGTTCCATTCCCTCCTCCATCTCCATCCCTCCATTAATCTCTCCATTTGCCTTTTAGCTTTGCTTAGATTACAAGTTATCGTCACTATGTACATGAAAACTGTAACCAAAGACTGCCTGTGCCTAACAATCACTCAAGTCATTTCCAGCTAATGATTTACTGCTTGCTTCACTTCCCCACCCACTGTCTGGCTTTTTTAGGGCAAAGACATAATTTCTTGCATGTTGCTAGAGGACTACGCGCACACCAATGGGGCTAAGAATGCAATAAAAAAGATTTAATAGCAAAGGGGATGAATAGAACATTCTAGTATTTTCCCTTCAGCAGAAAACTGCGTTTCCACTACGGTGGCAAAGTCTCCTATGCCCAGAACAAGCTAAGTACTGCCTTCTGACAATGCAGTGGAAGTACTTGTGGCGAGACAGACCCATCTCTCTGCTGATCCGATTCTTCAATGAGACAATTCACTGTCTGTTTCTGGGGAGGAATGAATGGAGGAGTTAGATCAATTATCCGAGAGTCTTCAGGATACAATCTGACAGATGATGAAAGAACTCTAATATGTAATTGAAATACCCTGTACCAAAACATCCACATTAAACCTCTGTTGATTACACACAGGTCTGAGCTATCTCAGACCTTCAGAACAGGAATTGAGTTGTTTATCAGTGAAAGCCAAACTTCTGAAAAGCTGGCTGCCCACTACAGAGCCTTTGTGTTGGGTAAATTAGCTTCAGGAAAAGAATCAAAATGAATTAAAACCACATGGAGATCCTCTCCCTTTACCCCTTTCCTTTCGCTATATGAATCCCCTCACCAGGAGACAGAGGCCAGTTCAGTCTAATTTAGTCCAGTGTTTTTGTTTCCTAAAGTCTCAGTCTTGGGCTGAGTCCATTAATAGGCTGCAGCTGATTTTAATCTAGATGAACTCAGGACTTCTCTCTTCTTTGGTTTTAAAAAGATTACAAATTGTGTGTTATATAAATAGAGGGAAAAGGGAAAAAAAGAACCAGAATGAGTAAAAAATCTGCTCTCCATTAGCTGACCTGCTGAACAAGCCTGTGATTCAAATAAAGATGAGAAATGAGAGCTGTGGGGGGAAAATTACACAACTAAAAGCTCTAGTGATACTGCACCCAGACACACTAGTAAGAGGAGATGCAGTAATGTCTGATAGCTACCATTACCATCTCGACAACACAGGAGATAGTAATAAGGCTCCAAATGTGTCAAACCAGATGCCTCAAAGACTGTTCTGATAATTTGCAGCATCCTTTCCCAGTTAAGCTTAAAATCACATTGATCAGCAATCGTGACCTCTTCATATCTCATCTCTCTTTGATAGCCAAGGTGGAACAAATTGGTCTTCTTAGAGTAGCTCCCTGTGGATATTTATCAGAATAAAAGAGTGCCATGATACCTACATGGACTGATTCAAGTGGGAGCTCTAAAAAGGGGTGCTGACGTTCAAGAGAGCTGCCTCAGATCAGTGCTGAGTTACCTTGGGGGAACAGGCTATAGAGAAGGTGTATGGGTATGCTGTCCTCTAGAACAACCAGTTCTGGGGTCCTCAGGATAAGTGAAAGACGAAATGAAACCCATACCAAATGAAATGCAAAACTAATTTTCATTTTGTCCAGAAAACCCAGACTAGATTAGCTCTAACAAGTATGAAAAAGAAGAGTAAACTAGTCTGCTGCAAAAGGTAAATGGGAGAATTATTTTTGGTATGATGCACCAGCTCAGAAGCTTTAACACAAGTCTTCCTGCCATGGAAAAGAATGACAGAAGAAAATCACTTCCTTCTAGTGCTGTTTCTTCTGACCACAGTTGTATGTGACTGTCAATAAAGCTGTCAGTACTGCTATACAGAAGTATTAATATGGTTATGGTCAAAACACTTTTCCTATTATTGGTATCAAGCCCCTCTGCGTAGACATCTTTGTTTCTTTTCCTCCTGTCACACAGAAGGAAAGAAGAGCTGGATGCCATAATTCTCCGTCTCAGAACAGGCAGTCTTTTTATTGACTTTTTAACTACCTAGGCTTACTCCTGCTCACTTCTCAATATAGTGTGTTTTTAAGTGTACCTTAAACTAATGTTATGTGCTCTCACCCCCAGATCTCCCAGCACCACTTTTTTTTTAATTAATTTCCTTGTGTGCTTTTTTGTCTTAAATAACTGATTCAAACACTTAGAATGCTATGATACAGTACTACCATGGATCTGAAAATTGAGAATGCCAACCTCAAATTATTCTCATCCTGGAGGGAAGGGGTTGGGCTTTTTGTTTTTTTATGCTGACTTGAATTCTCTGGCTACTTTATGTTACTCGGGCACTCTACACATAGTCATAGGACAGTGGGTATTTCAAGCCTGGGCGAATTCATGATTTTAAAAACAATTACGATAAGCTGCAAATTTGACTCTCATTTTTCTTGATGCTCAACTTCAGAGCTGATACATTAGAACTTTCCTTTTAGAGGAATCTCACAAACAGCTCATACACAAGTGCTCTATTTAAAAACAACCACTGAGGAGCGAAGTCAAGTGCGAAGGGACTATGACCAGCAAGGGAGTAAAGTGCAACTACTCACAGCACACTGTAGTCACAGTCCTGGTGAAGAAGAAAGTGGCAGCCACTTGGAAGAAGGAGAGTCCTTTACAGAGCTGTCTGTAAAAGACTTTTGTTATTCAAATCCAGCTGAGAAATACAGGTAAAAATCTACTTTCAATACACAAGAAAAAAAGGTTTTTAATAACCCATGAGCAAGATTTTTAGTGAGTTGTACTCACAAACAAAAGATCCCAAGAAGCTGAAGTGTTTACATCATTATAACTTTAAAATCTCCAAATAGCATTTGATCCCTCAGAGAATCCATTTCAGAACTCCAGAAATGTTTTTCCTCTGTGTGCTAATGCTGACATTTTGGGAATCAAAGGCATCTGTTTTAGACAAACCAAGAGAGTATATATCTACATAAAATAAAAGCTTCTGCTTTGCCATACGAAGGAAATACAAGAGACATAGTAAAAGTGCTAGTAATCAATAATAAATAGTAGATATACAGAGAAATGGATGGACAGACATGAGTAAGAGGAATTACACAATCCTAATCAGCTTTACCTGAATACAACCCCTTGTAATAAATCTCAATTGCAGTGATAAACGTGCCTGTATTAAATCCAGCAATTTTTCATTCTTTGCTAATGGGGCAAATGTAATTTGGAAGGGGTCTACATGAAATCACTGGAGGTTTTATTTGTATAACTTTTCTGGAGTTTGACTAGGACTAGGACTAGACTTGATTGCATGTGGGTGGCTGTGGGGCGGGTGGACAGCTGGGTGAAAAACTATGACAAAAGGAATCTTGTCCCATTTCCTGCCTGTGCTTCATTCACTAATGAGTACTGCTCTGGGTCACTCTCAAGATTTCTTCATCTGTTGTTGTCTCGTCTGTAAAAGGGGCACCCCAGCAGTGGAGCTGTTGTCAGCTTGTCTTGAGAGTTTATTCGGCTGCCTCTCACCCCTGCAGCTGTGTGGGATTGTAAGTGCCTGGCTGTAAACAATGCCATATTTCGTGCTTCTTTTTGGATGACTTGAAGGCCAGTCTGAGGCCAGATGTGTTTGCTGGTGTAATCTGTTTCCCATTTCTCGTAATAAATGCATATCTCAACAACTACTAATAAAGTGAAATCAGGATTTATCTGTTGTCTTCTTCAATGTGATTTGTGTTGGAAAGAGAATGTTAATAAAACACAGTGAAGTCTTCAGTCTCTCCTTTCTTCCTGGAACACATTAAATACCCAGTCAATGTATCCCTACCAGTAAACAACCAGACTGGTGAATCTACGCCACTGGACTCCTCCTGTAGTAACCAATATCTCTCTTGCTACCTTGTGGGAACGACATCGTTTTCCTTCAAGAAACACTGCTTTGTAGTAACACCACTGCCTATTTATTCTAGCTTCTTTTGCCAGATCAGTTGACTTGAAAAAGTTTCCTCCTGGTAACAGGTTTAGTCTTTTTACTAGGATTCTTTCAGAAAAGGCTTCTCCCTGTCCACAGGCAGCTTTCAGCTGGGTCTCCCACAGCGAACTATTCCATTAGCAAGTCCAGTCCCCACATGAGAAACCCAATTACAGGAGCCATGTGAAGATTGTCTCTCTTTCCCTGGGTCCAGGGTAGCTCCCTGTGAGTTCCAATAAGCCTCTACTCAAGGAAAAGGAGTAAATCACACCCTGTTTTTGTTATGACAAAGAGATGCCTTTTGATTTGTATTGTATTTTGAAATAGCTTTCCCCTTCCAAGCAGGTGAAGAGGTGAGGCATTTCAGAGAAATGCCCCATAGTTTCATCCCAAAGGAGGTTTTGCCAAGCACCCTAGCCCTGGGAAGCAGAGGAAGCCCCTTCCACAGTGTAAGGCAGCTCTAACTGCAGATGCATCAAAACAGCACCTACTTTTATTCAAGATAATTGTTCCCTGACAGTACTCAGAAGTTCATCTATTGTCTTCAGGCACACTACTGAATGTTAGCTCCTCAGTCAGCCTTGCTAGCTCTGTTCAGCAAATGGACCGCAAAAAAAAAAAGAAAAAAAAGAAAAAGAAAGTAGATTCTATTTCCTCTGTGCCTCTTCAGTTTTATTTTAACACCCAAGTATAAAAACCTGTAACTGCACATGTAAAACTCCATGACTGGCATAATTGAAGACAACAGTTTTAGCTGGCATGGAATACATGATTTATTCCATTAAAACCACTCATGATTATATGTGAGAAGGAAAGACCTCTTTTTAGCTTTTAAAAAACAAATAATTTCTAGGGTTAGCAATTAGAAAAACAAAACAAAACCAAAACATTTGTACTTGTACACTGAGTATACTTGCTGTGGGGCTTGACTAAGATGTGCTAAATGTAATCTTGGATTTTTTCTTCAAAGAACCACCACACTTGAAGATGCCAGTAATGTAAAAAACCTACGTCTGGACACAGTCTTCCCCCCACTGCTCCATCTGTGTTTTCAGCATTTTACTATGCTTTCACATCTACTATGTGAAGTAAAGATCAATCTATTTCCAGAAGGCTACTTTGGTGGGTGGTCTGAGTTCATTTTATTTCTTAACTTTATTTTCCAGGACATTCAGAGTTTTCTTTCCATTTTCTGTGTTGAACTTTGTGGTTTTACAGAGCCACAATACCAATAACATAATATTGAGTATTTGTTTTATTTCTTCCTGTATCCAGCATGGCTTTATACACAAGTTGATCACCTCCAGAACCACATTTGCTATCCAAGAAGCATAACTGATTTGAGCTTGGCCCTAGTTCTTGTGCCTTCATCAGTTTTGTATATGATTGACATACTTTGACCCCTCAAAGAATATTCCTTACACTTGACCTTCTCGGTAGATTCATGGAATTCTCCTCATTCTCTTTGCATTCTTATCACATGCTTCCACTCTGCAAAATCAACATGTCCTCAGAACACTTACATTAAACAAAATAAGTTGATTTTCTCTAATTAACATTGTTGCTCTGTCTACTCTTCATCTGACTACAGTAATGTTAGTAGATCCTTCACAAGACATATATTCTGTGGAGCCATTGTATTACAGAAGTTTGCAAACAGTCTTCCAAAACTCATGTCTTACAGGCTGGAGAAAGAAAATCCCTTAGATTTTGGAATTGTGGAAATAGATTCTGTCATAAATGTATGAAAGTGGCATGTTGTACATCACGCACATCATTGGCAACCTGTGAATTAACAAGAAGTCAATCCATGGGTGCACATTGAATACGAAGACAAAACTGGTAAATATGTGTGAGCTTCTTTCATTCTGGGCCCAGAAATTTCATAGCGTCACGTACAAGAAACGAACCCTTTATACCAGAATCAAAATATGCACCCATTTTTTTCCAACACCTCAACAACACAGCATTGCCTCTAATGGGGTGAAAATCTGCTTCTCCAATGTCCCTTGATACCTGCAGAGATGGTACACAGACCAGACAAACCAAAGTAAGAGTACAGGCAGGCAAAGCTGATGATGCAGTCACTGCCTGAGTCATCTGAAGATCTGGAACAATGGCTTTGAGCATGGTAAACTTCCTCATTAATCTGACAGCATTTCAGCCTCATGACTTGAAGGAGGGGGAGAGGGATGGCAGGGACTCTGCCACTTCAGCAGACAGCTCTATGGGTGGAGCAGGAGCAGAAAAGTACAGTAAGCCTGGCTCATTCAGTCTCCAGCAGATACATTCCTGATGCTTCAGCAACATGACTGAACTTTGCATTAAGGACACTCAGTGCCTGCCATACTCAATAAGGAAATGGCATCCCTTACTGTTCCTCATGGTGAGCAACAATGCAGAGGAGAAACAGAAGAGCAGAGAAGCAGCAAAGCCGAGGAACCAGGGTTTAAAACCTCTGACTAACATGACCTAAATAAAATACTAGCACTGTCATACCTGATTCGGGGCTGCCATCCAAGGGAAACCTATTCTTTAGATAAATAGAGTGTCCGCCCTTAACCTCCTGAACTATCAATTTTCCCTGACTAATACTGCAGAAAGGTTGTGCTGCAGTGCCCTGTGCTTCCTCACATTTAAAGTTAGGGTAGCCAAGGGCAACAAAGACTCCTTCCTCTCTAGCCTGATAGCAGAGTTCTTCCTTCCTTTTGTTCACATAAAGAACAAACACTGAGCTGAACAATAACAGTGGATGCTTCATTATGATGCTCTCCTGGGCACACAGCCCTGTTTAGCATTATCTTACCACTTGGTTTTGTTTTGAAGGAAACCATGAATGGTCCTTTCAATTGCTGGTGTTTCAAGATCAACATTACCTCTATTTCCTGTATTTTAAAGCCTCCTTATTTTACCAACAATATGTGGTACGATGAAAAAAAATGGCACAGAACCAATGAACTGAGAAAAATGACAGTCTAGGGTGCAAGCAATAACAAAAGACCATTTAAACTAGCTTTCCCTGAACTAGTTAAGCTACTGATTCTGAGCATTAGGAAAAAAAAAACATACAAACAAAAAAAATCAAACTAAAACCAAAGGAAAGCAAAACAACTTAATCCTTAGCAACTATTCAAGGAAGTGCACATGAGGACCACAGTTAGATTTGGAATATACTAACTCGAAAATATCCAGGCATCTGAACACACTTCCTGAAATCAACATTAGCAGTAGACCCCTTCCTGTCACATCTCCTACCTTATGAACAAAAAAGCCTTTAGGTTATTCAGTAAAATCCATATCCCCTGATCTGTAAACAGACAGCTAGCAAACATTATTTACCACAGACTTATAATTTGTGCATTCCTGCAGAATTTTATTCTTCTTGGACAAGTAATTGTTTCAGACAAGTTACTAAATTATAACTCACTCTTCACACTATGGGAAGGACAGGGGAATGAATTTAATGACAACTTTGCAGTCCTCTCTGGACCATCAATGCAGGCCTAGACAAAACTGGGTAGATTTCATCTACCCTGATCCAGACAAAGGGAAAAGAAGCAGCCCTCGTTCACCATCCACTTCTCTCGCCTAATTCAGGAGTAGGGAAGAGAATTCCAGGCAATCACCCGCCAGCCAATTCCCAGCCCTCTCGCCTCCTCCCGTCTGCCCCATACACAGCACTGCCTACAAAAAGCCCTTCTCTGAACACTGGAACATCTGGAACTGTCATCCAGCTCTCAACAGCTGGCTAATACATATATTTTATACTGGCATTTTGTAGTGAACTGTCTACCATTCCTGCTAGCCACTTCCCAGGCCATACCTGAAGTGTACATTTGCTTATATTAGGGATGAGCTGCAGTTTCTGTAACGACATGCTGCATGTGGGAGTGAAAGGGTTTAATTTTCTGCACCTGGACAGTAATTATTATCATTTACTTACAGACAGGTAAACTGAGGCATACAGTAATTAAGCCATTTACATGGATCACCCAGGAAATCACTCTCATGAAAAAAAAAGGTTTCCCCTTGCCTTTAGCTCAGTCTGTGAGCTGGTCCAAAGCCTTACCCCAACCCAAAGCATTTACAGTTGGCAGCTGACACATAATGACCGTAAGGATGAAGGCAATGATAATGACTGCTTCCTTGACATATTCTGCCTTCATTCATACCTGGTTTAGGCTTAGCAAGACGTGCCCACTTCATTCTGTCACCTTACTGTGCAAACAAAATCATACCCCCGGTAAGCAAAGCTGTACCAAAAACAGGGCAGGAGCAAAAGGAGGCAGACAGCCTCCTTCGTCCTCAGCCAGGTCTCCTCTTCTGCAAAGATCTGTCCACAGGGGAGACAGCCTTGAACTGAGCATGCGGCAAGCTGGCCTTGATTAGTGCCACGCTGTCGGCCGCAGCCCTCAGGTGGGTCAGCTCATTTACCCCCTCTGCAGATTGCATTTGTACATGGAAGTTTCCTGTGCCCTTGAGCGCTGCAGTAATGAGCGGTGTCCTTGCTGAGCCCAGGCAGCTGGGACCAGCTGGAGAGCCGCCCTTCTCCCCTCGTGTTCAGACTTGACAGTGGAATTCAGTTCATTTTACACAGGAGAAATCTGGCCTTGCTCTGACTTCTGGCCACAGCTTAGGAACCTCTCCTAGGGCACGACAAATCTTCAAAATGAAAATCAGACAGTGTCTGTGGTGGCTGCTAGTGCTCTCTGTGGTTAGGGTAGGTGGGAGGCTACAGGTCAGCATCGTGACCACCTGCTCCCCAGTACAGTCTAATGCCCATCGTAGAGAAAAACGGGGAGCACACCTGTTTCACAAGGAAAAGAAAGTATTCCGGATGAATGCAAGTTAGCTCTGTTAAATTCCAGGAGAGTCCTAGTCGGTGTTACTCAGCTGGAAGGACGGCAGTGATGGAGCAAGGCCACAGAGATGTGGGGGGAGAACACTCAAAGGCAGAGAAGAAACAACATACCTCTGAGCTCTGATGTGCCCAGCATGAGGCCGTGCCTCCGTATTAAATATGAAAGTGGCTGGGGATCACATTACAGGACTACCAGAGTTATGCTTCAACCACCCTAATTTAGTGTTTTTGGCTTTTGCTATCACATTAGAATACATTGGCTTGATTTTCAAAGGTAACAAGCACCTACGGCTCCCACTGACTTTAGTGACAGCTGCAGATCTAAAAATCAATTTAAGATAGTTTGCATATTTAGAAGAAGTGAAGGAAAATAAAAGGCCTATTGTGTGGATACGAATAGTTTAAACACTGCTGATGGGTGGTATATGAGTCCCTTCCCTTTTCAAATGAATTTCACTTCATGTTTTGTTTGGTTTTCCTGTTGATGCATCCTGCACCCTCCAGTGCTAAGCTGGTGGGATCCCACATACTTTTCCTGGCATGTGGAGTTTAAAATAAGAGACCTCAGCAATCGGATATCCTCACCATTTCCAGCTATTGAACACAATCATGAGTACTGGGATCCAATTTCAGAGCAGAAAAGAAAAGATATATAGGAATATTCTCCCTGTGTTGGTACGCGACAGACAAAAGAAAGAGAAGCAAACAGGATGTTCTGCTCTTCGGTGAACCCCAGCAAATGACCCCAGCAGACAGAATACAGTCTGCAAACAATCAGCTACAATATATGTGCCTGGCTGACCGATAGCTCGTTCTGGGTAATTCACTCCCAGCACAAATACGGAATGGAAAAGTAAAAGGGAGGGTACTTCTCATTGAAAACTGACTTAGCTGTAGTGTGCAGTTCCAACCTGACACGCCTCAAGACTGAAGTCCTTCATCAAATGCATGTAGCCTGAAGGAAATATGTGATGTTTTTTTCTATACGCTACTAAGCAAAAGAGTCTCATCCCAAAATACACTCAGAACATCTACAGGAATGCAATGCTCGGCATTCAGGACTTAGGACATCAGCCTTCTAGGACGTAAGCCTATTGTAAGCTTACTCACTCAGTAGTGCACATCCCAGCTGTGGTTTCCAGACTGGCACATAGCACTCTTGAGAAGTCACTCTATCACAGACTGCTTGACAGCACTCTAATAGTCATGCAACATATTCTAGAAATGTCACTCTCCACATCTCTGCTGCTGCTTCTGGGGAGCACACCTTTGTAGGGCTTTGGACTAATATGGAACATTGTTTCTGTAATGGCAAGACTAGGAAGTCCAAATGAAAAGCGGATTCAGTGGAAAACAGCAAAATCTTTTCAGCAATAACATCTCTTGATAAACTGTTAATTCTAGCATCGTCTCTTCACCCATGCAGCCACATGTGCGCTGCCTGGCCTCAGCTGCGCCTTGGGCAGACCCTCTAGGGTTATTCAGGTGGCAAACCAAGGAGGGCCAGGGCTGACACACCATGCTCTAATAAACCAGTGTCACTTTTATCTCCGTAACCCTTAGTTAAGTCAATCCAGTCCCAAATTTTTCAGGGGTCTTCAAAGAACCAAATGACAAAGGGCCAGATTTTGCTTTCACTACAACATAACAATGAGGAGAAACACCATAACAATCACTAACACTATGTAACTAGTATTACACTCAGATCTACTGTAAACTAAATTAATCGCTTAATAAATTCTGTAGGTAAATAGTGGCTTATAGCTGGTGTTAGTACTGTCTTTTGCAAGTATTTGTTATTAATGTTCAGTCTGTTTTAATGATATGTGTGTCCTGTAGCATATTTTTTGGCTTTTTGCTAGATATCCAGAATGCTCTATGGCCCACGCTTGATTATAATATGGAAAACTGCCTTTTACAAACAGCAACACTTACATGGATAGTTACAAAATCTCAGGTAGTACATTACCTTTTTTTACTTATCCTGCATGAACACCGAATGGTAGCAGAAAGGGGAGGTACAAATATACAGTTGACAAATATTTGTTTAAAAGTTCAAATGAAAAGACAGAAAAAAGTTTACAATACTATCCAACATTATTAATTTTAGGGAATGACTGTAATGAGAAAAACTTTTTGAAGTAAAAACCTGTTTGTTGGGAGGTTTTATCACGTGTCTGTCTGCATGAAAGTGCTATATATTCCTGTTCCATCTTATCAAGAGAGATTTAAACCTACATGATAAGATCATTTAAATTTGTGGTTAGTCCAGTTTTAAAGACAGGGCAAGTCTACACATCAGATGCAGAGATATCTGAGTTGTTCTAGCTGTGTTAATCCTGGAAACACAGAGAAAGTTTCAAAGAAAAACAGCACTGGGGCCAAAGCAGCAGGAACCTTGTTTGCAAGTGCTATCCCTGTGCTAATAAGCCCCCCCTCAGGCAAAGTTTTCTAGTTTCGGTGAAGTGCTATTCAAATGTGCCTATCTACACAGCATTGCACCGTGGAGACGTACAGGTTTAGACTGGAGCTAACTGCTGGAGCTCCACGCCACTCTCCCCTGCCTAGCACAGAGAATGACACAGCTTCCAGCGGTTCCCTTTGGCAACTAAGCTGTACACTCACAGATTTCACATGCAGAATACATCAAGACCTACAGCTAAAGAAATGTTGCATATACTACAAAGGCTAAGTCATTTGGGTCATAGCCCTCTATTGCTAACTGTTGTTTTATGAGATAAAATGACGGTAGTGATGGCTTCACCAAACATGCTAGTGGCAATACAAAATGCCAGAACAGACATAGACTTTGAGAACACCAAAAGAAATGTAGTTGTGCCTATGTGAGAAAGAGATCAGTCACAGTAAGACTTAACTGCCTCTTACCTTCATAAGCTGCACACAAAAGCATATGACTTTATTCTGGCGGAAAAACACCATTTTGGACATTTTCTTGGCTCCCTACTCATGAATGTGTTTGCTTAAGAACATTAAGTCCACTGTAGGTACATCTGTCCTTATTCTACAAATCTGTAGCTTGAAAGATATAACATCTTCTACATTAAAATCAGGCAATCAATAGCGGAGTCTTGGACTTCTGTGAGAAAATTCAGTTCCCAGAACAATATAACGTCACAAATCACAGATTCTACCTCTAATCAACACACACCTTCACTCCTTATGTTAAAAGCCTTTCGGAAAAAAGGCCATTTGCTTTAGCACTGTGCTGAAAACACAGGGGAGCAACCCACTTTGATCAGGAATTCATTACTCTGAGACTAGTAAGGACAAGATTTCTGTGAAGTGAGACCATTTTGTCCCAAGAAGCCTGTGGTATATGACAGTCTTGAACAGAGACTGAATCTTTGCAAATATAGACTCATATTCTTCAGCTCATTTGCTTAACAGCACTGGCTTAAAATAAATTAGTTTTGATTCACACTTGTGTAAATGAGAACAGATTTGGCACACTGCTTGCACTAAGTTTTTTCAAATTATGTCCTGTGCAACTTAAGAAAAATTAAATGCTGGCACTTTGGTTGCAATCTAGCAAATCATTTAGGGATGTGCTTGGCTTTCACTGCAGGAAAGCTGTACCATTATCTTCGGTGTCTTTACATATGCGTTCAGAAATAAGCAGGTACTTCAATACTGTGTGCTACACTGGATTTATCCAGTATAACATCCTTCTGCAAGTTACAGTCCCAGCAAAAAGTCTGGCCAGAAACTTTACCAATCTCTTGTCTATCTACTATACAGCTAGAAAGACCATGTTTGCAGAGGAAAACATTTAACTTTATTGAAATGACAGGGTTTATTTTGTTCCTACTGGGTCTAAACCCAAGATACCTCTAGTCTTCCTTCACAATTAAAAAAATTACATTACCATTTTTAGCTTTCTATCTGTGCTAGCCATGGAGTTGGGCTACTCCAGCAAGGGTTTTGCCAATGCAGCTGCAGAGCAGCAGAGTGATTCCCACAAAGCCACCTAGTGAGGATGCACTCATCCAAGTGAACAGCTTTCCTGGGTCATGTTCAGTAATCCATTCCCCAGAAATGCCAAGAACTATCTGGAAATTTTCATTTATGTCAGCTACATCAATAGGGGAGATTTTGCTGGCAAAGGAATGATGGAGGTCTTATTTTTTTCACATTCCCTACCGTCAAGATGGACCTAGCTTGCAAACTGATCATGCTTTTTTGCTCTCATTATTATAAACCTGTTACAAGTAGCATGAGCCTTTCAGTGTCCTGTGGGGAATACATCAAAAACTGTTCCACCCCACAGAGATCCTAACAATGATCAGTTCATCTTTATCCCTCCAATAGGGCCGGAAATCACCAGTGGCACTGAAAATTTGTTACCATCTCAATGGCAAAGCACAACTTTATTCCCATTAATCTGTCTTCCACCCATTCACACATCAAGTACAACCCTGCTTCATTTTACAGATTATATCCATGTTGCTCCAGACAAAGGTCACTTTATAGTTACAGTTCTTCAATTGAATGAAAGCTTTTGATGCAGTAAATCATTGTCTCTCACTGTTCAGACTCACACAATACAATACAAATAATGCTGCCCTTTCTTTCAGAATTCCCTTTCTACCTCGCTACTCATTACCAAAGCATTTCTTTACAAAATGAAATGAGGCACTTTGCACTTGCTTCAGCCACATAAATTAGTTATAGCACTTTGGAGACCGTTTGCCATGCTGCACTACAAGCCCAGACTCTGCTATTTTGAGACCAAAATGAGCTTTTTTCATTACATTAGTGACAAATGAAACATAATGTAACAAGTTTTCCCAAGATTTGTCTGTTCCTAAAACTCTCCCCCCTTAGCACTGTAAAACTGAAAACCTAAGAAATTCTCCTCCAAGTAGCACCTCCAGAAGCCACCTGCCTCAATAAGGCATCACAGGCAAGGTGAGAGTGGTTGTGTGCACGCAGACACGTGTACAGTGGAAAAGAGGGCAGGAAGGAGAAGGGGTGGATTCATCACCTAACTAATCAACCAGTCCTGCTGGGACAGAAATCAAACTCTTCACTTTGGCAGTATGAAGTATTCTGTCCTTTCTTGAGGTAGTGAGGGGAGCCAGTCAGCACATGACAGAAGTTTTGAGGTTAAATTTGCACACAGTTATAAATTTCTTTCAAATGGAAGAACAGAAACATGGAAGGATAAATCTTGACGTCATGTACGCTCATGGAAAACTGCAACAATTTGAGGGCTCCTTTATTCAGCACTGAAGGTCATAACAAGAACTGAAACCAAAAGCTGAAGGCAGACAAATTCTAATCTGAAATACAGAACAAGCATTTAGCAGCAAGATAGCTAAAACTGGAAAACACTGTCAAGGCAAGGCAGGAACTCACATTTCTTGATGTCTTCAAATAAAAGCAAATGCCTTTCTAGAAGAAATGCTTCAGTGTAACATAAGTTATCAGGTATCTGAAGGAAACGTGATATATGGGGGGTCAGTTTGTGTGACCTCCTGATTCCACCCATCTTTAAACCCTATGAAGCTGAAAATAAGTCATTACTCAAAAACAAGTCCTAGCTCACTAATATTATTTGCCTTATGTTTCCAGAGCTTGAGTTCTTTCAGTGACGAGCAGCGTTAATCACTTGGTAAAGGCACTCAGTGAAAAGTCCCGGTAGGCTCTCCAGTTGGCAAGCAGCCACCACATTCCCTGTTGTCTTTTGCAGCACCATCCTCTTAGTAACAGAGAGTATTTACTTAGGTGAGATGGAATGAGACTTATTTCACAGACAGCTGAGCTGCCGCTTGCTAATAGGTAGGTTCTGTTGCTAGCTTGTATTTATTCTGCAGAATCAGAAGATCGCCCACAGAATACAGCTTAACATTGACATCAGCTTATTCAAGCTATCTTCCATCCGGATATGCATGTACGTGGGTAAGTCACATCTTCTAGTCCAGCTGGCTTAACCCAGTAGGTGCAACGTTCAGCTTCTCTGAAACTACAGCTGGGCAAGATCAGCCCATAATCTGCTCTGACTGATATACCAGTAGCAGCTAATTGTTTCCAATCCAAAATAGAATTGATATCACTGTCGATGACAAAAATCATTCGGACTTGCAGCCCTAAACAAGTAGATCTGGAGTTTTTTATTATTATTATTCTTGTTCTTAACAGAATTGCGTCATTCACTTTAGCTAGGGCATTGAGGGAAGCAACACCAAGTGCTTAAACATACACATGCAGACAGTAAAACTTTCAATATTTTGCGGTGTTTAGATCCAGGCTTCTGTCTCTCTAAGAGAGAGGACCTTTATAAAACAGAGATCTGTCAGACTGGATTTTCCAATCATAATTCAGGTTCACTACAGAGCCACACTGTGCAGCGTGGCAGCACATGACATCGCATTGCAATGTAAAGGCAACTGAGGGTATTTTGGGGTTTGCACTCCACGGCACAGACCATACTGCTGCAGCGAAAGGAGGCCAAAGGCTGACCTTCCTTGCTAAATCTCTGACCAGCCACTCTTGTTTTCAAATCATCAAATTTCATTTCTCTAGTCTGAAAGCAGAAATAAAAGAAGGAGGGAATAACTGGATTCTTTTCATCCCTGAACACATCAAGTTTCTAAAAGCAAAGTTTTCTCTGTGGCACCCTTTGGCAGCCTGGAGCTCTCCTCTGACAAAACGAGAGAAGTAGGTCTTCCTTCACTAGGATCTCCTCTGAACACTTCTGTGCTTGCACTGGGGCCATGAGATGCAAAGACACCAGGGAAACAGAGCAGCGATTTACACTGACAAAGAGGATTTTGATACACTCCTCCAAATGGGGCAGCATTACCATCTTAATAGCCTTTTGCTCTCAGCCCTCTTCCTGAGGACGCTGGAGATTTTTGCGAATGGAGAACAGTTCCGCTTCCCATTTTAACTGCAACAATAGCAAAGGGCTCCTTAAACTGCATCAAATAGCAGCCTGTGAAATCCCTAACTAGCTGCACTGCCTCTCCTGCCGTTTTATTATCCTCTGGCCCGCAGAACAAAAGGGGGGAGCTCCTCCTCATTTTTAGCCTATTCCACACATCCTAATCCCTCAGAGGTGGCAATGGAAATTGCTTGTGGAACTGTTAAATCACACTTTCACTTTGTCTTTCATTCCCTATTCACCCTCACTCATCAAGGAGCTTCCAGCCACATTTTCCAATATCAATTTTGTTTATGGCCTATTGGTTAATGGTCCCGGGATGGGACCCCCTGAGTAAGAAGAAAGAATTCTGGGCATTTCAGACAGCTGCTGCTTCCCACCAGTTCCCACACCCATCCACTTGTTCTCATCAGACGCCCTGAATGTGCTCACCTCCTGACACCAACCGAATTAAACAACAAAGGCAGAATGGGAAAGCTGCCTTTGCAATCAGGCTGCGGGACAGATTCCACTTGTTCGCGCGATACGACATCCCTCAAACTGCAACACAAGGACAACTCCCTCGCCAGCTAACCCACGGCCACTAGCCTTAGGGACATCGTATCTCGCATCCAGCCTCCCTTTGGAAAGTATAAGCTTCAACTCTTGTTAAAGCTCTAGCCTCTCTTTGCACAAGGCCACCCAGTGCCACTTTCTGCTTAAATAGCTGTTTGTTGAGAGCAATTCCTGCCAATACCTTACCTGAAACAACCATTTTCAGGTGATTTGCTCACTTCTCCTCTCCATAGAAATAATGCTTATTGAAATGTGGGAAGAGAACATGCAATATTTACTAGCAACTCAGGGAGATGCTCCTCATTTCTAAGTGTTTACAAATCTCTGTAAGGATTCTAGCAGCAGGACCTTATTGTTGAACCATGACTTCACCAATGCCACTAGACTCACAAAGCAGAATCTGAAAGAACTAACATGTAAAATCATAGAAATGCCAGATTCAGATTAAACTATACGGACACTTAAGGTTCAGATGCTGCTGTCTGATTGCTGACCAGGACATTACCTGCTACATAAAACTGTCTGGGGCATGTTATCAGGGGAACTATGTCCTTGCTTACTATCCACCTTGGAAAAAATATCTAAAAAATATCTAAACATAATGGCACAGTCAAAAACCAAGAAAAAGCTTATCATTATCTAGATGTATCAAATTGAAACAAACAAACAAAAAAAAGAGGTTTGTTCCTTTTCTGTTGTTTTCTTGCACTATGTATTACCAGTATTTTAAGCTTATCTAGTCATTAATAAATGTAAATATGTTGTTGGTCTGGTACAGCCTGTTTGTAGGTGGGAAATGGGCAATCAGAAGGAAGAGAACAGTTCACATACTTTAAAATGTTTGTTGTGCTTCTACAGGATCACTGATTCTCAATCACTGGAACCTGAGAAACAGCAACACTCAGTTCTCTTAATGCCATGACTGCATATGAGAGAGTATCCTCTGAACAAAAAGTGACAGGCACTGACTAGTTTTATTTAGTCTGCTAAACTGCTGCAGCAATCAGGAGCTAGACTGCGTACCAACAGAGAGCAACTCAACAAAGCTGGTCTATGAATGTCTGTCAAAAAGTAGATACATTAAAGGAGTATTTATTGGGATAAACAGAGAAAAGAAGCAAAAAGCTGCATTTCCCTCTTTCACTATGGTTTGAAAACACATATTTTAGGAGATGGCCACGAAGAACCCTAGTTCCCTGCCATCATGGTATTACTATCCAGCTTTTCAGTACAATATCTCACACCCTAGAGAATCTCAGGATTATTTAGGACCATGTGGCATTCACATTAAAACGATCACAAAAATAGAGGACAGATATTAATTTCCTGTATTTTTATTGATGTCAAGCCATTCGCTAAAGAGGACTATTTATTAGAATGTTATTAACCATAGACAGGTATGCTCCTCCTAGAGAAATCTCTCCCATAGGAGCAATGCCAGAACCATTCAACTTTACCTCAAATGAAAACAAGGAGACTTGACTAATAATTTCAAGGCCCATTCTCAGATCCATGGGAATATGCAGCAACTAATTCAGTATAATCCAAGATGAGACAGTGAAAGCAGCAGAAGGCTGCCCTTGTCAACTAGACTGTTCAAATGTGTTGTTTTTTAATTAGGTATAAACAGCACCATTTCAACAATAGTCACTGTAATCTGCCTACAGCTTGCTTAAAATACTAGTTGTAAAAGCAAAGCAATCAATGCTCAGATCTTACCTTGAAGAACCAAGCCTGATTTCTCAATGGTGTAGAAAAAAGCAGAAAATGGAGCAACAGGGGATTTTGCAACCAGAATCTGCAAAACAAACAAATAATATGTAAGTACATATCTCTATCACACACTGATCACAGCTCAACTCTGTAAAACAATCTCACTAGATTTAACTTCCAGAAGCAGTAAAGGATACTGTAGAAACAACAAGGTTGCTATTGATCTAACCCTGTCACTTCTAAGTAGAGATCTTCTCATAAGAATGTAGAGATCACGCTGCAATTTTAAAAGGATTCACAGGTAATAAAAACTATCATCATACAAACAGCACATTTTGCTTGTCTTACTGGCATTCTCTTAAGCCTGATCATTCCTGCTGGTTCAAGCAGGAGACAATTTTGAGCAAACTGTAACTGCCACCGTGTAATGTAATTTTAATCACCATTAGCAATTCTACAGATGTGTCCCCTTGGCTTCTCCAAGAATTCCACCATGTTCCTGCTGCCCCAGAAGCAGTGTGATCCACCACACTGGGGAAGGTAACATGGCATTGCGGTGATCTGGATGTCCTCTTTTGAAAAAGGGTCAATGACCGAGTCAAGTTTTATTCAAGAATCCTGTCCTTGCAGTTTCAAAATAGGAACTGAAATTCCCTGAGGGTTTATAGCGCAATTGGATTTAGCTCAGCATTTGGGTATGCTGGCCCTCTATGGCCAGGTCACAAATATTCCAAGCTCTCTGGCTCCACCATGGAGGAACCATCCACTACTCAAGATGAACTGCAGCAGAGCTCTGGACACACAGAAATGGACTTGTTAGCAAGGTTGGAATGTGGAACCCACAGTGCCAGCCAAAATCACACAAATATGCCTGGCTTTATTGTTTGGCTCGATTTTTGCTGATTGCCGACAACTGCTCTGTCACAGTTTGCCACAAAGTAACCCCCATTCTATCACCTACATGAAAGTGACATTTTAATGACAGATTTAATAATCTCTGCCTAGAGTGCGATCAGCACAAACTCTGATCTAGTGATCCCCACGTCACCAGGGAGCTGAAGACCAGTTCTCCCAGCGCGCTCTCTGGAAGAGCCTTCCCACCCTGACAGGCCCTGAGGGCACCATTTGGCCAGGCTGCTCCCCCACCGCATGCTCGGATCCTTTTCAGGGTTCTGCTTTCAGCACAGCAATGTCACAGAGCCCACTTGAGCCCACAGAGCCCACTTCTTAACTGCTTAGGAAATCCAGCTGGCCTGCCTATTTCCTTTGCTTCGGTGTATTGATTTAATTTAACCTCAGTGGCAAGACCTTGCCCAGCAGCGTGTTTTAGAACCAGCACACATCTCAGTGCTTAAATTTCCAAAGCCTTGTCAGATGCTACACCCCCTCAGCCCAAGATAGGCAACCTCTGGCAGATGCATCCAAATCCAGCTTTCTTAGAACTACAGTCAATAATGATCTCATTTTTATAGGTGTGGAGCACCAATAGCTCCTGCTGATTTCAAATGGAGTCAATTATTTCCATTATTTCCACAGGTCATGCCCTAATTCCACCCAACACTCAAGCATGCCTGAAGGCCGTTGTATATGAATTTTGGTTGGAGGTGTCCAATGATCAGCAGTGAACAGCGTTTTATAAAAGTCAAGCGAGATTATGGAAAAATGAGGAAGTTCATACTCACCAAAACTTTTCCCTGAAAAGCCCAACAGTATTGAATCACTTTATAGATACATAGAGCTGGAACTTTTATTCCTAAGTGTAAGATTAACAACATCAAGCACCAGAAGTTTGGGCTCTGAAATATACTTATGTAACAACAAGATTTGGCAGCAAATTCTGGTGCAGAATCAAGGCACACACAATTTTTCCTGTAGCACTTTAAATGTTAAGGTTATCTCTATAGTAGGGAGGTTTCATTCGTATTTGTAGTCTGCAGACATGATCACGCTGAGATTTCTTGCGACTCTTTCTCATCTGATTCTGAATCAGGCTGAAGAAACAAAGTCCTCATACCTGGTCTTTAAACATAACCATTATAAACCACATGTGCCCACAGCTAGCTAACAGTTTTATGGTTTTCAGAATTTAAACCAAATATAGTCTCCTTTCTTCTTCAGACAGTAAAAAATAAAGGAAGGCATACGAAGACCACAAATACAGCCGGAGAACATCAGACCAGTCCAAATGTCAATGTTTTCCTTATGAAGCTGGCAAAACCATCCCAGGATATGATATAACCTTCATGAACTACTCCAAGTAGGAAAACTGCCGTGCTAGCACTTTCCCCTCTTGCATGCTAATTATTCTTCTTACTGTAACAAACTTCTGGAGAAAGGAGAAGCATGTCACATCACACGTCTGTGATGCACCTTGACAAAACCAGAATTCCCTTTCCTGTCATTATTCCCAGACAGACCGCCCTTCTCACTTATGGGGTAGGACGGAGGATCTGCAAAGGAGACAGCAGAGTTCCTCCTTGTGCTTAGCACGCCTGTGGTGCCGATACAGCACTGATCTCTGAGAATGCAAGGGAGAGGATGGGGTGGAAAATCTGTGCAAACGCTCGGCTACAGTCTTCCACAACAGCTGGATGTTTAATCAGATAGGCCCAAAGTGAAACAGTTACAAACCTCATGTCTAAGGTCAGATTTTTGGCATTCTGTGCAGTACTGTGCACATAAATACTAACCTATATATGAACGTGCACTAGGCACAGTTGTACGTGCAAATGGATAGACGTTCAAATAACCCTATGTACATTCTGTTACTGCATTTTTATGTAGTTACAATATGTGTATAACTAAGTATAGCAATGAAAAAACATAATAAATCACATCCTTTCAGCAGCACATCACAGGACCCCTCTGAAAAGCTGCTCCAAGTTACATCTGAGGTTCAGAATTAGCTTTCTTTTTAGTGAAAGAGAAATAGCTCATGATATTCAAAGGTAATGCTTTATTTTGAATGTTTGCTTACTGAGGAAAATAAGCTTTTAAATATGATTGCATATTTCACAACCAGATAGAGTACACAGAATTTTTTATAACACCAAGCAACTCTAGATTAACATAAACTGAAAAAGTAAATATGTATTTACATTTGTGTTCTGACCAAAGAGAAAACAACTATAAAAGGTCACTGCCAACCATCCTCTGGATAGAATAGCCAACACAGAGTAGGTTCTTAAGCATATTCCAGAAACTTAGAAAATACAGAAGGAAATACAGATCAAAAAAAGAGAATGATGTTTTGGAGGCCAAGAAATGGATTGCCAAAAATCAAGGTAATGTTGACCTTGGAAAAATATTAACAATATCAAAAAGGAAATAAAAATTGGAGTTATAATGAAATGAGATTGGGATAGTGATTAAACACTCTACAAATGAGTGAAGAAATAATCATTTTTCAACAAGCGGGAGGATGCTGAAAAAGAGGAAAGGCAAGGCTGATAATGGGAACAATCATATAGATACAGAAACAACTCAGTGGAAAGAAAACTCCAGGAACTTTGCACTTTCAGGAGAAAACACATAAACTCTATTGAGGAAAAAAAATGTTGTAAGAATCAGCATATGAATTGAGGTCTGATAGCTAGTATTTGTTGTACATCTATGAAACTGAATGTGATGCAACAGAACTGAGAAGCAGCAAACACAGAATCATAGAATCATAGAAAATCCTGAGTTGGAAGGGACCCACACAGACCTCAAATGGAAGAGGAAAAAAATGTAAACTGCTGAGCTGAGGTCTGTAATCTGATTCAGTATCTTGCAGGGCTTTAGAAGAAATGTTGAAGGGAAGAATAATTAAAGACTTGGAAAACAGGATAAAATGAAACATGGATATCATGCCAAACGTACTCGACATCTTTCTCTGACGCATATTGAGTTTTTTTAGAAAAATGAAATAAATCGGACCTCATCTATTTGGATCCCTGTAAAGCTTTTAACACTGCAAGATGGGAATTGATAATGAAGAAATGAAAATAAGCAGAAAAGCTGTAAGGCAAACGGGAAAACAGTCAGTTATTGAAAAGAAAACACTTCCCACATATAGTAGTACCTCACAAGATTGCTAACCCCCAGCATGATGTAGCCAGGACAATGGCAAGTCCAGTTGTACAGTGCACTACCGCATACACTTGGCAAAAACACGGGTATTTCTGTACAAGCCACTAGTACGCGTTACTCTGGAATACCAGGTACGGTACGGGTCACTCACGAACTCAAACCGCAAGAGATGGGCTGCATGCTGACGAGGAGAATGGAGCACTCATCTGAAAGGCCACGAGAAAGCATTAGCTGAGGGAATCTAGCAAAAATGAAGGCTGATTGCTGTCTGCATGTGAGTGGGAGAGGGGATATGAGAGAATGGAGCAGGAAAGAAAGAGAGGAACTTCTCAAACTGAAAGACAACACTGGCACAAAAACAAACGTGTAGCCACAAAAACATTTTGGCTGGAAATTTGAAAGTTTATAACCATCAGTACAAGTGAGATTCTGGAACAGCCTTCAACTCAAAGGGCAAAGCTAAAAAAAAAAACTTTGTTTTTAGGATTCAGATTGAAATATTAATGAAACGGAATAAGAAGCAGTGCCTGTGGTGCGCTCCATTACCTATGAAGTCTCTTCAAATCCTATGTACAGACTGAGAAGCACAGAAGCCCCACCAATTCTTCTATGCTGAGAGAACTGACAGGGTTGGAAGAATACAGACTAATGATGTCTCTTGAAGGTCCACGTGCAACTAAGGATCTTTGCAATCAATTAAAGGGGAGAAGAGGCTGGTTTTCAAATACAGAATTTATGATTTAAAGCCTTCTCATCTCTATCTTCTGCAGAGCATCTGCTCCTCTCCCTAAGAATCCAAGCAACTACCTGAGGATGTGGAGAACACAAGGAGGCTTCCAGGATATCTCAGAAGCATTTCTAAAACTTGCACATATTTAACCATATGTCTTGTTCCAATTCTAAATCAGCCCTGGCCAAAATCTGGAGAGAGTACAGAAAGCTGCATTACCTGAACCTGGGCCTGAATCTAAATTCTTTATAAGGAAGATAGTTCTATAGCATGCTGAGACAGAAACCTGTTTCCACAACCTTACTTTCCCAAACTTTGATTAAGAAACTAAAATTTCACTCCAACATAAGGAAGGATTTCTTTTGCACTTCAGGAAAATAAAGGGCTATACAATTCTACAGATGTTCTTGACATATGTAAAGGAATTTATTGTTTTGTCTCCTACCCAGACAAGTTAAAGACACACCTCTCATGATAAGCACGATTTAATCAAGGAATCAAAGACGAAATCCTGGCCTCACCAGAAATTTTTCCCATTGATACTTTTTTTTAGCATTTTTTATCTATTGTTTATTAGTATCATCTTATTATTATTTATTGAAAAAAATTGTATTTTTTATTGCAGTCAGTGTTTCACCAAAAGCAGCACACAATTTGAGCTGAGTAAACAGTGATGGTAAATAATAGTCCAATACTGAAATGACTTTTTAAATGATGAAATGAGTAGAAAATAGACATAGAAAAATGATGAAATGGTTCCAAGTCTTCCTGATTTGGGCTATCCATGAGTTTCTGGAATGTAATATAAATACCAGATGCAGTTATTCTTATGCTGCTGTCCTACTAAAGTGGGAATGAGAGATGGATGAGATATATAAAAATCAAAGCTATTTTAAGTTTTTCATAGTCCTAACTTTACAAAATGGTCAAATCTTAATTTCCTTTCTTCCCTTCTAGCATCGCGTTTCCCCATCAGGAGGTTTGTAATAATTATTTATTATTTGACAGCACTGTAGAATAAACATTAAACAACTGAAAAATGATTTCTGTCATGAGGCATGTTAAGAACACAAAGGTACTATGGGAGAGAAAATATATCACCTTGATGAAAAGTGAATATAAACTGGATAGATGCCATTAGATTAGATAAAGGAAGATAAATGGCAGACAGGCAGAACAGTTGAGAAACAAAAGCCTTAGAGAGAATTGATGATGACAGCAGAAAAAATGTACATTAAAGTTTGTTTTTTTAATTAGGGAAAGCTTTTTTATTAATAAAGTTTATTGTTTATGGAAGCTTTATGGAAGAGATGAATCACAGAAATTGATTGCAGAAGCCCAGCAGAAAATACTAATTACTGAGACAACATCCCCTGTCAATAGCAAAGAAAGTGATGAATTGGAAAATATATTGGATGGACTTTCAGAAGTAGTTTGATAACCAGAAATCAAGCCAGTGTCCTGAAAGAAAGAAAGAAAGAAAGAAAGAAAGAAAGAAAGAAAGAAAGAAAGAAAGAAAGAAAGAAAAGATGAAGGGGACAGGATCTTATCTCAAACTAGTTATCAAAATGCCAGGAAGATAAACTACCAAGACATGAAATAAGATGATGATTTTGAGTGAGCTATGAGCTATCAGATAGTTTAAAAAAAAAAAAAAAAAGATTTCATCATGGAAAACTAACAATTTTAACTAAAGTAATGAACTAAGACATTTTATGAAACATTTGATAAAATCTACAGTATGAACATTTAATGTCACTTCTGTTTACACTGGGAAGACATACAGTTTCTTGCCCATATTTTACTGAGACTATTAAAAGAAACAGGTAATGGCTGAGGAACACTAGAGAAACCATGTGAAGCTTCTTTTAAACTATGTCAGATTCTTCTTTTTTATTTTATGTTAATTTTTTCCTTTAATTTCCTTTTTTGCTAGATTTACCTTATCTCATCTTTTGTACTCCAGGGGAGCATGAAGATTACAAAATACTTACACGTGCACTAACAATTATAATGAATAACAAAATTACACTTACAGCCAATACATATTTTGGAATTCAGATGTACTGACAAATTACCAAATACCTTAGTTTTGTGAAAAGAACCTGGCTCTCAGTACTATAGCTGGCCTTTGTGAAACAATGCTGGCTTGCTGGGACTTTTTGCTTATTTATATTGTTGTCCTATTGCAGTAAACAATCACTGCTAATAGCTGGTGCATTTCAGGAGGACACAAGTTATACTGCAGTAGCACACAAAAGCACAGCTGAGAACTGACAAGGAAACCTACACCATCGACACTGTCATTCAGCAGGGAGAGGACTACCTCTACAGGTTCAGTTAGACTCGCGTACTAATAAAATCAGTGCTAAGCTAAACAATTTTTTCCTCTAATTGTGCCAAAATGTCTGGGTGGACAATCTTCATGCCAGAATTTCCCTTCTTATTGTAGATTAGAAGGGTTGTTTTTTCAGCTGCAACAGAGCCCAGGAAAAAGCCTGTTAGGAAAACAACAAAGTTGATTTTGCATCAGATATCCCAGCAGACCTCGTAACTGTTTTTCCTCCCCTCCCTGCTGGTTCTTCTTGGGCCCTATGTGTGGGAATTTGATCTATTCTAGAAGTGAAAGTAGCGCTCCTTATTCTGTAGATTACCTGCTTTTGAGCAGCAATTGTGACCCAGTTCCCAGGGCCAGCTCTCTTTCCAGGTGCCACAGGTTTCGTTGCCTCCAGCCCACCAGAAAGGTGCCTGATGAGAGAGTCAAGAGCTCCCTCCAGGCACTAACTCTGCAGTAGCACCCAGGCTTCACACAGCAGCTGTTCCCTACTCCCTCTCCACGCAGAAATATCCTTCAGGGCAACGGGATGGCTTTTTACAAGGTGGGAGGAAAAATGGTTGTGTTTTCTGCCAGGCTTCACCAAACACTAGTAAGGCTTGTAAGGCCCTGGAGCTCTCTGAGACCTCAGTCCCATAACAGGACCTGACCTACCTTGGGAGATAATTGTTCCCTGTCACAAAAACAAAAAGTGGCCCTAATTCGTTTCCAGTGTTCTGATGAAAGAAGTAGCCTAGGTAACCTGCAGTTATGTCCTTGGCCTTAGGATATATTCATAAACAATTTACTGATCTCCTCCATTACTATGAATGATTTTGGGGATAACAAGATTTTGCTTGTGTATGGTACTTAATCCGTAGATCTTAAAAAGGCTTTACAACAGTGGGGTAAAAATATCCACAGTATGCATTTGGGTAAATTGAAGTTAAGAAATTAAATACATTCCTAAAGATTGTACAGCATATATCAGTACTAAGATCTGAATAAGACCTTATCAAATCACATCGCCTTCACAGGCAAATCATTGTAGAGTTTGACTTTATCAGGGACTTGTAGTTTCTTATGGAAATGATTATCCCCTGGTTCATATTTGCCTCTAAATCCCCTTGCAAGGAGAAGCTCTCTGCACACAGACTTTCTCCTTTCAAAGCTCGGCCACCCCGGCAGTACCGTCCGCACCTGCACGCTATGCACCCGCTGGAGGCTTCCTCTTGGGCTCTCTCCTTGTCTGCAGGAAAGTGCCACAGACTGGGCGGGCTGCACCATGACTGGGAATAACGAGGAAAAACAGACAGGTCGAGGGAAAGGAGATATATACAGTCATCCTTCAACTGTCCTAATCATCTAGACCCCACACTTACATTCTGCCAGGTAAAAACAAACTCTGTGGATTGAGAACAGTGAAAGGTTAAGATGTCCTGAACACTAGAGAACAAATAATGAGATGGGGCTATGAACATGCACAGTACAGGGAACAGCTGTGGAGTCCCTACAACTTCTGTACATGTTAGAAAAAACAAAAACAAATCACAATATGGATTAAAATGATTTCTTAGGAAATCATCATTTCATTTGTGCTATGTACAGCACTTGAGAGTTGTGGCTCCCTGAAGTCCAGTTGTTTGAAAAGGTTTTCATCAAGGCCAGGTTAATGGGCCACTACTCAATAAAACTCTTTATAGACCAACCTAAATGGGTTGTATCTCTCCTTCCCCCACAATAAAATCCTGTCCAGAGGAAACTGTTTAGGAATGAGTTTCCTTTCTACTGTTTTATAGAAAAGCAACAACGGCAGCTAGAGACACTTTATGAGAGACATTCCATAAATCCAAACCAATTAGTGCAGAAAAGTAGGTAAGCCGAGTTTGTGTGTATATCCTGAAAATGTCCATTAGCACACATCTGGAAACAACTGCAAAATGAACAGACTCAAAAGGTAGTCAACTATCCTGCTGTTGTCTCAGCTCGCAAAATGTAGCGGCACATCTGTATATTTTCCTTTAGTGCGATGCATACAAATTCCACATATTAAAAAACATTGCTAAGACTGCAAAGTCAAGCAGTCCTTGCCTCTCATCTTAAGAAAAAGGACGGAAGAAGTGCAGATGCATTTAAGACAGTTTTGCAGGGGAAATAGCAATGGTCTGACAATGATTTGAATAAGAAAGTTAGTGAAGGGAAAGCCTGCAAAAGCCTGATGGAAAACATGAGACGGATTCAGCATGGGATGAAGAATACAAAGAAAAGCCAATCCTGAAATAGCAGCATGACACTTATTTTAATGAAGGTAAAATATTATCAGATAGATCAAACCTTTTCACCAAATTTAGTCAGATCACTTTTGATTTTAAGAGCCAGCTGTCACTGCTAGTGGGAAGCAGAGATTCTGAAATATTTAAAACAGATCTCTAGAAATCATGGACATACACGGTATTAGCGAAACTTCAGATAAATCACTTCTTGTCTGTTTGTTTTGTCTTAGCATTAACTTTTATGGTAAGGTCCTATGTTCGTTTGGGTAAACCTAGGCAAATCACCTATCTTTCCTCACTGTACTCCGCTCTGACCTCAGGAGTGGTTAGTTAATAATAATTGATTTTACATTGTTGTATTTCTTATGTGAAATCAATTGGGCTGCTTACATCTCTGAGCTCTGACTTATATTTATGCCAAGCATATGTTCCTAATTTAACTACTGGCCATTTTATTATTTATGCCACAGATTAATCTTAAGTACCAGGAATTCCTTACACGACCTTCAAGACAGGGGATGGTGGTGTTGCCCATGGCGGCACAGAAATGTGTGATAACTAGGCAATAAAAGGAAGGAGATAGGGCTGCAGATTACTTATCCAGTGTCAAGAGAAGACTGAAAGTCAAGTGAGATAAAAGCATTTTATAGTTCTTTTGACTTGTCTTTTTCGGATCAGGCATTTTATGCCAGGCAGGCCTTGTTTGGCATTATTCTGGCTGTACCCTTTAACATAAGAAGCCATAACAGTAGTCAGTGACTGCACTAGCTTTGCACATCCCCAAACTCTTCCCTATGCAGAGACCGGTTCAGCTGCTCAGATAGCAGAAAGGTGGACAGATGGTTGAAAAGTTGACCCAAAGATACAACGTGCACGGAAGCTGAAATTCTGCTTTGCAACACCAGACACAAGACGTTCAGGAGGCAGCATCAGAATCTAAGCTCCAAAATCTCAGCTTCTTAACAATGGCAGCAGATACTCTCAGTAGCTATGTACAAAACAGGACTTTTTACAACAGAAAAAAAAAAAAAAAGCTCTCAGAGCAGTTTGTTAGTGCAGTTCTTCCTATAGTAATGAATAACAGTCACAGGCAATGACTCCAATAAAAATAAACCACCATTGCACGCACATGTGGCTAGGCTTACTCCCAGAAGAGACATTCAATACTTGTAAAGGAAAGAAATGGAAGGAAAACAAACAAAGGGAGGAGATAGAAATGAAAACCAAGAATCTTTTAAGAACAGAGGAGAAATGGGAGAGTGGACATGTCCATGAACGAAGACAGTAACTGAATGTCAAGTTCTGCTATAGCTGGCTGGCTTCAGTTCTTTCTTCTAAAGAGCAATACATACATAAAGGACTTTTTCATAGCACACAATGCCAGGACCCGCGAATCAGGATTCATGAGTTCTCTTCCTAATTCTGCCACTGTTTCATTGAGCAATTATATGAAAAACATATAACATTCCTTTGCTTTAGTCCAAAATCATGCATGGAGACAGACATCTGCAGCAACTTCGTATTAATTTTCTGCCAGGTAGGCACAGCTCTGGACATACCCTGCTTTTCCCTACACCGAGGGTGCAGCAGAAGAAGCAGTAAACAACAGCTCTGTTATCCATTGTCTTGAACGTCCGGTGGGGTCATTTCTGTCCCCCTTCATAAAACCAGAACAAAGGCACGTGCTGTGGCTGTGATGTTCTCCTCTACCTTCAGATGACTTCATCTTCAAATTTGAGCACTTATTGCCTGTGAGCAGGAAGCATTCACCAGATGCTCATGGCAGGAGATTAATTATCCACATTTTCTAGGTCCTGAATCTATCCTATCCATGTAGTTGCTAGCAACAGATGATCAGTCTGGAAATTGTTCCAGTGCGCAAGTTTTAGCCAAACACTGTATTTCGAGTGAGAGAGCTTAGCATATAATATGTGCTGCCATTCAGACACAGTTTTAGCTTCAGGCACCGTAACGAGGAGCTCTGAATATCCTTGGACTGAGTAAACATAACTTCAATGGAAGGAAACCACCAAAACCTCAAAAGAGTATCAAAGACAATCACAGACAACAAAAGCACAACTTTCCAAGGTGAGATGCCCCGATGTGCTCCAGAGCAACGACTGTACTCATTGCAATAGGCCAAATTAACAAAATACTTCTTTTGGCTTAGCTGTCCTTTCCCAGGCTGTGAAATCTGCCCTGCACTATCTCAGCCAGGGTGCCTTTTTCCTGCCTGATGTACTTAAAGATCACAGTAACTTCAGTGGCAGAGAACTCCGCTGCCCATGCAAACAATGGTCCATTTCAAGTTTTAATTGAAGAAGAAAATGCAGTCCCAGATGTTTATCCAAATCGTGTCTGAACTGCAACAACCTGGCCTGGGAACTGCACAAAAACAGGCTGCCTCCAGTACACTTCCCCTTAAGCCAGAGAGAATTCTGGCTCCTGGGACATCTGGTGCAAGTTCCCCAGTGTGAAATCCTGGGTATGCAGGGCCAGTCAGCTCCCCTCTGCTCATGTAACACCAGACCTGGTGAAATTCCTCTTCCCAGAATCACTTTCTGTCTCCCTGCCACGTGCCTTATTCCCTACTTTGTAAACTGAATTTTGTTGTCTTTTCTGTTTCTGCGTCTCTCCTAATTTTCCCAGTGGAGATCCTCTAGAGGTCAGGATACCTCACAAGAGCTTGGCCATGAAGATTTCCTACTCTATAAAACTGTTGAGGCCCAAAGCCCTGGTAATTGTCCAACACGAAGGGTAATTCAGGAGAAGAAGCTTGTAGCTTTTACTGAGCAGGAAAGCGGCCAGCCAGCCAGCATGTCCGGGTTACCACAACGAAACAGCTCTAAGAAAAGGGATCTGGGGATGGTGCTGTGGCTAGGTAAAGTAGTTGGGTAGCATAAACATAGCCTCCTAGGGGAATTCTCCTGTGTGGCAGCCTGTGGTCACTCATCGGACTTGCAACACACTGGTACCGAGAAGAACAGAAAATAATGTTTATGTAGTTTTTCAGAGCCTTCCATACTCTTCAGCTTGACTTTGGTTCTAAAAATAAGAAGAGAGCTGAAGGATACAATTCTTATTTATGACACATCCTGGAACACTGCCTTATCCACTGGATCATGCACCCCAAGTCAGGAAGAACTCCTAAAGGAGCAACAGCGTAGTAGCACCGGTGAATATATGGCTGCTGCCACCACGCTTGCCAGACTTGCCTTGAAGAGATGGGACCAGCTGAGAGAACAGCATGGAAGCCCAGCAGCTGCTCACTTTCTCCTCCACAGAGCCACAACTTAGACAGAGGTGCTGCTGGCTCCTCTGCCCACGTGGCTGAAGAGGTAGGGATCCAACCGGCATCCAGCACCCACCGCCACACAGAGCTGATCAGCTTGGTGTAATTCACAACCACAGCATAAGGGATATACATCTTAAATATGTAATTAGCATAGGCATTGCCATCATGATTTATTGCCTTTATTATTCTTCAGATCTCTATGAAGCTTCTTTATGATAGTTATAGCAACATACTTCATCTTCTACAGATTAAAAAAAAAGTATCTGCAGCAAATTCAACGCTGATCCCTTTTTCTAATGCATGTAAAATCTTTATTCAGCCAATACTCAACCCTTTTCCATTTTCTTTTAGCTTACTAAATGATAAAAAAGCTCAACATTATTGAAAGAAATAAAAAAACGATAAATTGAAAGAAAATGAATCCACTGTAAAAGGGCATCACAAGTGTGCTCGCCCCATCCTGCATTCATTGTTCTCAGACATCAATAAAAACAATGTCTTTCATACTTCCTTGCTGTAAAGGCATAATCCTAAATTCCCAGGCATGGGCCAAAAAAGAGATGGGATTCAACCAAGTCCTAGGCTGTAGCATAAATATTTTTCACCCACACTAGTGGCTGCAAAATACTTTTGATATGAAAGAAACTAAAAACGTTTCCAACTTTTTTTTGTGTGTTCACTCAGTTCTGTTCCTAAAAGCAAAGTCCTGGGGAAAATCTAATATGACACCACTGCTAAATTCACATGTGAGAGACAGTAGTGTTATCTTACATAAAGCCGCAGTAGAATACATTTTAGATTCCACCAGGCATTGTGTAACAAGGACAAGAAAAAAATGCTAACAGACCTGGGTGCTAATATATACAGAAGCAGCGCATGTACATTTGGAGTACTATCATACCTTATGGGTGTTCAGAAAACTTGACATTTAACTTAAGATTTAATTTCAGTCTTTCTACGAGACTCGGATTTCATCTAGCAAGAACATTATTGGGTGAGATCTTACCTAGGAAGTGGAAAACAGCGCATTAAAAGAAAGCTTCACGGCCTTATAAAAATAATCTGCATTACTGAATGTACAAGAGGCACCCTGGAAAAACCTTTCTCTCACAAACATGAAATGTTTGGGGAGACTTCATCAAAGTTTCTAGAGGATAGCGGATACCCACCAATGAATACATTTTTCCTGGCTGACTTTGCTATTTTGTTACCTAAGGTAGAGGCAAAGATGCTTATTCTAGTGCATGGTATAGCTGATAGTTGGACCCAAAACATTGCTTTAAAACTCTACAGATCTGAAATTTTTGAAGACAACATGCCCTAGTAACAATCAGCACATTAATAAACCTTTTTATGTTGGAGGAGAAACAGAAGCAAAGATCAAATATAATGGTCATTCTTTCCACAAAAGTACTGGGAGTAGCATTTGCAGCTCTTAGATACTCCCTCATGTGGTGATTATGCTTGAGAAATTCAGGTCAGTCTATGTGCATTAGGGATCCTAACCACTTGTGAAGTTTTGAAAACGCTTTGTCATGCTCAAAGGATAAACATAGTCACAGCAAAGAAAATGCACAACTGTAGCAAAAAAAAAAAAAAAAAGATGAAAAAAATCAACCTCTTATTTCTTGCAATAGCACCCAAAAGACAACTACTCTTTATTACATTTCTTACAGGATTTTTTTTCATTTATTTAATATCAATGAATTTAGATGAGTAAGAAACTCCTTGAATTCTTTCATGCTAAATTACATTTCTCATTTAAGCCTACTCAGTTATTTCAAATGAAGACTGAGATGGCCATTCGAAGACCACCAGTGAAAAGTAAGATAAAATGTATGGAAAAAGGGAAAAAAAGTAGTTTCCTCTTGTTTTTAATAAGATACGTACCACATCCAGCAGGAATCATGAAGAGAAGCTAAGAGGGAATTACATGACCGTCTGTAGCTCAAGATGACAACAGGTAGAGTTTTTTATATTATTCTTAGATAGACAAATGAAGAGTGAAGTGACAGTAAGGAAGAACTTCACTGACTTAGCGTGGAAAACAAACACACAAGCTAGACCAGAAACATCACTTTGCTAAGTAAAACAGCAGTGCTGGCTCAGGCCTGATAAGGCCTTATCGGCTCAGACTCCAAGCCAAACCTGGATCACAGTCAGCTCTGTACAAGGCCAGCTCAGGTGTCTTTGCAATCTAAACTCCGTAGCTTCCAGTTCAGTGCTGTGGAGCATGGAAATACCCTGAACCGGAATCTGCAACGCCAAATTAAGTGGAATGGCGCAAAAAGCCACGACTGTTCGGTCACTCAGGATGACCACAGGAACTTCTGACACAGACTCAGGGCTCGCTTGTAAAAAATCACTGATAAGGGAGACGATGAACCATCACTGTGATGCAGCTGAGAAAAGACCCTTGCAAACCCAAGTTTAATCAAATGAGCTCTTCCCCGCGGAGATCAACCTCAATAGTGCCTCATGCACCACACTGCAACCTAAATCTGTGCCTTTTTTGATGAGATAGGAGCATTTATTGACAAGCGACCTGGTTGGTTATTTCCAACATAGTGTTGCTCCAATACAAACATTCAAGGAAGAAGCCATTCAGTACCCAAGCTGCACTTTACATTACTTCCTATCAGCATCTGAAAAGTTCAAGTTACTATTGGTGAGAGCTGGAGGCAGGATGGCTCAGGTGGGTTTTTATAGTGCCTTTTACCTTTTAGTCTAGTATCTTCCAATGTTTCCACAATGTGGGCTTCATCTTAACACACCTACCATCTGCTGGACACATCCTTTCCATTCCTGATTGAGCAGATGTCTTAAAATCCCACCACATTTTTCTAACAGTCACAGCAATCAGTCCAGGGAAAGGTAATATTGTGAAAATTATATATTTTATTATTTTCTTGATGCAGCATGATGGGTAGAAATGATAAGGAAGAGCTAGTTGGCCTCGCAGCTCCCAACAGGTCACCAACATTGGAGACCATCAAAAAAACTCAGTTTCAGGGTGCAGCCTATCCCAGACAGTTTTTATTCCTTAAAGTAGGTCTGTAGTCTGTATTCAGTTTCTAAGCAGTAAGAGTTTTTTTTCTTTTTTCTTTTTTTAGTCTGTTTTTAGTTCACACCTAAAGGCACTGATACCATGAAACAGGAATTGCAGAGATCAAAGATCAAAAAGTTGAAGTAGAAAAAAACCCTCTAGATTAATTGATCCTATACAGGGTAGATATAATGATAAGGCTGAACTGAAGAAAACATGCTGTTTTTTGTACAGCAGTTTTTGAAAGCCACTCACTGGTTATCACTTTCCTGTGCTGTCAATCTAGAATAGTTCAATGACATTAGATTCACAAAACAAGCACAAACTCAAATTCAAAGTATAATATCCTAGATATACAAACTCCTTAGACGATTTTCCCTTAATATGCCTAGAGCATCATGAAAGTTGTAGTGCCTTGGATCATAGGAATCATGTCTGATCCCTACCTTTTCACAGCAGATACCTACATTGCACAGCAGATACCTACCTAAAGAAACATTTCGCCTCCTGATGTCAGTATCTCAGTCTGTCTAGTTTTAAAACTTTATCTGAGGTTTATTTTCACCAATAAAAGCTCAAACTTGTTGCTATGTCAAGAAATATATTCTGTCTAGCACTGACCATACCTGGGAAGAAAGTAAGTAGAAAGAGAAGAAAGCAAAAGAAAGTATTATTAATGAAGCAAAAAATCCTCAAAGTAGAAAAATCACCTTGGATTTATGAATGAGCACATGTACATAGAAAGAGAACAGATGTGAAACCCCACTGCAACTGTTTTATAGGACCACTGATAGGAATACAAAACGAGGAGAGACTTCCTCTATTACTAAATCTAGTTCTCTACTGCAAGCAAGTACATTGTATCATACACTATGCATCATGTATATTATATTTCTTTCACACTGAGATTAATTTCCTACTTCAAAGGAGATTTGTTGTTCCTCTACCTTCCCCTGGAAAAATACCACAGTACCCAGGCTGGGTGTTTGCTGCAAGCCAGAAAGGTGTGAGCTGTATCCAGCTACAAAGCTTTGGTTGCTGGACGGCGGCATAGTGCCCAGTCCCAGCTGACAAGCTGGACTGTAACCAGTCTTCCCGTAGTAGCCTGAGACCCCACCATCCTGACCTGTCTGCCCAAACCATCTAATAAACTCACTAACAGAGAAATAGCAAAAGAAAACCTACACACAGGCCTCAAGTGCAGCCCGCCAGCTTATGTTACAGACCAAAGTGACTGATGCTAACATGTTTCCTGCGCAGGAAAGGGGCAAAGCTGCCTTTAGCCGATTCTGCTGCTGGGACAAGAGCTCACAGCAGAGGGATGGACTGGATGTCAGGGGACAGACAGATACATCAGAGCTCATCTGTTCAGAGTTCTTGGTTTTCTCCCAGAGTAGCAACTCCATTCCCACTGTAATTCTATTATTCCTTCTTAGTACTTGTTTTACTTTGTACATAGCTACCTTGAACACAAACATGCAGGCCATACACATTATTCCAGAGACATCTCCAGTGCCTTTGGTACAATGGTACAAATACTTCCCTGTTTCCTTTGAAAATACTATGCCTGATCTATTCTAGGATAACACTGGCCCTTTTCATGATTGCATTACACCATTGATTTAGTTATCCTGTGATAAACTAAAACACTCCAGTATTAGTTTCACTTCTAGCTTGTATGCTCCTTATGTAAAGCAGAAACTAATCTGTAATGCCAAATATTATTTTACATATTATTTATATTATCTGTCTTACATTCCACTACACTTTCACTACTTAAGGTTGTTCAGTTCCTTCACAATGCTATTCTGATCTTTTTCACTATTAGAAATGCCTCCAAACTTTAGTATACTATATTCCAAGACAAACTTAACAAAACTTTTCTAAATAATAAACGCTTAAGTTTCACTTAGGCATTTTAGTTTGGTTGTTTTCAATTACAAGAAAAAAGAAAAGAGGATCTGGTAAAAGACAGGAGGCAGGGGGATTTGCCAAGGCATTCCAAGGATAAACAACTTTGGTCGTTGCCACTCTGATGTTAGGAGCAATGACACTTCAGATATTGATGAGAGAATCTGCCCTAGGTTAATTCCACTCTGCTTTGAGGGGAAAGCTCATGCTGAAGTCCAATCAAGATCAGAAAAATGATTCTATATAAACAGGATGGGAATTTGCGTTCATTCCCTCTCTGCAAACAGGCTTAAGCTTACAAACAAAGCATTTTTCAGACAACTCGGACCAGAGCCTGAACGTCATATCTGGTTCTTTCTCCTAGTTTTATGCTGTTTTAGTGAACTGTAAATACAGTGTTTGCAAAAGGCATTGGATTAACAGCCTCACAGACTGAAGTTCTCCATTTATATTCAGAACAGATTTTGCTACAGTAATCTTACACCTCCTATCCTGATCTCTAAGCGGTTCCCAATAAAGAACAGGAGACATAGCCCTCATTTCTGGGAATTGTGCTGATTAATATGAAGGTGCACAATTATCAATCAGAACAAGGCAAAAGACCATTTTACCAGTTATGGAAGTGAGAAAATATGTAAAAATTAAATGAGTAGTGTCACTGTGATGATACTGGCCACACCAAGGTAACAATTCTGTTTTTTTGTGGTAGGTTCGGAAGAGGAAAAAGAATATGGGGTTGATAATACTATAAACAAAGATGTCGCTTTAATCAATATGGAAGATAAGGATCTGCACAAGCATTTCAGTTGTCTAAAAATTTACATGCTGGATATTCGCTTTGTTATGAACTTGCAACTTGGAGCAGTTTTGAAGTCTACAAACAGGAGAGGAAGGAATGCAAAGTGACTTCTAGAGCCAAGGCCTCAGAGACTCAAAGATCAGCCACGGGATCAACAGAAACTGGAAACAAGGGAGTGGAGAGAAAATTTTGCAATAAAGCTCAAGGCACAGTCTCAGTTATGTTAATCTTTTATTAATGGTGAGCACTGATGAAGAGATGTTTATGGCACACTAAGGAGAGAGGAGAAAAGTCGGTTACATAAAGACCACAGTTAAAACTAGTGCAGTGGGTGAGCTAACGCAAATAGAAAATTGGAGGGGGAAGCAGGAGGAGTGCCTTCACAGCCGAGGAACTACATACTAAAAGGTGATCCAAAAACTTCTTAAGTGCCTGAAACACAGGCAGTGAAGGTTGAGCAAGATCCTGCTTAGTGGCACATCAATGGCAGTGAAGAGATTCCAGCTCTGTTCCCAGCTGCAAAGGATTTACTCTGGCAAGTTCCTTATTTATGAGCCTGTTCCCTCAGTTGTGAGCACCTGGCATGGGCATTGTGATCAGTCAGCAAATGCTTGCACAGTAATATGAGAATACAATGTACTATGACATGGTTAACTCGTAACCAGTACAGGTTGGCAGCAACCAAGAGGAGTCTCCTCTGAGAGCTGACTGGCCTCTCAATCAAAAACTGGGATGATGCAGCTCTGTCCCAGATGGCAAGCATCCCCCTCTGAATGAGCTTGACTCCACCTCAGAGATGTTCCTGCTTCTTTGTTAAGGATGCTATGAACTACAGATCTGCGTGTTTGAAGTTTGCACAGCTGCTGCTATATTTTGTCAATCTAGCATTAGAATAATTTTCATTAAGGAAAACTGCAAAGGTAATTAAAAAAGAACAGAGAAAAATTAAACTATTTAAAGGTTTCCTTCTGTCCTTTTCAATGTTATCTAATGTCCTCTCATTTCTATTTAGATTCTTAGATAACAAATTGATGAGTGTTATATAAGCACCTGGGTAAATGAGTTCTTGTTCAAGACTGATGGAAAAGTTCTTCTCTATATAAAAGTGTCCTGTTAACAGGAGAGGGCCATAAATCCAGCCCCAATTAATGCAGACAGGACTGCAGTGATGTTTATATTGTATAACCATCTCCCACAAGTCCATTAAGAAGGAAGCTTACTGCAAACAACAGAGACATGAACAAACACACTAGTCAGGAAAGTAAGTGACCTAGTGATGTTTGAGCTCTAGATACTTGTTAATGAACCTTCTCTGTTTTTATGGCATCCTTTCATTTGGCACTTTTGCTGGATTAAGTCACCAACATACTGTGTTGATAGTCATCTGTTTATGCTACAATTGTGCGTTGCGTCCAGTTTTATCCTGTTCACATGGAACTCAAGGTCATATTGCTGCTTATGCTTGTACATGATCTATGGATAAGCAAAAGATTTCTGTTGCGAGGGTTATCAGTCTAGAGCCTATTTAATCAGAAAAAGTACTAAGCTACTTATTTATGAATTTAAAGGATGTGGTTTGTACACATGCATTGAAATTTGAGCCCATAACAACCTTTCATCGCGTCTTGACTCAAAAGATTCAAAAGATGGTAGGGGTAAGGCAGAAGTCTGTCCTACAAAAATACATTTTTTTTTTAAATGGAAGGGTTTGCAGAATTCAAACCAGTGCTCCTGCAGTCTTTCCACAGCTATTTCTTCAAAAGTAACATTCTCCGTAACGCAGAACCACAGAAAATTAATCTCACCTGAAAAAATCTACTTTCCTGCAAAATTTCCTACCCCTTGCATGACTCCATGGCATCGTTCTTCCTTGTCTTAAAAAGGCTGTATCTCTGTGTTTTCACAGAGCTGATTTTCCATGTGATAGGCATATTATATAATGAGATGGCTTAGAACAGATAAACACTTTCTATCACTTCCATTTTGAAACAACCCAATAGCCACATCCCTTTTCTATCACTGCTTACTGAAGGTCATTATCCACTGTCATCTGCAGATCTTCTCATGTCTAAACACTTGAAAAAAAAGTATAGCACTATGTACATAATTTGCATTACTGTACTATGTACGTGATTCATGTAGCATATACAGTCAGGTTTTCTCAGCACAGATTGAAGCTGCTAAATGGCACTTCATTTGTTCTAGTACTTCTGCTAAAACAGGCAGAGCTCTCTTCTGTTCTTGTTTAGGGTACTGAGATTTCCTTTTCTGAGTCTCCCCAGATCCTAGCTCAGCAGGAGACAGAATGTAAAGAACCATACTTCTTGCCTCACACACAACTATGGGCAAACTTCACACATCCTCAGTCACCTTCTTTGGCCAAACACTGATTTCAGTGCCCAGTTCTCTATGGGCTCTTTCTTGCCCCACCGTGTCAAAGACTGAACTAGCTTCTTTTCTATTCCCACTGAAGCAGGTGAAAAGCTTTCTGTCTGCATTTCTCAACACCAGTGGCCACCTCCATCTTCCTCATCTGACTCCAGAAGTATTTTAAAACTATTGAAGATTATTTTTTTCATTGCTTCTTCTCCATCTCCATTTGCTTTAGTATGCATTTATAAATGTTAAAAAGTTAATAGAAGAAAACACACCAATTATGTTTGTATTTTATTTGTATTAGACCTTATACCTTCCATCTCACAGTGACTTCAGTATATATTCCACCAATTTACATTTCATTGCTTCTTCTTTCTTCCCAGTAAACATTACCATCTCACCAATGTAATTATAATCCTTTATAGTATAAACTACAATTAAGCTTTGATACACAAAAGTTTGTGCTATTTCCAAATGTCATTACTATACTTGCTTTCCTCTAGATTATCACTTGATGATCAGAGGGCTGGAACACCTCTCCTATGAAGAAAGGTTGAGGGAACTGGGCTTGTTTAGCTTGGAGAAGAGAAGGCTCCGGGGAGACCTCATTGCGGCCTTCCAGTACCTGAAGGGAGCGTATAAACAGGAGGGGGAACGCCTGTTCACACACGTTGATAGTGATAGGACAAGGGGGAATGGTTTCAAACTAAGACAGGGGAGATTTAGGTTGGATATTAGGAGGAAGTTTTTCACTCAGAGGGTGGTGAGGCACTGGAACAGGTTGCCCAGAGAGGTTGTGGATGCCCCATCCCTGGAGGCATTCAAGGCCAGGCTGGATGTGGCACTGGGCAGCCTGCTCTAGTAGTTGGCAACCCTGCCCAGAGCAGGGGGGTTGAAACTAGATGATCTTTAAGGTCCTTTTCAACCCATGCTGTTCTATGATTCTATGATTCTATGATTCTATGATCACGGCAAAATTTAGAAAGTCTTAACCCCAGATAGCACCTAGTGTATGTTTCTTCCTCAGCCTACTTGCTTTGTTTGTAATTGCTTTATTTTCTGTGGTTTATTTGCTTCCCTTTATATGGATGAAAACCTCACCTGATGTTATCTTTAAAACCGGACAGCTACAGAGTCCATATAACAACTGTCTTCACTGTTCTACAGGGAGAGGTAAATCCGGTCTCACTTATATTCCGAAGCCTTAAGAAGTCACATATACATGAAACTTGGTCCCCGCTCCCCTCCTCTCTCTCCTAGCCCTTCCCCACACCAGCAAGTACCATGGTTACTTCACCATCACAATTTTGGAATGCTTATTCAGGGCTTATTCATATGATACAGAGCAGACCAAGACAAAACAGCTGGTCTGTAACCAAGGACACAACAAAAGTTATGTCTGGCATTATTAGTCTGAATGAGAGACTGTTTTCTGCTTTGTTTTAAGTCTGAGTCACCGTATACTTACCATTCGAAACAGTTTACCTGAGGCAGGAAAACAGCTGTACAACTACCGGGCATGACTTGAAAGCTCTAGCCCGTATCTCAATCCTAAATGCTCTTTCTTTAAAATACCACATGAGAACATTGATTTGTTATAAAATAACACCCTGTGCTTCTACAGCACTTTCCATCTGAGAATTTCAAAACACATTATAGCCATTAATGCTATACTATGAGTCTCACAAATCCCTTGGAAACTATAAAATAAACCAGGCCCATAGAAGTTGCCATACCAGATCTGGCCAGTGTTTCACTTAATCCAGCACCCTGTCTCCAATAGACAAAAATAAAATGTTAAATATAGCATGTCAACTTATTAAAACCCTACCATGCTGTCCCCCAAAGACAGCTGAGCACACATGAAAACAGTAATCTTGGAGCCTGCTGACTCCAACTCAGGAAAGAAGGATAATTATAAGCATAGGGGTAACCGAGGAGTCTGATAATTTCTAGCGCAGCCCCGTTGGTTTTGGCCCAAACTCAAAGGGCCTGCATGTTTATGTATGGAATTCAGGAAAACAAATGTCAAGGTTAATGACTTGCAAGACTCCTTAGGGAGAACCAAGTATCAGTATCCATACACCAAACAGATAATAGCAAATTCCCTTCATGAACACATTTGTACGAAATGATTAAATTCTCCCACTTTCTCCCAAGCTCTTATGCTACCGTGCTGCTTTGGACCTGATGCAGCTTCAGCCCCACCTCAGCAGTTAGAAGACTCCTACTGTATGTAGTCCACACTGGTGGGTTTTGATGGCAAAATGAATTCAAGTGCAGCCTGGAAACCTCTTCCTGCCCTCCCCCCCCCTCTATGGTGTTGCTTCTGTCCTAGAGGAAACCAAAACCAGAACACTGGCTTCTAGAAGGGGACAAAAGAGGAAAGTTCATCTGCTTAAGAAACCTGTTCCTATCCAAGCAATAAAGCAAACCTAATTGTTTTTAAGGCAGGCAGGCTGTTCCAGATATTTCATTACTTTGCTGAATTGGCTGCTGTCTTATTAATGTTCAACAGACATGTGGAGGGTGGGGTGGAAAAAGGGATAGCTGGCTGAAAAAATGTCTGCAGGACAAACAAAATGAAGGAATCTTTTACTCAAATTTTAAAAACTCCTGTGTCGGAATTCTATGCTAGATTTCCCTACATTTGTTGCATACGCTTTCTGCCACCTGCTGCCCTGGCATTCCCCAAAGTTTCAGGTCTGCAGACTATTGCCCCATCCCCAAGCTTTCCCAGAACTCAAAACTGCAGGACTGAGAACAAGCATCTAGCAACCCAGGGGGCTGTGCTGCCCAGAAGATACTGTGTTTCTGGCAAGCTGCTTGCTCGAATCCTCCCTAATGATTGTATCTGCACATTTTGAAGAATACCACCCTTGGGCCTCATGGCCCAGCACATCTCAAGTGTTGATTTCTCTCTTGATGGGTAGGATTTCCCAGAGGGGCAAACACACTGGCTCTATTGCCATGCAGCTCAGGCTTAAGGGAAGATTACTCAGATTGCCACTACAGCCCCAGCTCCTCCAGGAAGAGGGAGAGAAGGTAGAGCCAGGAAGATCTTCCTCCAGCTGTAAAGGGACTTAAGAAAGAATTCTCTTGCATTTAAAAGAAAAGAATGTGTCCACTATGCAAGTCAGAACAAAACACAGGTTTTGCCCTGAATAGTGTTGATTCTGTAGGGTTACAAGGTGTGAAAAGTAAGGAAAACTTGCACTAGTTTTCACCCACATCTCTTGTGTGCTTTCATTAATTTCCTGGGTCTGAATTTCACTTTAAAACCAAGGAAAGATAATTTGACTATACAGATAATCACAGGCTCTTTTATATATATATATATAGTAATATGAGAATTTGTAAAAGTGATTACTGACTTGGGAAATTTTGGACCTCCAAGTTAAGCTTCCTTAAAAAGTGCTGATTTTCAACGAGCTGATATCCAATACCTCCTGATAGAACTACCTTATGATGACTGAAATGGCATCTCAAGAACTGAGGTACCTTTATTCACAATTCATTTCTAAAAGTGGGTATAAAGCACTTATAAAAGAACATGTGTGCAAAATTTTAGTAATTTTATCAATACAGTCCTGCTGCAGGTGGGGTAACTCTAGATGCCTTCCTCTACTGGAAACTGCGTGGCTTGCTGAAAGATTTGTATGACTTTAAGAAAAGAGAATTTATCTAAAAAAATGAGACAGACATCAGCAGCAAGAAAATATTGACAAGATATAATTCACATATCCTATTTCATTCGTGGACTTCAGAGATATATAACTATTTATGTCACGTTTCTGTTTCAAATTACTTTGCCTTTAAGAACATCTATAGAATTTACTAAGGCTGTTTTTCCTCACTGTATATTTGGTTCTTCTACTTAACTGAAACAGAATTAGCCTGTGGCATTGCATGCAAGTAAGGGGATGCATCTCATAAACTGAGTTAGGAACAGTGACTAAAACTGCACTTTTGTTAAGCACATTGTAATAGATCTTTTAATAATGGCATTTTAGAGGCTTGAAAACAACACTTCATACACTTGCAATCTATACTTCTCAAACAAAATCAAGGAAAACTACACCTAATATTTGAATATTCTTTAGAGAAGCTGCTCCGTCCTTCCACCATCAGAGAAAAATCCTTTTTAGTTGACTGTGTATCATGAAGTAGCACATTGCCCAGTCTCTGTCCTTTTTGCTTTTGCCAATTCCACCTCATGTACCTCCAAAGCAATCCATAAAATTTGTGAACAGCTTTGTATTTTGCACACATATGTAGATATGTAAAGGAAAACTCATTACAGACCAGAATAAGAAGCAGAACACGGAGAACTTATAAAAGCAGCAGCAGTACGAGCATGTTTCTATTCAACTGTGGACAGTCTTTAGACGCAAGTCCAGAAGATCCCTTTTCTAACGGCATTTGACACACTTCACCTGCTACCTGAGAATCCAGAGGACCACTTCTGCTTCAGTGTACACTGCTCACAGGAACAGAAGTGCCATCATTATAATTTTACTCATAACGAGCAGAATAAAACAGAATGGCTCCCCTCTGGCTGTAAAGACTGCAACCTAAAAGTGAGAAAACTTGTGGCAGAAAAACTAGGAGCTGTACTTTGAACGCGTGTGGGTAGTAATGCTATAGGAATAAGATGGTACAAATTTTGCATAGCACTTTTTCTGACAGCACTCTACTTTTAATGGGCAGAAAATCAATAACATTAAGACTGAGGGTCACAGCCTTTGGAAAGAGTTACATCAATACAAAAACAGAATAGACAAAGCCAAAAGCAACTATAACCGCAGATATCCCAAAGGACAGATGAAATCATGGGTTATGATGTTTTTTAAAACAAACAAAAAAAAGTCATTCCTTCAATCAAACCCCAAATGTCTTGCCTCCTAGTTTTTCACAGTTTTTTTTTTTTTAAATTAAGAGGTGAAGATTGCAGGCAAAAATGCTACTATGTTTCATTCAAAAGCATGAAATCTCTCAGTGAAAAGGGTGAGCATTCTTCTTTTTGCAGACATACTTCTGGAAAATTGCTGCCATACTTACTTCTCAGACTTAAGCTTGCTGGTGCAGGCGGCAAGCCTCCACTTGCAAACAGTAGCTGCAGAAGATAGAGCGCTCCCTAACAGTCACAGCAGAAATTTGGCACAAAAGAGTGGAAAAGATGACGGCAAAACAATCATGGTACCAAAAGGACTAGCCTCCCACTCCTGCTCCAAAATCCTTGTGAAGGAAAGCGCTTTAAGGATTACCTTCATCTCTACAATATGCAATGCCCTAAAAGCTCAAGAAATTTGCGTGCCAGTGCCAACACACGCTGGATCCTGTGACTCAGATAAGCCCATCCTAACACAGGGAGGCACTGGAGGACTGAGCAACCCCGAAAAGCAAAGGACACTGACCACCCTCCACCCCAGATAAGCAGTTGGCCTGTTCTCAACACACAGTGCATAATAACCACGTGGGCTGAAGTACAGTTAGCCCACCTGACCAAGCACTGCTTGCGTGGCTTTATCTAAATCCTCTTTGTCATTAAGTTCTCACCTGTCTTGTTGGCAAGTCGTGATATTGCAGTATGAGCCTGGTGTTGACGCTGTGACTCCAGGTGTTGCCAAGGGCTGCTGTCACACAACCAGATTCCCTCTTCCCGCTCCCGGAAGCTCCTGAAACTGATTACAAAAGAAACTGCATCAGGACTGCACCACAGACAAGTGTTCAGCATGGAAACTCTCATCAGTCATCTCAGGTCATTCCCTAAGCTAGGTAAATGACAATTTGTATTTAATAGATTGCAACAGTGCATGAATTTCCTGTCTTTCTGATTTATCTATATAACTGCAGTATGAGTTCTCCATCTTGCCCTCTGATAACTGGATAAAATGCCAAGAATTAAGGATATGTTGCATAGTAGCCCCTACCTTCTTGTAGGGATCAGTGCATTTTCCTAAATATCTGGAGGTGCACCAGGCCTGGGGCACGCTTGTATTTGCCTTTTTAGACACACTATCCCCAAGCAAACCAGCTTTCTGTGGCCACAGGGAAGCAGGCCAGCAGAGTGACAGTGTATAACTAAATAATAAAAAGTGAAGTTAAAGGAGCAGAATGTGGTGCAATGACACTCTGATCTAAAAATTAAAATACTGCTTTGTGTAAGCAGGCAAGCCCCACATTTTCTACAGTTTGCAAAAAAGGGAGCCCCTTAGTTGTAAATACCATTTGGTGTCTTGGAAATCACATGAACTTTATATAACCCTGAAGGAAAATGCACTTTGCTGTGATCAGCAATGATAACAAAGAAGTGTTCTGAGTAACGCTGCGTGATCCCGCTTGCTGAACTGCCATTTTACCTGAGTCCCCTAGCACTGGAACCAGAGAACCAATTCATACATACACACACATGTATGCAGGCAGGTAGGTGCCCATGACCTTCATCTCTGTTTACCACAAATTCTGTGTAAGATGAACAGGTAGATGGTTGATTTGCCTCTATTTCAAATGACAGTTCAAGAACAGAGCAAAACAGGCAAATCAAAGAAATTTAGAAAAAAAATCCAAATTGTTAAGTTGATATAAATGATAATCTGCAAGTTGAAAACTGAACTGTTTGAGACAGTCAGTGCGTAATGTTTAAAAGCTATGAGTGTTGGCCTGAAGTTGAATGAGAGAAAGTTGGATTGAAAGTCGGGAAACTTCCTGTCATCTAGCACGCAACAAACGAAACTGCCACAAAATTAAGGCAACAAAAAATTACAACATCTATCAGGCAAAAAACAAAATTACTTCCTCAGGAGGGTCATGAAATCCTTGCAAGTAAGTCAATTAAAATTAGACCAGACAAGACCTTGAGAAAAAACAGTGGAAAAGATTATTAGAGTGGAAAAAAGCAGATTATATAGTATGATAGCTCTATCTTCTACACTCTGGTAGAGCCAGTCACAGCTCTGAAATATTTCCCCTTCCTGCAAGGTAGCTGATGGTTCATACGGCAAAAATAGACTATAAAAAAAGGGTATTGCACTGACTCTGCAATACAAATTTCAGAGCAGTCTTACCTTTCTGTCAAAACAATCAGCAAGGCAACAGTAAACGTTGAAACTCAGATTGTAAGTACGAGGTGTTGGAACCAAGACTGTACTGAGATGACAAAGTCATCTCACATCCCGGCAGAGTTTCTGGAAAATTCAGGCTAAGACCCTTCACTGACTTACATTTGTAAGGTTGCAGGTTTTGCTACCTTTTCCCCCCAACTATCCAGAGCAGAAACAGAGTTTCTTAATTCACTAGAGCTTTTACTTTGGAAAAATATCCAGAAAGGGCAAGACCAAAAATTACTAGCATGCAGTAAAAATCATTTGTATCGCTACTGGTAGCTTGTAAACAATGACACGGATCTTGTATTAGACGGCATTAGGCAGAGGAGAGAAGCAGGCTGTAGAGAAGGACCTGGAATCACTGCAGTACACTAAAGGTCCCATCTGAAGACCTCAAACCTCTCCTCCATCCTTCCCTGAGTAATTCAAGGTTGAACAGACATCCACTGGATTTGAATTAGCTCTTTAAATGTTTAGGGTCTACAAAAGAAAACACTGAAGCAGCTGGTTCAAGCCAATAGTTTGATAGGAGCCTGGTTTTCGTTCTTGACTGAATTACTTCGCACATCATGGTAACTCACTGCAGCATGCACAATACCACTTCTCCTCAACAAAACCTGTTCCAGTTTGAAAACAGTCTGCAGTTGTGCCATCCAGCAAGGATGGCTGCTTTTCTTTCCTCAGAACAAAAGTATTCCTATCTTGATAAGCATCAAACTTCTGCCTGAATAACACACTGCAGGAGCACCTAACTGCAAGTTTCAGTATCAAGAATGCTATTCTGTTAATTAGTCTAACTAAACTGTACTGGGAAGGTGGATGTGCAGACAATAATAATTTCTCTTCATCTACATTTCTGATTTAATTTGCCAGCTGGAGGAGAGAACAGGTTCAAGTGTTAAAAGCAGGGTGCTGGGAGGTCTGTATTCCATTCCCTTAAAATGACTTAAATCAAGTTACTTAATTAAGTTCATTAAGTTCTGCAAAATGCTTGCACCACAAAGGCAAAAATATCATTACTCTACAAACAGGCTAAGGGAGAATAAAAGAAAGAGAAGCAGCTTTAAAGCTTTGCAATCCTCTCTTTGTCGAACGGAGTAAGCTACCAGTTTCTCCTGGAGCTGACGTTGTCCTTTCCCACCTGCTAGAAACGGGTTGGAATCACAAAATTCAACTGAGGCAGCTCAGCGTGAGCTCTGCTGGGTATGGAAGTGTCCCCCTCACAGCTGATGCAACTGCGCTCCTGTATGCAGCTGGAAGGCACCGCTCCACCCCACTGAGGAGCAATTCGCCCACCGCTGCCTGGGGACCTCTGCCAGAAAGCCCAGACACCCCAAAAGCAGCTATTGTTGGCTTAAAACAGCTGCAGAATTCTGTCTTTCTACTAGTAGCTAACGAAGAGCAACATCTTGCTGTTGTGGTCCTGAACTGGGCACATAAGCAGTTAAATGTCTGGAGCCTGGTGATATACGGGAGGTATCGCTCCGTAATAATCCCTAATTCTGCATTCCTTGCAGGCCTAAAACCCGTACCAAAGTGAACAGAAGTGCCAGAGGTGTAAGGCTTGTGGCAGAACAAGCAAGCTAATTGCCGTAGTTTATTTTATTTTATTATACAGGAGAAAGCCTCCTGTACCACACTGTGTCAGCCCCTGTCTGCAGAGGGCTGTTTGTGTGACCCACTTTCAGGCAAATCCTCTTCTATGAAGTTATTCAAATTTATGACTCTGGTGCAAAGTGGTTAGTAAGCCTGGAGCAAATTTACAGTGAAGACTTTTTACAGGGTGGAAAGGAATGCCTCACAGGAAAGGTTTCCATTTTATAAGGGATCCTCCTGCAATCTGATGCATTAGGCAGACGGAGAGGCAAACCAACAAGAAGTGTGCTAAATGGAAGGGGAAGCAGCGCCAGCTTTGCAGAGAAGTTCAAGGACAGTGACAGCATATGCTTCTTTCCTTCTCCTTGCTCTAAACACAAAAAGATAGCAAATGTCTCAGAGGAAGGAAAGACGATATGTTAAGAAAATAGATTTATATTCAAATGTGGCCTTAAAAAAAAAGCCAAACTTATCTTTTCTGTTATTTCAAACACTACTTAGTCATTAAAGAACAGCTCAAAGAAAGTGGATAAATAAAACTGTTCAAAGAGAGAGTGATATTTTTCAGCATGCATTGCCTTGATCTTCCAAACCCTGGCATTTTCATACTTAGATACAGAAGTATCAGACCGAACTTGGCCCGAGAAGAACCAGGCTCCTTGGCTCCAAAGGACTTTGGTCTGTGCTCAGAGGTCCCCACGCTGTCCAACCTGAACCACTTCAGAGCTGTACGGAGTGCCAGGTGCCGCTGCGACAGGAGGGTGCTTGCCCATGCTGTGGGGTGGATGCTTCCCCGCAGGCAGCTCCGTGCAACCAGCTGACGGGCAGCACCTCCCGTCTCGCCAGCCTGTTCGGTGCACAGCTCACGCTCCAGCCAGTCCTGGCGTTATGGTTTCTGCTCAGGATGGGGGTGATACAGGGAGCTCAGGGACCAGGGGGAGGAAGAAAAGGGGGCTGACAGTCTGATGAGAGACGAGTGGCAGATCTCAGTGTGTGGCTGAGCGAAAGGGGGGCAGTAAGTGGAGAAAGGGGGGGGGGGATGCAGAAGCACAGAGATGGGATCCTGGTATGGGAAGGTGAGGATGCATGCTAGTAGGGTAGGAGAAGACCTCTAAACAAACCCCTGCTTGATGCATTCAAATCCAGCTCAAGTAAAATGAAATGGTGACTCCAATTCCAGTAAACACCCCTTCCTTCCTCTCACAAAAAGAACTAGCATTAAATTGATCAAAGGGCACATCAGCAGACAGGCCAAGGACTGCATGAGGTACCTGTTCTACCGTCTCCTGTGAAATTGGGCTCTTCAGGGCACCATCAGAGACACTGGCAGAGACCCTATCTGCTCTGGAACGCAAGAACAAAGCAGAAACTGTCTGCTTCACTCTCACTGCACAGCTGTCACAAGCGAAAATAAAGCTTCTTGTGGTCTGAGTCAGATGCAAAGTGTCAAGTGCAAAGTGTTTCTTGCCTCTGCAGAACCAGGGCAAAAACAAGCCGAAGAAGAAAGGGTGATTCTTCAACTGAGGTCTGCAATGCTGCTACCTAACAGCAGATGAAGTGCACAACTTCTGGGCTCCACTGCCCTGGCAGGAGTTGTCAGCGGAACTGGACACCACCACTTGGCCCTACTTATACGCAAGGATTAGATGGTCTGAAAGACCTTCTCTTCCTCTACATAGAAGGAGGTACCACATTTTCTTAAAAAAATTAACACCTCATGCAACAAAGTCCCAATTGTTGCAAATATGGCTGAAGGGGATTTAATCATAAAGGAACTTCAGTTTCATTAGTCTCATCCTCTGAAAATTAGGATAACTAGACCAGTGTCTTGAACCAAATAAAATAGGTTTCTTGAAACAATGCTTTTAAATGAAAAGAGTCCTTGCAGGCAGAATGAGATTATACTCTCCATTTAAAAAAATAATCTGTTCCTTGTTGGTGTAACTGCAAAGAGCAATGAATTCCAACCTTTCCACATTTTCATACAGATTTTTGTCTTTCCAGGTGAAAGATGTTGCTTGACAGGTTCATACCCATCACTAGGCCACTTTTGCAATCTCTATCAATTTCATAATTCAAAAATCTTTTTTCAACAAATGCAAAAAGGGACTGATGCACAAAATGACAGTGAAATAACAAAACACAGAAGCTACCAGTCCTCAAATCTTTCAAATTCTAACATCAAATCATCTTGATAAAAGCCAGATTTATCAAAAAGGAGGAAAAAACCCTCCAAAAGTACAGAGAAAATATTTATAAAGAATTAAACTACTGAGCTCAACAAAAATGGCACATCAACAAAAACAGCACACCATGCAATAAGAATGAAAGTACTTTCCCTCTGGCTCAAGCTGTGTAGCTTTCCTGCACAGAGGTTCTGGTTCACTGGTAGAGCTCGTAAAGATTGCTGCTTTTCACCTGCATTGTATTTAGTCTGCATTTTTGGTGCAGATCTCCAACAATGACACCAGAAGGGGGAAAAAAAAAAGGAAAAAAAGAAAAGAAAAAACCCAACCCCCCATCTATTTTTTTTCCATCTTCACCTATTCAGAAAGTACAAGTACAAAAATATCCAGTGGTGGAAAAACCCATCACACAGTACAAAACAACCCACAGGACAAACTCATCTGTGAAGTAACTAACCACAGAGCTCTTCAAACTCCCACTCACTGACTTCTGCCATTTGCAGCCCTTCTCTGCACTGTTCTCTTTAGCCAAAGGGGGATTCTGATTCTCTTACCTTGCAGTGGTGACTGGCTCGCTCTCTGTACTGGTCAGCCAAGGTATGTCAGCCCAAACCCTTCTTGGCATATACTCTCTGCCCTCAACACAAACTAAACTAAGAGACAATGATTGAGGATGATAAAAAATGGGTTCTCTAAAATAATAGGAGGCAGACACTTAGACCACCATTTAATATCACCTACTAGAGACAAAGCACATCTATACATAGCTAGGCAACCACCAAACACAAATCTCTGATTTGTACAGACACTAAAGAAAATGTCGCTCCGTGTTGCAACTGCACAGTTCTGTTTCAGTTAATGTGTTATGCAGGCATGCCAACAGCACAGTCCGGTTCATCTTAGTAGAAAAATCAGAACTTGCTTGCTGGAGTACAGTATTGCCTTCACACACTCTTTTATTACTTAGGACTTATGGCAAGAAAACCAGTCGTCGTTGTAAGGAATCAAGCTCGGCCACAAAACCAGCCATGTAAAAATTCTTAAACTGCTTATTCTCCTTGTTATATTAAGAGACGTAGTCTGGCAATTTTACTCCCAAACAACACCTAGTTCTAAATCTGTGCAAAAAAAAAAATCCAAAAGATTAATTAAAATCTGAAGTAATCTGGAATAAAAATAAGTGAAAATATTTTAGCTTGAAGCTGAAATCGTCAATGGTGAGTAATTTAGTTCTCTTTTTTTTTTTCTTTAATGATATAGTCATCAAAATATACTTAACAAATAAAGTAACCAAATATAGCCCCCTACGAATCCTCCTAGTTTAAAAAACAAACAAACAAACAGAAAACAGTTTCAATGGAAATTTTTTTGACCAATCCTCATATGTAGCTATGTTACTCCTGCAGAAGTGAAGAGCCTACTAGAGACCATGCTGAAAAGGCTGTTCTGGTTCAGTCATCATCGAGAAACAAAAAATTGCCACTTAGACTCCAGCTGCGAAGTTCTTATAGAGAGACAGCAGTGCATGAGACAAAAAGAGAATGAACTCGCTTCTAATTTTGGACAACACAGTTCATCTCGTATATCCCACACAGGTGAGCTTTCACACTTTTTTGATTACCACTGTATATTTCTGTGCATCTGTTTAAATATTGTTGGTGTTTTTTACAGTGTTAATCTGATATTGCATGAAAAATAAGGTCCTTTCTTCTGTCTTTTTTACAGCCATTTATTATTTCTATTGTGACAACTCCTAGAGCTCTCATCTGCAACGTGCAAAACACCATACAAAAAGAACAAAATGATAGCTCCTGACCTAAAGACCTTCTTTTCATGAGAATTGTAGTTTAAGAGTCTGTTAGCTGCTGATGATTATTCCCCACTTACAAGGAATCTTCCCTGGGGGATGACAGAAAATAAACCAAAATATGTGACAGACTAGCAAAACTGTGGATAAATCAGGTCTTTTAGTATTCTCCATGAAACATTAGAAGCTTTTTCAAACAAGCAATATTAACCGCTATTCTACCCCACAAAATCAGCTGGGACCTCTATGCGGGTCAAGACGTAGGAAGAGTCCTCCAGAGCATTGGCCAGATGCTGGCTTGTTTTTCATCTCACACTGCTGCCGCTGACCAGCATGGCCACCATGAGCAGCGTGTGCTGCCCTAGCAAGTCGCGTTTCCTGACATCGGTGAGTTCATGTTGATTCTGTTTTGAGTTGAGACAGATGGACAGAGAGAGAAGCACACACACGCTAGTACTGAGACTCCTGTCTGCTGACCTAAAAAAGGAATTGACATTAAGAAATGAAAAAATCCAGCTGGTCTGATTCTTGCCAGACAATCTATGAGCCATGAACAAAATGGTCAGGTCTCAGGAGATCTGAGGAGGTGGGAAGACAGCTGGTGGTTTACAGCACCTGAAACAGAGCCCAAATCAGGGAATCAAGGAGTGAAGATCCTTGGGAATAGATACTTCCTTTTTACCAGTGTAAAGTTTTTGCTTCCGCGGCCTGACAATGTACCACAAACTGATCGCTTTCTGGACTATACTGTTCCTGCATTTTGAGTGCAAATGACTGAATAAGTAGTGCAGCTGTGAGAGGGATGATGAAGACCAAGTAGAAGACAGCAGTTATAAGTTGATATCGTTCTGTAAGCAAGGATAAATACTTTACTCATCAGCTCACCCTCCTTCCCTTTCTAATGAGAGATTTTGAGAAATGCCCACTTTTTCTAAAATCTACAACTGTCCTAAATTTACACCATTCTCAGCATCCAGAGTTCTTTCCCACATTGCTCACCACTAAAACTTAAAGCAGCTTCTTCCATCTAACCTATCCTATACAGTCACTTCTTCCTGTCTCTCCAAGAGTCAAGTCCCAAACCACTGTCCTAAGGGGGAAGAAAATAAAACAGAGCTGGAATTTTGCCTGCTTGCGCATATAAAGGATGCATAGGTTAGAAAACAAAGCTTGCCCAATCATGGCATCTGGCAATGCTAGGGCCCTGTGAACCAGAAAATGCTTTCAATTATCACCTCACCAATCATGCTACAAGTTATTGCTGGTTTTTTTTGTTGTTGTTGTTGTTAAGTTCCCTCAGGGAATTAAACAGATCATGATATTAATCAGAAGGCATGTAGGAGGGAGGGGGCAGAATGCTAGAGTTACACGTGTGTAGGCCCCTTAAGGCTTGAATAAAGAACGGAGATTTAAAATCACACTGTCAAAGCAACTGAAGCCTTGCCTGCTGCAAGCCTTGGCCCTCTGACCTACACAACCATGGTATTATCGTATCTGATTTTCCCAGGATGGTTAATCTCAGCTGCTAAACTTCATCACTCCCTGCTAGTGTTTACCCATCATCTGGATTTGCCACTTCCGAACTTTCCAGGCTAGAACCAAATGAGCCAGCTGTTATACTCCTCCCTGACAAGGACAAAAAACCCCCAACATAACAGTCTGAAGTCTGGAAGCCTAAACGGCTAAATCCCATAAAGGCGGAACAAAAACTAATGCATCTGGGGGGAGGAGAGAGAGATGTAGTTTTGAAACTGCAGTGAGTTTCAGAATGCAGCTCACAGAATTATGGTCGTGTTCAGATGCTGCGGTCTGAAACACAGACTGTATTCCCATAGTCTACATTTTTTCCATAAAATATGTTCTGGTAAAGAAACAGTGTCTTGGCAGCTTATCTTTGGTACCCACAAAACTGACACAGTGCAGGCAAAAGCAGCAGCCATACAGGCAAGGTAGGAGCCAGTCTGCAAATTAACCTTAAATTACATTTGAGAGGCAGGGCACGGAAGGGTGAAGGGGGTGGAAGGGAGAGAGTCAAGTTTCTGATGGAGAACTCAATGTGCGATAAAGTGGCCAATAAAAGGACCAATTAGTGCTACCATACTGAGGGTGTTTCTGACACGGCTGTCTACTTCCTGGGGAGTAGTCTGATGGTATGTCTACATGGCAGATGGAAAGGGACAGTAGGTGTACGTAAGCTAGTTTTAAATGAGCACTAAAGTCTGCCTTGGAAAATATATTCTGCTAAGAAGCCACAGAGGATGTTGTGTTGCTGCAGCCAGCCCACTGGCAGAACATGAGTTAGCTCAATTAACACCAGCGCCCACACCAGCACTGCCGTTCAGCCACTGGACCTTTCTCAAAATACTCAGCATAGACTAAAAAGCCTTAGCAAACAATTTTTGATCACAGCCTCGTTCCCTGGATTTGAACCGGTGAATTAAGTTATCTGTCCTTTATACTCCTAAGTACAGGATCATTTCAGTACCGGTCCTTTTTCAGGATTGTTTTCAAATCTCTGAGAGGGACAATTTCTTGATGTAGAAGGTTGAAACATCCAGTAATTAGGAGTTCAGGGTGGGGATGGTAACCACAAGGGCTATGTTTAATAATCTTAAATTTGAGATTTCTTGTATGCAAACTGAGTAAACTGCTTTAATTTGCATTATGACTGCAGTCATTTCTCTGCCAATTTAGACTTCAGTGTTCTTAGCACTGGTCACACAGTTAACAGTTAAAACAATTCCCTTTAGGTGTAAATAAAAACGACAATCTTAGAGCTGTACAGCTTGGATCATCAGCCGAAGTTATCAAAAATGAAATTCCAGGATGAAACCATTCTCTTTCAGCCTGCAACATGGAAACAGAGGTCAGCCAAACATTTGGGGGCTAGAGATGACGGTTTGCAAATTACAGCTGTTCACATCTGGAGTTCAGATTTGGCCAAACTCTTAATATTATCCATCACAAAAACTAAACTGAAAGAATGTTTTGGTTGTATGATGAAGAACATAAAATTAGGAAACATTAAATGTGAAAAACGGTATGTGTGACTCTAGCTCTGCCTAACAAATACAGAATGAGGGACTCAGTTATTTCTCACAACAAACGTCAGGGCTGACTGTGGCATTTCTTAACTCGTGAGTATCGAACCACAAGTCCGCCTTTGCCACTATAGCTCTCACTGGCTGCATCTGTTTCTCAGCGCAGAGGGGCCCGTGACACAAGCTGAGGGCTGTGGCTGAGGCCCACCTGCTCTGCTTCCCTGAAGAAGTGCTTTTGGGGCTGGCCTGGCAACCCTTGCACTCCTATCTAGCAGGTACAGCTGAGTGCTTGGAGTACCTTCACCACATAGGTTAACTGGGCACTTCCATATTTCCTTATTGCACGGCCAATACACCCAGACACATCAAATGCCTTCGCTCTCATTGTAAGATAACGAGAGAACATTTTGGTACACGCACAGACCACAGTGGCTCACTATTCTGAACAGATTCATTTACAAAGCTGAAAAATCATATATGTGTATGTACTCACACCGGGAGAGAGGCAGTATATAACACAGAGGATGTTAAAATGCACGAGGACGACAGGGGCCTGGCTTCCCTCCCTGACTGACCCAGACCTTCCAGGAGGCCCAGCCAGCCGGGCCCTCTCTTCACGTCGCTGTTCCCATCCTGGCCCTGAGGAGATATGCTCTTTTTTCATCTCATTCTCAAAAAGCAGCGAATCACTTTATCTCAAACTAACCAAATAAATTCAATTTTGGACAACCACTCAGACTGGAAAATTTCATCCTGATATAGAAGGGAAACAGTTATACGGCCTTAACTATAGGAGGTTCCTTCCGTTCGTGCTATAACACAAAATATTCCAAGACGTGCCAAGTTTTTGCTGTAGGCTGCATCAGGCACCAACAGGACACTGAAGTGCTCTGTGGAGAATAATGCATAAATCCAAAATTATCTTTAGCTGCAGTGACTTTTCTCTCCTGAGATGTATTACATTTTTTAAAGTCAGTGAAAAATAAAAAAACTGCAAAATATCACTTTTAATCCTTGGACTACAAAATGGTTGAATCCTCTAGGGGCGAGGCAGGGCCAGAAACAACTTTTTTTTTCCCTTTTTCCCAGATTTGGGGGTGGGGGAGGAGGGCAAGGGGAAAGGAGAGAGCAGAGTGCTTGGTTTCAAATAGCAACATTGTCCAAAAGGGTGAAAGGGAACAGATGGCCGTGGAGAATGCAGCCTCAAAGCGCCAAAGAAAAGGGCTATTTTGACAGATCTTGCTGTTTCCTATTCAAGCATGAACGCTCTGGCATGGAGAGTTAAGACGATACAAGGAACAACCTCTGTTCCCAGCAACTGACTATGGGCAACTGGCCTCTGAAGCTCTCTGAGAAAAACAACATGAGACAGACAGACAAACAGATATGGCAGCAAGCCCAGACCTCAGCCCCCAGGAAAGGGGGAAAAAAAAAAAAAGAAAAAAAAGCAGAAAGGCTAGAAACAGCTGCCTTTTCCTGGCTCCAGTGCAGAGCATTAGAAAGAGCCTGTCCAGCCTTTCTCATCTTCCTTTTCAGTGAAACTTCTTGAAGGGGTCACCCTCAAGCTGTTGGTCTTTGCCCTGAGGGGAGGTGAAAAAGAGGACAGATCACAACTCGTCTAGCTCAATGAAACCTGCTTCCTTTAATCACAAAGACCTCCCTCCAGCTAGCTAAGAACTTTAAATGTAAAAAAGCGTAATTAATTCTAGATTTTTGCATGCAAAAAGGTTGAGAAATTTAAAGTTGTGGCTCCCACAGTACACGTAATTTGTTTGCACAGTATACAGCAGCGAGCCATTATATAGGAGGGCAGGGAGAATTGTACTCGCTGTGGGAAACACAGCTAATGTATATCCTGACTTCTCCTATCAGTCCTAATCAAGAGAACGCACCAACAGTTTTTTCATTCGCTGATTCTGTGCATCTAGTGTCAGACACAGATTGCGGTTCTGAAGGTCAGCTTCACATCCATCCCCAAAATTTAGAATGAGATCTAAGCCATAAAGTACAACCAGGCTTCACTGTTTCCAAAGTCCGTCAAGCGAGAGGAATGAATCTGTGTGAATTTCTAATTTATATATCATTTTCATTTTTTTTAGAACAAGGTCTGCTACACTGTTTCCCAGCCTATACTGGTCTATGGGCAAAACCACAGAGCAACACCTTCCCCTTGCACTGTAACCTGGACCAGAGAAGTGGCAGCTTCATGCAGCAGCTGGAGTGAGGAAAAGAGGGGGCAACGGGTGTAAACATTAACCATCTTCACAACTCTTCCCTGAGGCAGGGAAGTGGCTATCATCCCAATTTTAATATCCTCCTCTTTAAAAATCATTGAAGGAAAAGATAATAAAGAATCGTGGGTGTTCACATGCCAGAACTCAGAATGAAGAAATGCAAATGCAACATACTGATCCTATCTGGGCCTTTGTTCCCTCATCTGTGAAACAGCATTTGTTAACTTTAGTCAATAAATAGTAAATGTGTAGGAAAACAGACACTGGCAACAAATTACCTTGAAATTGTCAGGCTCTAAAGGAATCCAAATTATTATCAAAATCTTGGCTTTCTACAACAGGTAAATTGTTTTTNGCTAAAATGTGCTACAATCTTCTAAGTTTTACTGAAGTGCTGAATCTGTAAAGGACCTTCGGGGTGGGGTATGACATCCCTCTCCTGCTGTTGTTGGATCAGAAGTTAAAAAAAGTTTGCATTCAGTAAATTGTTTTTTTTTTTTTTTTTTTTTCACAAAGGATAGCCAATAAAGTCATTATTAGCTGTAATTGTTAATTTATACCTAAATAGATAGGATCTGACTATTAGTAGTCAAACAATAAATAAAATACCTTATTTAGGTTAAATCAGATAAAATCTGTTTCTTTTCTTCTTAATCATAACTTTCCGGAGCAGAAAAACTGCTTCAGGCTATACATACTAAGGGAATCTCAAATACCGATTATTGACCAAGTATTAATGAATATTGAATTTGTTAATTTTCCTTTCTTCCCTTAGATCCTTGAGTAAAATCAACCTTGTACAATTACCCAGTAGTTTTCATTCTGCTTTACTTTTGTTGTACGTCTCCTCCTGTTCTCTGTCACTGTCAATGTAATGAACAGTGCTCACAAACTGATTCTGTCTTTTACATCCCAGGACAGGTGGTCCCTCAGTATATTCCCACACATTCCAAATATTTTAAGTGTTCCACATCTGTTGTCTAAAACATTTTTAGTTCCCTACAAGAACAGTAGGAGATGAAAACAAAAAGTTTATATATAACATAGTAACTGACCTTTTATGCCACATGAGCTCTGTCATTTTGACAAGATGATAAATTTCAAAAAAAGAGCTCAAACTTCACTTGTTATACTATAAAAAAAGTCTTGCAGAAAAGATAACTTGAGAATTAACTTATGACAGTTATAATAGTCCAGATGATAAACCTGAGTGTGGGTGTGCTTTTTTTTTTTCTTTAAATACAGTGTCTGCTGATCTAAAGAAAATTTTAAAAATTAATGAATTAAGGTGATTTACAAATTTTTATGATCATACAAACCATTCTATCCGCTTAAAAAAAATCAAAACATCTCCAACACTCATTAATACACAATCTGGACGGGACTTTTATAAGCACTCAGTGTAGGCCTACAGCAGCTAGGGAAACACTCAATGCTTTTGATTTTTCTCCCTAGGGGAATGAACCTGATCAGATGTACTTTAAAAACACATGACTGCACGTAATTCTTCTCACCGATGAACCAGGGCCACTGGTCAAGAACTGAGGCCAGGAAATGAAAAGCACTAAGTGTGTCTCAACTACTAAACTAAATTTAGGAGGCAGAAAATGACTGCCAGGCTGTAACTGGAATAGGCAGTGAGGGTTAACATTTCTGCTCTGGCTGAAAGTGTTGTGAGATAGCAGTAACTACAAGCAGTTGGGAATCTGGTTTGCATCTCAGTGCAGAAGGTGGCATGTCTGGCTTTACCAGTGCTGCAGCTCCACTGGGTACTGGCTCGTTACAGAGTGTGACAGGAGACTGTCCCCTACTGCATGACCAATGTCATTTCCAACAACATAATGGCATTCCTTCAAGCACTTTGCCAGCATGACACGTCAGCTAGAGCTGGTGCCTAATCATATTAGAGATTAGCAGTACAATTGTGATCTCCACAGCTATGAAATACAGACAAATGCACGATCCTTTTTATTTTCTCCCCCCTCCTTGTTTTTTTTGTTGTTTTGTTTAAAGAAACCTATTCTGAGCTGGAGAGAAATGTTTCATGGGGTCTCTGCGTGACAGACCCAAGACTGTGCCTCAGGGGAAATGATGCCACTGTGTGACTGTGTTCAAACAAAACACTACCAGGACATGCAGCAAATGCCTTGGTACTTCCCGTGGTGCCAGAACTGAAAGTTAAGCATTTAAGCAAACGTGCCTCAGTTCATTCTGGAAGGCAACCACCTTTGTCCAGGCCTAAAACAATGCTGACTGCAAGACACAGTATCTTACCCGTGCGCAATGGCAATGTGACGCTGGATAAGAATGCATACGTGGGGATCTTCCCCGAAAACACAGTATATAGAACATGGAACAGACTCAGGAAGAGGGGGATTTTAGCTTCCTTTTTAATAGGGCCAAACTTGTTCCTCTTACTATAAATTCCAAAAGGCCTCTGACACACTGGTACCGCAGTGAGAAGTGGAAAGAGAAGAGAGAGGAAATAGAGACAAATGTGCTTAGGTGTGTCGGAGCGCATCAGAGTGAGCCCGAGATGAGAACTGTGCGAGTTTCACTTGACTTGCACATCCAAAGTTTCTAAAAAATAATTTGGAAGCGCAGACGTTAGCATGCTTAACTCTGTGAAATGAGAGGCAGTCAAAGGCTGAAAGATCATGGAAAAATTAGAATAAAAATTACTTGCAATTATGTACAAAAATTCATTTTTCATTTTTGCTCTGCAATGAATTTCAACAGCCAAGATGATAATTTCAGGAGAATATTCAACAAAGAAGCTCATACAGTGGATTTCAAGGAAATTCCTGCTAACAATACCTTGCACTTGTGAATAGACTTTGTAAACCTTTAAACTATACTGAATTCTTCTAAAGGAAAAAAAAGTAAAATTTAATGTATTTTCACCAGTATTAGAGTAGAGAAAATATCCTTTGGGATCTTCCCAGAATCTGGAAAGGCCTGCGCTATATTCCAGTACATACCTAAAGCACGAATGTGTCAGTGGATGACTTTACACAAACAGAAAAGCTTCAGAGGCATAGGCTAGCCCTTCAAACTGCTCTTCAGTCCACACAAAAACTTATTTGGGGAGATTGCTTTAGACTTTAAGAGCATCAGACAGTCTGCCTAATGAACACTCAGGCAGACAGTGCTTGTATTAAATTACATTACTGCAAACATGTGATATTCTGTAATGAATAGTGCTGTGCTTCACAGGTAAACTCAGGCTGGCTTCAGAGCAAGGGGAATTTGCCTGGCAGAATGCCATATTAACACTGATAAATTGTTCCTGATACCTGTGAGATCAGCTGGGTTCCCTCACCAAGTTTTGAATGGTATTACCTTCTGTCTAGGGCTTTATTAGCTCTTCCGTGTTCAACTGCTCATGCTTTCACTTCCAGGGCATACTGCTGAAAAGCCCAGTGGTGCAGAAAGAAGCACTGGTTAGTGAGCAAGTGACAGTCTTTCCTCAGAAAACCAGGTCTGATCCTGTTTCTTTGCGTGATGCTGCCTCAGTGAAGTTATTTCATAAGAGATAAAAGAAACTATTCTTAAGTCACTGATGATCCCATAGCAACATCAAGAGTGTTAAACTGGAATTTGAACAGTGGGGGGAGATGGAGAAGGAATCAGGCAGGGTCTGCCTCTCAGATTTGCTCTGCAGTCCTGGCAATCTCCAAAACTTACCAAAGAAACTGCACAAGAAAATATCCAAGCTGTACAAATATAGATACAAACAACATACTCTCTCATTACTCAACTATACCCTGCAATATTTGGTGTTTCTAAAACTTTGATTTCTGGAGTGAAGTGATTATGAAAAACGCACGTGGTTTCCTATTCAGCCTTCTCCCCTCTCCTGCACTCAGCATATATCCATTTCTCTGTGATGACAAGTTGGAGATTGGCTTGAAAACAGTCTGTGCATCCCCAAGGTTTAAGAGTCAAGAGGCAAATAAAAAGATCTCCCGAATATACATATTTTAAATCTCAATTTTTCTGAGCCTATTAAGGTTTGGCAATATTGATGTAGTTATAGCAACTCAACTTGTTTTGCTATTTCAATTTAAAATGCATGATATGAATATTGGATCAATTATTATGCGACTATAAGTAGTCATCTGGGGTTGGTATATATTCTGAATCTCTCTAGCTGCAATAGTTATACAAATTCTCGTTATCTGCAATGAATTCCTGTAAATCCTGTACATTTTTTCTGAATGTTTCAGCTGAGACCAGATAAGGCAGCAGATAACTCCAGGCAGAGAATTCCATACTTGTGTCTTATTCCCCATGCTAGAAACCTACAGGATTTTTAAAATGTATTCTTGTATTGTAGAAGCAAGACAGTAAACAGCTGTACAAATAAGCCAAGTCATCAATCCTTCAACCTCCTGCAACTCTAGGATGAGCTGCCAACACCCTTACAATTTTCATTCCTATATGGTTTCTCAAAACTGGAGGCAGACTCCATCTCCTGAAGTAACTTTAAGTTGTTTCCTGATATTCACCATCTCTGGAAAGACAAATGGCATCTACAAATATTAAGGATCATTTCTACATTTTTTTTTCAGTATGTGAGCAGATTATTATTCACATAAGATAATTTGTACCTGTAGCACCTTCAATCAACTGAGTCTTGAGGTTTTTTTTTCCATGTGAGCAATAATGTATAAAACGTCCAAATGATTAAATCTTCATACCATTGTTCAGAACAACACAGAGGAGAATGGCTTTTCCAAGTACAAGGGTAGCTCTCTCTATGATTTAAATTGTATTTTAAAGACTTGCATGACGCTGTTTAGAGTTTCAGTGGCATTCTCACAGCCACGTCTAGTGATGGCATCTACAGGTCAGCAGCAGGGCCCTTTGAGAGAGAGACTTGACTGGAGAGGAGGGACAGAAGTCAGCAAGTTCTGCCATTTACAGAGCATGTTCCCCAGTATGGATGTTACTGCCAATGCTCCACTAAAGTGAATCTTGGAGTTAAAATCCCACTTCCCCAAACATGGCAGTTAGCCCTTCTCAGTGACTGCTTCAGGCTCCTTATGGACTCAGAAAGACTTTGCTAAATCGATCACACAAGGGAAGCTCAGATGATCACAGAATGCTGAGTTGGAGGCATTGATCACACATTTGTCTATAGTGTTTCTGTCTTAATTCCACCATGCAGAACTTGTGTATGCTTTTGTGCTTTCCATAGTTTAGGAGTGCATTTAGATTTCACTGATGCCTCCAGCAGGCACCATGTATTGTACTTTCATCGTTTCTGCTGAGCTCAGTTCCACTTGTCTTCATCGCTTTCTGCCCAGCTGACAGAATTCAGTATAACTGGGCATGAAGTCACTGGAGAGCAAGTAACGCTGCAGAACTTTTCCCCAGCAAATGGACAACTTCCCCACTCTCTGCACTGGCTTTCCAGTGAGCATTAACGTTCTTTATCCTTACTTTCAAGCAGCCTATATCCATAATCCAGCATGTCTGAAACACCATCTGAGGTCCAGAATGAAGACTGTGGATAACAGCCCCACTCCAGAGATAAACTATAACCTCTTACACTAAAGATTAAGTTCATCTGTGCAACTTCATTCCTCTCAAAAGACTGTAAAATTAACCCATGGACAATACAGTTTCACCACCTTCTAGGCCAAGGGCAAAGGACATTGCTTTGGATGGAAATACTTTTAAATGTAGATAACCCAGCTGGGTGTACATTTACATCAAAACCTCACCATAGAATCACAGAATCATTTAGGTTGGAAGAGACCTCCAAGATCACCTAGTCCAACCTATGACCTAACACTACCAAGTCCTCCACTAAACCATATCACTAAGCTCTACATCTAAACGTCTTTTGAATACCTCCAAGGATGGTGACTCAACCACTTCCCTGGGCAGCCTATTCCAATGCCTAACAACCCTTTCAGTAAAGAAGTTTTTCCTAACATCTAACCTAAATCTTCCCTGGTGCAACTTCAGCCCATTCCCCCTCGTCCTATCACTTCTTGCTTGGGAGAATAGACCAATCCCCACCTCACTACAGCCTCCTTTAAGGTACCTGTAGAGAGCGATAAGGTCACCCCTGAGCCTCCTCTTCTCCAGTAGGTAGATGTCCGATTGTACACACAGTTGTTCTTTTGTGGAAAAAGGGAAGAAAGACTAAGCTGCAAAAGACAAACACTACTAACACACAATTACACAGCTGGAGGTTGGTATGGTCCTACATGATCAGAATCATATAAAATCTTAAAAAGCTGCAGCTTGGGTTGAAAAGTAGTTGTGATCACGTAAGTGAAAGATGGTGAAAACGATTTGCAGAAACTATGACTATGCCACGTCATCCTAACTTGGTAATAAATAGGACTGTATGACACATGAAAAAATAATATACTGTTTTACTCTGTTACTTTCACCAGGAGAATGACTACTGGGCTGATGATTATGCCAGCAGCACCCTGCAAGGACTGTTCCCTAAAGTCATGAATATCTCTATCCTTCCAATACCAGTGTTGCACTGGAACTTCTGAAGACTGAAAAACAGAAGCAGAGCTGACTTGTTAAGCTGCACATCCAGTTGCATTTGAAGCATGTGGAATTTTTCCAGCATAACCTGATTGCCAGAAAGTAAAGCAAGTCTAGTCACTGACCAATGGTGTAATTCAGGGCATTCCTACTTTATATATGTATTTAACCCATCCTCTCCAAAAATCAGCACTGTGACTTCGCTACCTATCTTGGTATCAGTGAAGCCAACCGACTTCTGCTTCTAGAAAGAAACATCACGGGCAAATCACTCTGCCTGATGTGACAAAAGAGCAACACAATGGGAAGTCCATCTATCCCACATAGAAAAAACAGCTAACTGCTGCTTTTCCACCTCTTCTCGAGCTATCTATCTTACCTGAGGCATAAACTCTAAGATTTGATTACATTACACTTTCAAATAATATAAACTTCTTCACACTTGGGTTAGGAGTAAATAAAACAAGTAACTTGAGCAGTGTGACAGAGTACAATCCCTGGGGAATTCCAAGTATGCTTCTCAAGCAGAACTTGTGATGTGTTTCTGAGCCCTTGACTTTGAAAAGCAAATGAACAAGAGCACTGATTAAAAAGTAGAACAATTATTATATTAGTTTTGTTGCAAAATAAGAGTATGATTAAAGATAATATCACCTTGACATACATAAGAAAGCATGGAATACAGACTATGTAGTGCCTTAGTGAATGTAGCTAAACAGCTTTATTTTCTTCCTTGAGAAACCAACTTCAATTTTTGCCCTTACATAAGCTCTCAAAAAAGCTCTACATTGGCAGAAAGTTTCTGTAACTTAAAGACTGACAGGTGGCCTTGGGAAACTGAATGTGCGATTCAGAGCTAACCCGCAATAGCACACAGGCATCTCACAGAAGCTTACATCCAGTCTCATGCATGAACTAAAGCATCAACAAAAAGCTGAAGGCCTGAATAATGTGGAAAGATGAATTTCCCCTTTGAAACAGTGTCTGAGGAAGTGGAAAGATATATTTATTATCTATACACTTTCAACCCAAGAGAAAAACATGGAAGCTCTTTGAGGATGCTGCTTGAAAAAAGAAGGCTAACCTGCCACCAAGCTGCATGAGACCTGGAGAGCACTAAGTCTAGTAAGCAGTGACACTGTGTGGAATTTCTGAAATAGCAGCATAGAAGAAAACAAACATTTTTCCTAAAGGCAATGCCTGTGAACATTTTATAGATGCTAGATCACAAGTTAGTCATAGTTTTAATAGGGTATTATTCAGGATATCATTCAGCGATAATATGAATGTGCTCTATGCATATACATAAATAAATATGCTTTGCACATATATATTACATCTACTATAATTCTAAATTAAACAACATTCTTCATTTTGTTACCATGCTATGAACATGATAAAAAGAAAACCGTTTAGGAAGTAGTGGTTAGGAAGGTGCCTCCAGGATATTGATTACTATGACATTCTGTAACTTCCATTACTGTCAACAGGATTGCATATGATGAGAAGCTTTTTGCATGTCAGTATCTATTCAGACATTCAAACCTTTCAGACAGAAATAAAGAATGTCTAGATATCTGGTACCTACCAGAGACCAAGAATTCTTCCAAGTCTTATCTGTTGGTTATAAAGGATGTGCTTCAGGTCTTCCAGCCAAAGAAATTACTAGAAGACATCTATGATCACTTGAACTAGATGACCAGAATGGACTGTTCTTTCCCTAGCATCTAACTATTTTTCAGCAAGGAAGACTAATTCTCAAAATAATTTGTAAAAATTATTAAATGAAAATGTATCATATGAAATTAAATAACAGGTTCTGTGAATGAGTAATAGGATTTCCACAATTTATTTTGGACCTATAAATACACAGGTTTAAGTTTTGACTTTGCTAGTATCGTCAATACAGGTAAAATAAAGCTCATAATATGCGATCAGCACAAAAATGAAGCCATGTAACTATTTCACCGTGCAATTCTAAAGTCACACAGTCAAAAACATCAAGCTACTATGGAAACACAGAGCAGAATTTGTTGAGTCTAAGAAATTTACCCTTCCAACTTAGTTAAATACAATTTGTTTTTGTTCATGCACCAAAAGCCAGAATGAGAAAACACCCTCTTGTAGTTTAACTTGCTTACTTTACATAAGTGAGATATTTGGATTCAAAGCTTTGCTGCTGACTGCAAACCTGCATTACAGCGCTCTAATTTCCACCTGCAGATAGGTACGTGTGCCCAGCTGTTACAGCAGGCAGTGGGATTTGGAGGGACATGTTTGGTGGCAGATTTGGGCCTAGTCACTTCAACTGTTTCATATGCGTAGCTTCCAGCTATTTCTGGTGAACAGAAGCATATCAGCAACTTGCAGCCACGGCTAATCTATGGTCATACTCACTGAACCAAATAACATGTACACGCTTCATTCTGATACTGGCTATGCTGAAATATTTCTCAACCAAAGCCAGTAAAAAATAAAAATAAAAATAAAAGTCAATCTGCTAAAGACTAGATGTTTTGTGAGAACGTGTAGGTGCCAGTAAGTCTTCTGACAGACACAGGCTGCGTTCATACCTGCCAAGCAGACTTCCGGCAGAACCCTGCTGCTTTCCAGCCTCCTACTCGCTGGCGGCCTGCCCACAGGACGGCTTTGGGCTGAGGACCCCGGCGCTTCCAACCTCACAGCTCAGGAGACGGAAGAATGGGGGAGGACATCCACGGTCACATTTTTTCAAACGGTATGTTGCAACTCTGAGCAGACACTTAGATTTTTATCCTTCCATTCCAATTAGAAAGATTTTCTGAAAAGTCAGGAATTATTGCACAACAGAAGTAGAATTTACCAGACACACCTATTACAAAGAGCCGCAGGCTTAATCCTTTACCAGAAAGCTGATCAACTGCCTCTCAATTGCACTTCCCATTTCCCTCCTTTCTCCCCTCTATACAATTCCCACTCTCACCTGGAGGTGTGCCGTAACTGTTAGTTTGGGAAACTACCACATAACCGTCTTCCAGGTCACCCAACCAGTCTCCCTACTCCAGCAACTGATCACTGTGGTTGGCGCAGTGCACAAAGGCCCCTAACACTATAACATAATGACATTTTGGAAGGGAGAGGCAATTTGCACAGCAAATTTACATTATCAAAGGTCTGACTTAAGTTGGACAACAGAGGTATTGCATCTCTGACAAATTTACCAACCCTTACCTTTGCCTATGTATAGACGCACATACCTTTAGAGTACCTTAGAAAGAACTGACACCTACAAATAGTCCCATGATACTTGACCCTAAATGTGGACATGTTTTGTACATGCAACATATACACAGCTATGACTCAAACACATCAGTTGCCATTCAAAGGTTATGGTGGGAAAGACAACATAATGCCTAGGAAGATCTGCCCAGATTTCGTAGGGATACTAACAAACTTTACCACATCTAGAACTTTTCCTAGTATGTCACCAGACAAAGTTAACGCAATCCTTATTGTAAAGGCAAACATTGCCAAAGAAAAATAACTTGACCTGTGCTAAAATAAAGGTTGGGCTTGTATAATTAGATTCTAAATGAAGCATACATCTTTGAACTTCTCCAAGACATGTTACATCCCATCTCTTGTAAGAAGTGCCACAGGAGTTTCAATGAGTTCAAATGGTGAAAATAACAGACTTGCACTTAATGTGGAAGACAGCATTTCAACAAATACAGTGCCTCTTTATGTCATTTCCACCTCCTCTCTCAGTGCTAACCTAGCAGGAAATAAGATGCTTACTCAACACCAACACTATTCTGTACCCAGCAAATGCTGGTTTCAGCCCAAGCCTGCTTAACTCACAAGGTAGGGCAAGATTAGAGCCAGAGGCACCGTGGTCATTTGATGGTTAACTATGGCAAGAACATACTCACAAAAAAACACTATAAGTCATTCTACATTGGCTTCTCTATCTTTTTCTCCTCAAATATAGTTACATTTAACCAATAACCATTGCAACTTTGATGAGATTATAGAAGTTACAGAAACAGTTTGCAAATGATACCAATACATTTAATTGTATTAGTATGGTCTCCAAAGGTATTACTGCGTGGCTAAGCCTACGATAATATAACATATTTTAAGTAAGTGCACAGTCACTGATGGACTCTCGTTTACAGAATGGAGACTGGTATGAAGGCCATAGTCAACGCTCAACTGCACCTGACATCCTAGAGTAAAGGCAGGTGACCGATGCACCCTTGTATCGGGACAACACCGTTAATCCTACATACAACCCACAGCAGTAGGGCTGAATTCAGTTAACATAGCTGTACGATATTTTCTCAGTTCAAACAGAGAGGGAAAAGTACATAAGGCACTCTAGCAGACTTTGCCAGACCGCAGATATGTTGTCATATCCAAAGCAAAATACATGTTGCATATGAATCAATTTGGAATATAATATTAGAGACTAAGGTATGCATTGGCTGCAAAAGAGCCTAATTGTTTTTATTCCAGCAATCATACTGATTTATTTTCCCCTCAGAGAAAAAAAAAATCCAGGGCAAGAAGAAAGGAAAAAGACTGCCAGAGCCTTTCTAGCAGAACCCTAGTGAGCTCAGGCCTGTTATTTCACTGTCTACAACTAAGATACAAAATACGAGTTCATCCTGGGCCAGTTGAACACAGCAACATATCGAACTCAGAACAAATCAAATAGCTAGTGCTAATATTTCTATCAATATGGATAACTACTTCAAAATGAAAGAACTTAGCTCCTTTCCATCCTAAATTTGGTGTCAGCTTCAACACCATACACATAAACAAGATACGTCAATGTTAAATATTTAATTTTGTCTTCTCCCACAACATAGTACTGGTAATCAAATCAGTGTTCCTGAATCTTAACAATTATTTTCTAAAATCAACCAGCTAATAACTATGATTGTTTGTATCTGTGTTCATGTTTTACTGCTTTTAATTTTATGGATTTTTTTTCAGACCTACATCTTTTACTGTTCTATCCTTAACCTCAACTGTAAACAAATACATATTTCAGGTTTTATGTATTCTGACTTGAAATTTACTTGTAAAACATGAATGATGAACATAATGCAAAAGTGAACTTGTAACAGTTCATGCATAAATATCCTGTACACACTATATTGCACACAATTCACTTCCCTTGATTGCCGTACTTTTAGGCTGGAATGCAATACCTGCTTAGCAGCTCTATTGCTGTATTGTTGAGCAGCTGGGGATAAGAAGTGAATCATACTGTATTCAACAACTCTTATCTACTTAGCAGATGAAAACAGTATGTATGTACACAGAACAACCCAGTGAGCTCTGTCCCAAGGGTCCCTTATTACATTGAGTACCCATCCTAGAAATCAGTAAAATCTTGATTAGGGCAAGACATTTACAACAATATAGTGTGTTTATTAAGCATCTGTTATAACAGTCACAAGCTTGTTTTCTTCTTCTTCTTCTTTTTTTTTTTTTTTTCCCCCTCTTTGTTTTGTTTTTAAGTGGATAACTACAAGGCAGGCACTTGCACTACCTTGCTGCTGTTTCTGGATTTATCTTTCAAAGTTACAGATGCAAAAACATTCTGGAAAAACTAAACCAAAGTTCATTTGAAAAAACACAGAGTTTAATCCAAATAGAATCACAACCAAATAAAGCCATAAAACCAGAAACAGCTCTAAGTACACTGTAAGGAGCCCTTAGATTAACTGAGTTTGCAATGAATTCTAAAACGCAAATAAATTCTAAGTGTACCTTTTGGGTTTTCTGGCAAACACATTGCACAGCCTAGATTATTACCCATATGGGAGCTTTGCCATATTAATGGCATTAACACGCTGCCTTGCTTTTGATAGCATGAGTTTTTAAATGACTTTAAAAGTGGTGTCTCAGTTTTGCTTTCCATATTAAAGCTGGCACACAGCTAGCAGCAGTGGCTCATTGTGGAGGACACGCACGATTTCAGCACTGGCTCGGAAGAATGTGTTGCTCAGGGATGCACATGTTCTCCATTTGAGGAAACCATTGAAATAAATATCACTGAAATAAATATTTATCAACTCAGGCATAACCATTTCCCTTTCATACTGGACAGTGCTGGACAACAGACTGTATGGAATGTTAATGACTTGGCTATTCATTCTTTTTATATGCCTCATTTAATTGACTAATGTCACATCAGATATACATGTGTGGGGCTTGCAAGTCCCACCAGCTCCAGTACAGTAAGGAAATCTGTTGCGTGTGTTTATTTTCCCAGTGGAAATCTACATCCCACTCTCTCTGCAAGGAGCTAGGTTTCTTTCAAAAACGATGACTTATATTCCTCTCATGTAGCTATTTCCCAGAGGCAAAGAAACTGTAGCCTCAGGGGATCCAAAGTGTGACTGAATTTTCATACATCTGTGGCAGCGCCTTCACTTCTCTTCTGCGGGTCTCCCATTCACACACAGGACTTTTTGTTAGGTTCAGTGACGTTCCATGCCAAAGTCACATTTCCCAACATCTACTGTGCCTGCTGCCTTGAACAGAATAGATTTTAATAAACTGACTTTGCCACTACCCAACAGCAAAAATTCTCTATTATTTTCTGTGCTGTAACATGGTGGATGTTCCCCTTAAAAGATTTTATCAGTGATATAATTTCCTAGTACAAAACTGCTTCATACAATCAGGCTGGGGGTGGGGGAGGGAAGAAAAATTGTCTGAGATCAGCACCAAACCTTGCCTCATCTCCCAAGGGTGATGAATCACGCACCCTGCTTAGAATAAACATGTCCTGAGTAAAGGGGACTGTTGGATGCATTAGATGGAAAACACCCTAACTGGAGGATTTTGTTTGTCTGTAGATGCCAGCCCAATACATAAAGAGAAGAAGTTGCTGCTCTGTGATTAAGTTGCTGTCCCAAGTATATCTCACCCCCCCTCACAAACAACAGGCTCATTTTTTCCCTTTGTAATCCAGTTTGTAAAGTATTCAGATTATCATTTATCTTTGCACTGTGAATATCTCACTGCTGTCCATGGTGTATCTAATAGCTAGTTAGTACCTAGAAATGCATATTTTGCATAAACATCCACTTACGTTATTTTTTGGATGGATGCACCAACAGCAAGGGAGGTGGGGAGAGAGAATGTGTGGAAAATGTCAGAATCAGAGAGGGAAGCCAAGACTGAAATGGGGTCAGCAGCAGGAAGGGGAACGGGGTGGAGAGTCTCTGCGTCAAGCTGAACTGCCTGATAGGAGGGAACGGCAAACAGGTCAGTGCTAGCAAAGAGTCATGAGAAGTTGACAGGACAGCATAAAGCAATGAGCACACTGTGTGCATGAGAGGAAGCCACAGCATAGACTTTATAGAACGATTTAAACAGTGTATTTTATACATTTGAAAATTGAATTGGGATAGAATAATAATACCGTAGAAATTAACAGAGCACTGCTCCACAAGTCATCATGTTTCTTTTTTCTCTTATTGCTCAAAGTCCAAAGCTCTCACAGGCGAGACTGCAGAATTTATAGACAGCTCTAAGCAATTTTAATGGTTTCCTTATGGAGAAAAAGATGCTAGCATGCCAGCTGAAAAGCACAACAGCTAAAGATGCCTTGAAACTTCACACAGCAACAAACAGTTACCTGTTTATGTAATGCTCCTGTACTCCATCCACTACACTAGTTTTTGATAAGTCTCTGATCATTTTTTATTAAACTGTGTTGATCGTGTTCTCTAAAATCCTCTGTGGAGGTTTTTGTAGTCCTCCCTTATCAGTTCAATCCTGGAGACCGATCTTCTTGTGCTTTAACAGGGCTGTGGAGATCAATTGGAAGCTTTAGTACATAGCTGCTAAATACCTCTCCATAAAGACAAATGTTCTCACAGGAGATGCTCCAGATTACTTCCTCACTTCACCTAAAAAGCACACAATGACCTGTCTTGTCAGAAGGAATGCTTATTCTAATCAAAAACCTTTCCACAAGTCTAGTTCCTCTATCACACAATAAAGCAGTAAGGAGAATTTGAAGGGATGAAGAGGTGAGTAGATAAAACTATGATGGAGTTAGAAGGATGCTGGAGCTATCTATACCTTTGTGTTCAAGTGATATTAAAAGGGATTAAGTGCCTCAGTCAACAAGCACAGAAAGACTGGTGTGAATTCAGGTGGAATCCTGACTTCTTGTCTTTTAAACAATGCTTTCCATCACTGTCAAAAGCTCCAGCAATTTGACTTGCAGAAATTTAATTCCATCTTGTTTTCAGACTGGGTAGATGCCACCCTTTTTAGTCTCTTTTACTGTTGATTCCACAAATAGTTGCCATCCCCCAGTGGGTTTCAGGCAACTGCTGGGACAGTCGATTCACCAACTTGCCATCCTCCTGCCGCACTCAGTTAGCAAACACTCCCAAGCACAGGAGAGCCTGTGCTTGGCAGAAGGGAGCTAAAGGTAGTTGTCCCCTCCTCTCCTTGCTTTCTGAGTTAAGTCTTGCTGCTGACTGATGTTGACCAGATGGGCCCCCGATTTTAATAGTTATGTGGAAAGGAGAAATGATGTCTCCCGATGTACTTGTGCTGAACAGAAAACCCACCTCAGGCTGGAACATGCCAAGAGTTGCCCATTTGAAAAACAAAACAAAAAAAACCTAGATGCTTTACATCTATTGAGGCTGCAGAGTGTTTCACACTGGAACTATGCATGCACACACACGCACAACAGGCTTCCCAGTGCAAGTGAAGGGGCTTATTAGAGATGAAAGACAGCCTCACATCACCCCTTGTAAGAGACCATTGTCCCCCTTTCTGCTACAGTGTTCTGTGAAGCTGTGGGAAACAAATGACCTCCAAGCCACAGCACTGTGTGCAACTGGGAAAGAAAAGGAAGGGGGAAGGGAGGCAGTGTTGTGGGAGGGCCAACGTCCTCGCTGTCCCGTCTTCCAATGATATCCCCACTGTGCCATCCCAGTGCGCAGCATGGGGGTGTTTCTCAGGCCTCCAAACCTTGCTGCAGCCCTGGCAGCAACAAAATTGGAGTCTCAGCTGAGAGAGCAAGACGTCCTCCTCCACCAGCACAAAGGGTTTTCCCACCCGGCTGCCCGGCTGGTTACTTGAGCTTAATGGTTGAAGGTGTGCTCCAGACCTCCTGCTTTTGATTTGTACCTTTTCATACCATTAATAAGGTACAAAAAACCCTGCTTCACTTGTAAGAAGGGGAGGCAGGGATCAAACAACAGAGAAACCAACAAGAATTAATGAAGCACTGAGGAAAAGAGAGAGAAAGAAGGATCTATAGCTGATGCTTATCCCGTGCTCATTACTGAGCTTCTGGTTACGAGAGATGCTCGGAGGAGCAAAGGAGAGTTAAACAGTACTCAAGCACATGTGAATACAAAACTCCCTCATTTCTTTCTTTCTGGTCTTCTCATCTTTTTTGCTTGCTCTGCAAAACCTTCCTTGCTGCCATTCAATCAATCTTTATTCAGCCTTTCTTACCTAAAACAGAAGACAGTCCCCCATTATAATCAACACTGCTCTGGAGAGCAAGTCTGACATTTGTGACCGCCAGGCTAAATTATTTATTCTACCAAGAAGTGAAGCCTAACATTTTTGTAAGTATATCAGTTGAGGAATATAAATCTCTCTCAACTTATTGACAAAAAAAACGTGTTTTCCACTCAGCATTTGGTTCAAGATTCCTGCCTTGATATTTGCAGATCAGTCAACACCACGTGAGTAAATCACCTTTCTTCAGTGCCTACAGTCAGCCACCACCATGCTAGAACAGTCAGGCTGCCAGAGCAAAAGAGGATGCTCCCGACTGCACCAGGAAGAGAACTCTCCTCGACCAAAAGACAAGAGCACGAGTAGAACTACGTTCAAAAAGTTACAGACAACAGCAACATAGCTTTCCCTGAATTTCTTCAAAACCTCTAACGATGACACCAGGAAGTTCATGTGGTAACCAACCTTTGAACTAATTTCCTTTTCAGCCTGTAAAGAAGATGGACAGTAAGATTGCTCTAATTAATTTTGTATTTTAAATACTCAGGAGATGCTGAGACACTTTGGTAGTGCATGGCGGTAATGGCATATACAGAGTAGGGTTTTTTTTTTTCTTCAGACAACTCTACAATAAATTATATTTTTAATTAAAAAGTATATAACTGTGTTACCAACAGCACCACTAACTGTTATTTGAAAATTTTCAAAATTTCATATACCTTTCCATGATAAATTCTCTTTGTTTTGTTTAATAAAACTCAAGCTGAAGCCAGGCTTTTAAGCCCAGCACTACACAGCCTGACTTGCAAACACATTCAGGAAATACCCCGAGCTAAACAAAAACTGTTCTCAATTATTTTAAGTTCATAAAAACATCTCAGGATAAGGTTCTGAATCCCTTTTTAGTTAATAGAAATACCCCTACAGCTGGAACCCAGACTACAGCTATAGCCACCTCTCTTTCCAAAGTCAACAAAATTTTCCGCTTCTGTCACAAGATTTTGACAGTTGTTACAACATCAATGAATCAAGTCTTGTGGTCTCTCTAGAAAAGCTGCTTTATCCCCAGTGCACATAAAAGGGGAATCAGCAGAAAGACTGCTTTGGGGTGGTTACAACCTATAGGTTACACTGCAATATAAAACGGAGATGGGGAGAGAAGCAATTCCCTTATAGCTGGTCAAAAGCTAAACACATTCAAGTCAACAAACCTTGGACTAAAAGTTTTTTTTTTTTTTTAAATGCTGCCCAAGACACAAAGTCAAGTGACAAAGAAGGTAAAAAGCTGGAAGAGCCCTCATTAGTCCTAACTCTCACAGTCCATCAGGGGAGAAGAGAATCCACCATGAAGCACAGACCTGTACTGACATTGTTATTCCCCAGAACAGGATTATGTACTGCCCAATGTAACTGCGTAAAAAACTTTCCAACTTTGCTTAACTCCTTCAGGAAGTTTATGGTAAAGCCATGTACAGAAGCCAGGTCTCCAGATGCCTAGTCCTGTAATTTCAGAATACTTCTGAAAAGACTTGTGTGCATATGTAAGCAATATCTCTGTATAATAAAATGCATGTCACTACATACATGGACTGTATCTGAAAGGTTGGGAATCCAATCACAGTAAAGCAGTCTAAACTAGTGTCTAAGAAATGGGAAGTCAAACTACTATAATAAAGCTTGGCTTTACATACTGTTTTTCACGTTCCTTGTTCCCGGCAAACAATAATTACACAACTGGTTTACACTGTCCACCCAGAGCAAAGTGAAAAACCACATGAACAGAAAGTAGTAAACAAGATTGTTCACAACCTTTTGGTTTTAGTAATCTCAGGTAGGGAATTGTCTAAGGTTTTCTATTCATCTTGTTGATGGTCCTTTCAATAAGCAACTACACATAGGTAAAGTTAATTAAAATGATTGCACAATGTATGAAAACATATCTGCTAGGGACAGTAGCTATGCAGCAGCATGGGACAGGCAGCCCATAACCTTCAGAATACCTAGCTGCAAAGAACAATAAAATACATTAAATATAAACATAAGAACCCAGGAGACCACATCTCTGAGCACAGTTATACCTGCTGTGAGTACACTCAGAGTATACCTGTGCGTGTACTCAGTGGGTGGAAAAGTATGATCAAACTCAACAAAACCAGTCATTACTTCAGTGCAGTAAGGCCTGCATAGGGTCTCTGGTACCACGCCTTCTCTCTTTTCCTGGACCAATGCAAAAAAGGTTGCTGCCAAATGGAAATAGGTAATGTTGACTGATCCTGTAAGATTCTTCATTTTGGTTGCATTTTCAAGTCTCTGTAAAAACTGCTACCTGAAGCAAGCTGAGTCACTTTTGTGCTGCTCTAACACTGGAGAATCAGTCTGCATCAAAAACAATCAGGGCAGAGTGAAGGTGAGCTAGGCAGACACACTTTTTAGTCTGCATTCATTAACATGCATCTCAACAATTTTCCAAAAGAAAATAGTCCCAGCTAGCGAGTTGTTTAAAACTCTGTACTGCAGCAGAAGTACCAATCTGGCTCTCATTTTTATGTGGTTTCAGAAAGCAGCTGTTTGTGTTTACAGACACCAGCAAACAATTCAGCTTTTTAATCAAACAAGAGCTGCTTGGGTGCCTTTGCCCATGGCTATGGGAATCAAATCACTCTGCAAAACAGACCTTTTACAACAATACTAAGAGGCCCTCAGCGGATGCAGGGGATTAGAGAGGCATGTTTTTTGAGAAACCAGGTTTACAGTCTGTAGCTCTCTCCATCCTGAGTCTCAGTAGCAAACTTCAAGCTCTCAAAATGGCCTGGGTTAGTTTTCTTTCTTCTTCTCTCTCTAAATCCTGTTCTTTCTGCCTCCTGTGTGTATGCCCTCTTCCTTTTTTCCACACTGCATATGCAGAAACACAATTAAATGTTAGTTCAGAACTACTGTGAAAGCAAGTTAGGCAATCCAAGACAGGGTGTAATTTCTTTTTCCTAGCAACAGAGTATCTTACCTATGAATCGAGGAGCATTTTCCAGTATGAACACTTGTGTGACTGCATTGGCTTAGGGGTCAAATAGATTGTGAGGGCTTCTCTCCTTATTCTAATTTAGCTCTGTAGAGGCCTTTTTCCACTGCTGGCCTGCCTGGAGCTGTTGCTGACAATTACAAGGTGTGTAAGGTATAATAATACATGGAAATATTCACTTGTCACAAGAGCAAGGAAGTTGCTCATTTCTCTAGAAGTAAATGAAACACCAAAATATCAATGGTGTGCCTCATGAGGGGTCAAACTGAATAGAATACAGGCCAAGATTTCCGTGTTCTTGCACTGATATCTGGATCAGCTAGCAAAGGAGGAGCATGTGAGCTATAGATTTTAAAAGGCAAACCAGTATATCTCATCGAGAAGCAACTGCCTATTTCCTCTTCCTCCTGATGATAGCCCAGTAATGACAATAGACTTACCTGCTGTATTTTGAAACACTGAACTCTGAGCCATGCTTTTGCAACTTTTTGGAAAGAAACATTTACAACATATTTTGCAATCTTTAACATTCCAGTCCACAAAGCTTCCATAACGAATGGTTACGTGAGCTATGAAAACTGGATTCTACCAGGACATTTTTTCCTCTTCTAGAAAAGAAGCACAGAGCTTAAAAGAGCTAATACCCTACAAGAATCCACTAGAAGTGGCCCAGCAGCAGGCATGGGAGGCTTTAACATGAATAGAAGGGAGCACAATCTCTTGCTTGCAGCCAGACAACATAAGCTTTTTGTTTACAGTGTCTTCCTAGTTCACCAGGAATTCCAGGGCAAATTTGCAGACTTAACGACATCAGAAATTTTTTTTTAGTATTACAGATGCTTCACTGAAGAGAAAAGGAAAAAAAGTTGATCCAGGCCACAGAGGGAATGTAAACACTCACCTGAGCTGGTCTACACACTGATGGAGGACATGAATCCAGCCAGCAAAAGAAAACACTGCATCACCATGACCAGCTGGGTGCCAGACCCAAAGATTCACTATGACTGTCCACTGAAAGGAACACAGATTCTCCATGTTCTGTCAATGTGAGTGGTGCTGCAGACATTAAGAACCACTAAAAACTTGTTTTCCCACCAGGTTACTTCAAGTAGATCACTGCTAAAAGACCCAGAGAGCAGCAACCTAGAAACACTGTTTTGATTTTATATGGTATTTACTTCCTCTGGGATCCCTATCCAAGGTAGCACATAATCCTTCTGAATAAAGCAACACTGTTCAGGCAATTCCCAAGCCAGCAGCTAAAGGAAAAAATAATAATCCTTAGCAAAGAATACACAAACAACTATCTGCAATCTAAAAGAAAATCCACTTAGATACAAACTAAACAGGAAACTGAAGTGTCATGAGTTTAAATGAGGGGAAGCTGTAGATGAGTTCTGCCTCTCTAGAGAATAAAAGCATTTCAGCCTTATGGCCACTGGCAGGCAAGATCTTTTTTATTCTGTCTCCTCAAAACCTGAAGGCTGTGATCTTTATCCAGCGAGTATGATGGAAGATTAATCCCCTCTTAATTAACTTCTTGAGTCTTTTACCTTGAATAGAAGTTCAAACTTCTGCACAGCATCCTTATACAAAAAGCAGCCCCTGAGTTTCACAACCTAGGTTAGCCTTCCCTGGCAATTGCAGTTTTATTACACAGAGGAATGCCAAACGTTAAGTATGTGAGTTTATACAGACACACCACGCGATTTGTACTGGAGTGATTAAAAAAACAGCAAATGAAAACAATGACTAATGAAAAGAATTGAAGAACAGAGTGCTGTTTATATATTTGTAATTATGATTCCTAAAAGCACACACTTTCAAGAGTTGAATATGTAATTGTTTTCAAACCTCACAAATGACCAGTAATGATTAAGGCAATTGGACTAAATATTCTTCTCCCTCTGAACAGTATCTGTATCATTCATCATATTTTATCATTCTACTGAATTTTAAATCCCTGCCTTCCCTAAGTTATTGAAATTTCTTTTACAGCAAAATATCACAGCTGATACTGATTTTTTGCATTTCATATAATCCAACATAAAAGGTTCAAGATGTAATTTCCAAACAATTAGAAGAACCCTATTTCTGTTGAAGTGAACGTTGCAGTTGTTACTGGTACACTATTGAGGAACGCATGACAATTCCTCCTGACTGGGCCCTAGTGGATGCAACGCTGAACTTTACCGTCAAAATTGCCTTCACCTTCAAAAAAGGCAGGAATTCAAACAATGAGGTAAACTTAATTATGCTGTGATTATAAAGGTAAAGGAAATTAACCAACAGAAATTTGACAAAAAGAAACAAACAACCAAGAAAAAAGCCAACATAGAAGCAAATAGTTTCCCATTAGATTGATAGTTCTCCTTTCACAATGATGTCTAAGACACAAATTCACCAAGAATTTTGCTCAGAATGTTGTTAATCTAACACCTACAAACAAGAAATGCAAACATAGCAGAACTGAAATAACCAACAAGTCAGCCATCCTCTGAGCATTATTCAAAGGATATGCTCAAAATTGGAAGAATTAAAACAAAGAACAGGCTACAGGTCTTAGGAGAATTTACTGGTATTTTAACCAAAAGCATCCACCTCAGGACATGAAGGCCTAGATTGTATCTGCACAGGGCATAGTCGTTTTTCCCTGTGAGCAGCTGAGGAGACTGTGACTCACAACCGCAGTTCCCAACTAGTTTTCTCCTTATTCTGATGGAGACATACGTGACTTTACCCACTCCTTTATCTCAGCAAATGCTTGTGGCTGACAGCTAGAGCAGTACCTGAATTTATGCTTCCCAGTCCTCTTCATACTCTTGCTCACTGTGACACCCTGCAGCTGCCCCACTGGAGCCACGCTGATTTCCTGAGCAGATCCCTATTTCTCTTGTGGATATTCAGGTGATGGTTAGGACAGACTTGGCTGAGGTGAAGGAGCACCCCACAGCAACCAACATACCAAACGCGTAACATGAATAGCATTTGGTAAAGAATCAACAGCTGTACCTGGCAGACAAAAATCAGTTCTCCAGTATCAGTAGTAGTCACTGGCTTGGCACTGACTGGAAATTGGTAGGCACAATTTTCCCCACCACCCCAAGGAAAAACTTATGTACATGAAACTAATACTCCCTTCTTTCCCCCTCCTGTATTTCACATACAGGATGTTTCTGGAACGACAAAAACAACACGCTTTCCTCACAGGCATTGAAGGTAATCTCTGTGAATGGGTCAATTTCCGACCTCTATTTCAGTAAGTGAGAAACACAACACCTTAAAAACAATGCAAGCTTCTGAAACTTTCATAAATAATAATCTCTGTTAAGGCTATTTCATTCCTCCTAGTCCTGGTTATTCATAATGAGTTAAAACTTCCAAGGCATTGTAGGAAAGTCAGAATTGCAGTGATGCAAAACTATTGCTTTAAGAAAATTAGGGCATGAGTGCAACGGGGAAATTTTAAGCAAGACAGATTTTATACTCTGTGAATTATAACTTTGTTCTGTTCTTTTTCACCTTTACGCATCTGCACAATTGGAGTCATCTGGGACATACCAAAGGAATGATTTGTTTTTCCATCTCTCAGTCAAAGAAAGCAAAACAAAATGCAGCAGATTTTCTCCAGAAAACAAGCTTTTGTGATGTCTGCAGCCCAATACTTTAGATAAGAGATTGAGAAAAGCTTCCACTTATAAAAGCATTCATCTGCAACAAATATATAAATCTTCTGAATGGATCCTCTAATTATAAACAGCAGATAACTGGTATCTGAACTTACCAGTCTTGATAAGAATAATGCTACAACTGGCTAGGACTACACGCTCACAGACAGGAACGTGCGTCTTTCAAACAGGGTACCACTGGCCCCTGGGTCTTGGATCCCAGCATAAATGCGGTCAATCAGGCTTACCACTACAATAGAAGCACTTGGTCAGAGAGTGAATGAGGAGCAGGTACAGATGAATGGGTTGATTCTTGGCTCCCAGCCATACCATTCATTAAGCTATTGTGAGAAGCAATGAAGGAATGGTAATTCATAGCTAAAATAAGCAAATGTTACACTGTTACATGATCATTCTTATGACAAAGCATAGACGAAAGAACAACTTCAGCTCAGCAATGTGCCTCCAACCTCCATTGCTGTCTGTGGCTATTCTTGAAGCACAGCTTACAACTTGTCCCCTGCTTACAGCTGTGCTTGAACTTATAATTAGCTTTTTTTTTTTTTTTTTTAGACAAAATAAGATTATCCTAGTTCTAGAATTACAGAAAATGCAGTCCAAGTTTTCTCAAAGGCTGTCCAGCAAGAGCTCCTAACCTAGAAACCTAAAATTATATTGGCTATCATCAGACTTAACCTTTATAAACTCAGTCTTCCTAAAGTGAAGTCAGATGCATATCTGTGATTAGCAGCACAACCCTGATGTTGGCTACAATATAAAATGACTCCAGCGCTGGCTACAATTTGAAACCGCCCATAGTTCCTTATGCTGGTAATATCAGCATGCAATTTGTTGGACAGATTCTATAATCCACAGATGAAGGTAGTTGTAGGTTTTGAGTTTATCCAGCATTAACAGCCCCTAATAGCCTAGTTCAGTGCAGACATAACAAATGGAAATGGCTTTAAATTATCCTTCCCCTGAGACATAATTTCATAAGAGAACAAACTCTATATGCACAAAGAGAGATTCCAATGTAAACATGTGGGGAAGCTAAAAGCTGCAGTCAGAGTTGGGGCAAAGCAAGGGATACAATTTCAAAGGCACCGATTTCTTTCCAGTTCACAATATATATATTCTTTTCTGCTGACTTTTCTGCCCTTTGTGCTCAGAAGACCATGTATACTTCAGAAGTCACTTTTTAACTTTTCAAGACCTTAATGGGCTTTGTCTCATTTTTCCCCTCACACAACAGCCCTGGCTGGGATACAGAACCTACGATCATTATGGGTTAATTACAAGCAGCACCAGAGTTATTACCAGCATCTGACTGTCAGCATTTTAAATTATCCTTTACATTTTCAGAAGGTACACTCTAGAATTTGGACTATTTTATTAGCTAACTTGAAATTCTTAAACTGCAAGGAAAAAAGAAAAATATAATGTATAACAACACCAGTACGAAGGAATCTTTGCTTTTTTATTTCTCAGGATTAAGGTAATATCGGGCCCGATTTTGTATTTGAAGAGATGGCAAGCAGAGTCAGTGAGTTTTGCAGAGAGAAATCCAATGCCAGCGCTAGCGAAGCCCGTCTAATACTTTTACCCTCTGACTTCTTGGCACTCCGACAAATATACCTATGAGGACATTATATCGCAAACACTGTTATTTGGAGGTTTGACCTCATCACCTCTCATAAAAACTCAATACCATATCTAAGTTAGACAGAAAACTTCCAGCAATTTTGCACAATACGATATTGACTTATTTCAAAACCGAAGTTTAGATCCCTAAAGGTTAGTCACTTCTGTTGGTTTGTCTTTTCAGAAGAGAAGCTGTTTTTAAACATTGCAAACATTCGCTGCTGAAACAGCACCCTAAGAGAATAGATAATTTATCTATTTGAAGATGATATGGTGCTTTTTGTAACTGGACATGTTGAGTCTGTTACACTAGCAAAGAACAAAAATGTTCTCCATCATCTCAGTCTACGGTTTCAGACCATTGTGTTTAAATAGAAACAATCTGTATTTAAATATGCTCTGTAATTAACACATTTAGGGATAAAAAAAAGTGGGCAGAAAAAAAGATGAAAATACCGACATCAGGAAGAAAAGGGGGATGTTTGTACAAGCTAATATTTGTATGCAAATATTACACACTGTAAAGTGGCTGAAGGGCTACTGCTATGAGTATTTATAATCCAGGAAAACAAAACAGCCTGCATGTACAAAAAATTAATTATTTTAGTCATAATTTTTTGTGTATTATGCATTATTTCCATATTAGGTCTCCAACTCTAAAAGTTGTTATACTTTTGTTACTACAGGCAAGATGTGAACTGGCTGACGTGTTCAGCTAAAGAACATGTGAACAATTTCCATGCTGACAATACTCACATCCAAAATTCTGTAACTACGTTCTGTCATAACTATGCCTACTGTCTCCATCTTCAAATCCTGCCCTAATCAAATACACCTAAAGCTACTGGTACCAGCTTTATGCTTTAAAGACCTGCTTCTTTTTCAATCAAATTTTTTTTATGAATTGTTGACCAAAGACCAGTCTGCAATTTTCCAAAGTAAAGTACTTCACTAGTAGATGAAAAAAGATCTGATAATCAAAACAACTCCCAAGAAAAACATAAAGGAAACGACCATTCACCTGAGTTGCCCGGATATATCAATTGTAAAAGATTTCTGAGTATGTAGGCATCAATAAATCCATCTACATGCATACACACACATATCTTCTACTATATACTGAAACATCTGCGTGTTTATGCATGAGGGACATGGAATGTGAAAGTTACAGCTGTTTCAGACATTCATCACTCTGAGAACATGCCTTCTGAAAGGAAACTGTACATTAGAACTTGATACTCCTGTCTTTTGAAGAAGCTTAATTTAGGCAAGTACGGAAATGAGAGATAAATTTTTTTTAGATCAGCCACAGCAGCTAAGTAAAAGGGCTTTACAAATGTTAGCTGGGAGTTTGTTTTCATTTTACTAAATTACTTCCCTTTTTTTTTTTTTTCTAATTCTTTTTTTTTTTTTTTTTTTTTACTCTTCAACAGTCCAGGACACACAAAAAAATCCGTATTTGGAGAAACTACTATACTGAGCATGAGTTCTGAAGAAACCATGAAATCTTTCACCTTTGTCAAGCTGCCATTTAGATATGCAGTCCTTCACTTTATGTCGTCTTTTTTATGGGATGTTGGGATGTGTTAGGATAAAACATCAAGAGCTGTGGGATACCAGAAGATAGGACTACATGGAGATGCTCCTCTATTTGCAGAGCAGCATCCAACACATGAAATTTCCTGGCAGATGTTTTCTGAACCTGTATCAACATAAAGGATCGCTAGGGATTTAGCAGCTGAATCTGCCAATACCCCAGGCAGACTGATCCACTCACAACAACAACACAAGCCTTTCCGTTAGTCTTGATGGGGAGGGAGCAGATCAAGTGGTGGGAAGACGTAGTTGTTGTCCTGCGGTTATCAGAAGGTGCCATATCAAGAGAGATTCTTTTTCTTTCTAACAACAAGTTTTTGGCTTTAATAAGTGTCTGATGAGTCCAAATTTGTCCACTAAAAATCACACATTTATCTGCTGGAGTATCATCCAGCAAAGGATCGTTAAGGAAGCTTTCAAATTAGAAGAAAACATCCTAAGAAGGGTCAAAACATTTAAATACTGTCATCACTGATATTTCTCTAGCACCAAGACTGCTTGGATCCAGAACTCTGGCTGCAGGTTCACTCTCCAGGTGAAGATGAGGTGGAAAGAAAGTTCTTTTTTTTTTTTTTTTTAATTTGCCTTTACTGTAAAATACGCTCCATCTCTGCTCTCCAACGTATCCTTGTTGTACTTTCCTGCTCACGCAATGTTTCACTGCTAGAATAAACTTTCATGCTCATCACTCACACCTTCCCCTTTGAATTCAGCAGTCTTCTCTCCACTACTAAATCCCCTGCAAGCTCCTTCACACCATATTTCAAAATCTGTAGAATTTTGCTGCTTTCTATTAATCCAACTTTTTAATTCCCAGCTTAGCACATGACTGCTAGTTTCATCTGCTCATCTGACAGTTAATCATATTATGTATGTATGGCTTTCTCCCATCTTCTAACTTATGTCACAGCCTTCCTCCTTTCTCCCAAGTCCCTCTGGAAGTCCTGCTTCCCCCATTCTCTATATAGATTCACTCTAATAGCATCTACCTGCAGTATTCTGTGTGGTGCACAGCTTTGTCCTCTGCAGCTTCACCTGCCTGACTCTAATAAAATCCCCCAGGACAAGGATGATGTCTTTCTATATTGAATTGTTTACAGCACCATCAGAAATAAACAACGATGAAATAAGTAATAGGTCTGGACAGCACTTGCACTGTCTGCAGTCTGCAGCGCTGTCATGCTAGCAATTGAACATTTGAAAGTATCCTCCCTGACATGAATCATCTGCAGGAGACCACTGGGAAATAAATCCATTTTCTGCAACTTCAGTAGCAAAAGATGATAAAGATGAGCAAAGATAGTAGCAACCAAACAGAAAACAAAGATCCGTTATCCCTTAAGTTGGAACTCAGTCAAAAGGAAGTTGAAACCACCACTTCACCATGAGATACTCAGGAGAGACAGTTATTTCGAGAGGACCTGAAGTTACACAAGAGAGTTTTGACAGATAATAGGAAACCAAACCAAAATAAGACACTAATTCAGAGTAAGACACAAGTGACAGCCATGGTTTGCTGACTTTCCTGCCCTCTCGCCAGGTGTAGCAAGAACATGCCATTTGCAAGACTGATAACTTCTTCCTTCTGAAGTCACAAAAACCAGAGAAAAAGGTCACTTTTAATCTGAACCCCACTTCCAAACATAGTAGGGCTTGGACATGTCGGGAAAGAAGTACTGTACCCTGTTCCTCTTGAGTTCACAGAAAAGGATCCCTTCATCTGTTCTCATCTGTGATCCTTCACTTCCTCCTGCTGAATAAACTTGATCTGTCTTTCATTGTAAGGTACTTATTGAACAAAAAAATGCAATAAAATAATGCTTGATGAATACGAATTTCCTGCTCCCCACCCCATAGACCATCTCCATTCACAGAACAGAATATTTTAAACAACATTTTAGCAACATTGCATCTGGTATTCAATTTTGATTCAGAAAATAAAATAAAAAAAATACTCGTTCAGGAAGCTGTTCTTACACAAGTCAACGCATAAACACTTGTGTGAAGACCATACGGAATCATGCTGTGCTTTCCCAAAAGGGAACTGGGTGAAGCAACTTCAAAAATTTCCTCTCTCCTTTTGTACCTTCCCTTAGGCTCCATCTCCAATCCAAAACACATGAAATTTGGTCACCCAAAGGAAAGATAAATCCAAAGGGTCTCTCCTGTGATTTATTCTTGCCATCCTTTGATTTAATGACTTCAGTTCTTCAATTTAAAAGGTTCCACTTCTGTAAATAGTCTTTCCAAAAGTCTTTATATGCGCCACAGACTGCCAAGTGAAATCTTGACTACTTCTTCAGCTGGTAAGCAGGATTCAAGATTCATTTCTGTTGCCTTCACTGCTGGTTCTATGTATAAAATGTTCCATGTCCTAACGTGACATGACATAATATGGGAGAATACATAGATTTCTGTTACACACCTCCAAAGTCTGTTAAATGTCTCCATCCAGAAATCAACTTAAAGTTCTACTTTCAGATAACCAAAAACAACTCCTAAATGGAGATTTCAAGGAATATGTTAATTTGTGAATTGTTATCACCACACATTCATTTATAGGCGTGAAACACAGTTTTCCTGTTATGAAAGATGCTTGTGCATTTGGGCCATGTTCTTCAACCAAAGCTTTTCATCTAGTCCTAAAGCTCTAAACCTTTAGTAAGCTGGGGACCTACTGCCTTTAAAGTACATACTACCTCAGCTGCTGTCATTTCTTTACACTACCAGTTTACAGTGTAGTTACTCTGAAGCCCATTGAGATAGATTGGCCTACACAGGCATTTCCATGAACCACCATTCCTGTCTCATCAATATGTCTTTATCCTGTCATCTGCCCACCAGAATCTCAACGTTACTTCACTATGTTAGAGATGAATCCTTTTTTTTCTCTGAAGATCACCTCCCAGGCTGCCAGCTGAGTCCCTGCTGGCTCCAGGATGCCAGTCAGCCCCACTAGGTCATCACAGACTTGCACCTTGGTAAATATTTCAAGAGAGTATTTCAAGCGCCACAGGTACAGCAGCAGTTTTCATCGTCACTACTCAAGGTACTTGTCAAGGTATTCACAGTGGTCATCATTGCTGCAAAGGAAAAGAAAATCTGAAGTCACAGAATCACAGAATATCCCGAGTTGGAAGGGACCCATAAGGATCATTGAGTCCAACTCCTGGCACTGCACAGGTCTACCCAAAATTTTAGACCATGTGACTAAGTGCACAGTCCAAACGCCTCTTAAATTCAGACAGGCTTGGCGCAGTGACTACTTCACTGGGGAGCCTGTTCCAGTGTGCAACCACCCTCTCAGTGAAGAACCTCTTCCTAATGTCCAACCTAAACCTCCCCTGCCTCAGCTTGACATCATTGCCGCAGGTTCTATCACTGGTGATTAAGTCTTCTGTAGGAAAACCCAGACTACTCATTCTTTGTTGTTCTCCTTCTCCAGTAACTGATCAGGCTCTTGAGCTTGATGAGAGATGCTGGCCCACACTCATAATTCACATAATATTTACTGTTGCATTATGAAGTATATAACAACACCCCGCTTGCAATGCTGACAAATGTGTCCTGCAAGATCTCTTTGGCCAATCAAAAGTATAACCTTTCTGCTTTCATTCCTATGACTATTTCCCTCTGTTCACTGAAGTGCTGTTCTGTTGCCATGTTCTTCAAAAAGCATGAATTTATGAAGGGCATGCAGCAGTCTGGAATGCCACCTCTGTGTGCCATTCAGACCTCTACATACTTGCATTAGCAGACTGCTAGGTTTGCAAATAAAACTGTGAATGCATGAAGTTTGAGAGGCTTTGCTCTTAACTCTCAGCTCTTTCCAAGGATCAAGTAACTTAAATCTATTGCAATATTATGTCTTCCCTCCTAACCAGGCTATAGCAAAGCAGTCACATATAATCCATTTACACAAACAATATTTAAAGTTTTTGGAGATAGTGCCATCCTACTTTCAACATTCCAGTTTGTTCCATCTCAATTCTGCCCCTACTTAAGGTAACTGAACTTTTAACATATGTCTGTGCTCATTAACCACAACAGGAGAGGTGGGTTTCCTCAAAAAAGTGGCTTTTTACAACACATTGACAGTCATATAACCAGAAGGGAGTAAGATCCCAGTTAATATAAGTGACTAATCACATCAGGACCTCCTTCTGTATTGGGTCAGTGCTTTTTGCACCGGTGATCTAAGTCCACCAAACCAGATAGAAACAGAGAGCAATGGTTAACACATTTACTACTTGCTGTAGAAGTCACTGATGGCCTCAGTACAATTCAGAAATCCCACTTGGCTGGAGGCAGGTATTATTTTGGACACATTTATGATGCCTACAAATGACAAGTGAACAACTCGCATAATGACACTGACAGCAACCAGCTTAACAATTCAAATATTCCGGATGAGAACAGGGCAGCAGTCACACCTCAGTCCACCTCTTTCAAATCTGACCCATATTCTTCATCTAAGCCCTCTGTACCCAGAATACTGGAAAGTATGCAGACCTTCCTGAGCCATCCGGTGTCTGAGTGATTGTTTTTGTGCTTGTGTGTGTGTGCAAATATTACTGGCCATAGCTGAAAGGAACTTCCCTGTGCTTTTCATCTCCACTAAAAATACAAAGGACTGAGCAGCATGTGGCCAGGAAAAGCTGCATCCAGGGAGAGTCTATGAAAACTTCTGCCTGAAGAGTCGTTTAAAAGGAAGTTAAGCTCTTCCACAACAGAGTACAAAACTATTTCTATGAGAATTCTGCTTTATATGATTGGAAACTGTAATTTGCATCCATGCATCCCTGTTCTCAAAATCCCAGAAGTTCAGTAAGGACACATTTCAAAAGAAGGCATAGATACACAAGGCTGGTTTGTGCACCCCACCAAGCTTACAAGTCACTGCTATGAGTGAGTATGCCTAAGTTATTCCTACGGCATAATGCCTGCAAAAGTGAAAGACGACTTTTCCTTGAAACCTTCTAGAAAAACTCATAAACGTTGTTAGTGAAGTGCAGTTTTAAGTATGCACTTTCTCTCGTGCCTCAAGATGACTTCAGATCTTAATTTCTTCCACAGACGCACTTCTTTGCCAGGTTCGGACAAGGCTCTGCCAAAACCCAATGATTACAGTGCAAAAACAGTTTTGTGCCTTTACCTATGAGATGTATCAAATAGACTGCATTTAGTTGGCCTTTCATTTTCCAGTCTCGTTTTCCCTTACTGTAAAATCATGGCAGTATGTACAGCCAGAAGTTTCCTGTGAACATCTACCCTGGTCTGCGCTGCAAGAAGCTGGCTTAAAGATCGTTTTCATACAGATGTTTCACGTGGTCTTAAATATTTCAAGCAATAGCTAGTGTACTAGCTTCACACATGAGCTGTCCCGAAGTTCAGTCACACATACTGCTAGTAAGCTGTGTCTTCTAAGGCTGAAGCTTACCACTTCTTCTTCCAGTCACTGCACATTCTTAGACACTTGCCTGCACAGCTGAGAAGACTGAATTGTCAAATAGCAATTCCAAGCATAAAGACCTCTACAGTCTCACTTTCTCACTGATCACCCAAAGCCTCGCACTGGAAAGCTGCCTTTCTACAACATGGATTGTTTTTTGTGGTTCTCTTCTGAACTCTCCTCCAGTATTTCCACATCCTCCTCAAAGTCTAAGGATCAGAATTGGACACAAATTCCAACAGAAGTTTATTACTGTACCAACACTGGTAAACAGCATTCCTTTTTTCTACGTGGCAATCCTACTGCAGTGTATCGGGATCACACTAAGAGGCTCTTTGCCAGAGCTGATTAGCCAAGACCGCTTCTGCTGAGGAAGCTGCAACTACTTTTCCACCCCAGGATAATCTCCAAATCACCGTTTATGACAGTTTCTTATGTTGTATGCACAAACTTGCATTCTTTCCTCTCATTTACATCGCCTTTATTTGGGTGTGGTAGAACTACACAGAAGTATGTCTAATCTTTAAAAAGGAGCTAAAAAACAGACAAGGAGATAAATGGAATAAGCCAATAAGCCCTGAAGATGTCCCATAAAAGTTGTGTGCAAGTATGCTGTTGAGTCAAAAAGGGGAAAGCCCACTGTCCATATTGGGAATTGCCTGGGAAACCATCACATCAATGGAACTAATTTGGTACCAGTCCACAGCATTAAATTCACAAGTGAAATCTTTAAAAAGTCACTAGCTGCTGGTGCTGGTGCATTCCTTTATGCACTTATTATTTTAACTAATTCTGATAGTCTGGGAAATATACACACCCATCCTATTAATAGTTTTTGCAACAAGCACTTACAGTCACCTTCAGAACAAATTCCATCTTGGAACCAAAAACATAGTCAGGAGGACTGTAGCACATGGACTGACCGTGTCCACATATGGTACACCCAGTATTTTTCTGTAAAGGCCAAAGGACAAATATACTTTAAAAGCTACATTACATTATCTTTCATTTGTTTCCTTTCTCAGCTTTGGTCACACAAACATGAACGTGCAAACAGCTTGATTCCCCCTTATCAGCAACCCGTGTCCTCCAAGATGTATTCAGAGGTTCCAGAATCAGGTTCCCAAACATCATCACAGACCAACTCCACAGACACTGGATTATCCTATCAGTAGGACTGCTGGGAGAACAGTCTGGATAAGGAGCAAAAGCCCTTGTTTACATACACATTCCTTCTTAACTAACAAGGAAATAGCTAGAATTAAAAGTAACGAAGAAGCTTAGTATAAGCATATCCACTCACATATAGGTACCTATCACACACAGGGCCGTAAGTCTAGAACCTCAAGTGGGAACTGTTAATAAGGGATGGTCAGAATATCAGGCCTATCTGCCAGCTTTTGGCAGCACCTTTCTTCAAGTGTTTGCTGCCCAAGTACATTAAAGCTCAAAATAAATAAATAAAAGAGGTCTATCAACTGTAGTTACATGGAGTTTCTGACTCAGTCTTTGGCTCACATGCTGTGCAATAAGATACAGAGTTTTCACCGCTGGTTCACTATTTCAGCCCAAGCCAAGAGAGTGAATGACTCTAGGAGAAATTACATTTTACCTTCAGGTCACTGGTTTGGATCCATTACAGGTCAGTAGTAGCCAAATGTCATCACCATCAGACAGTTGTTTATGGTCTGATGCAAAATGGATTTGCCATTTTACTGTAATATGTAGCAGAACTGCTATCTACATCATGGATGACTTTCCCAACAGCTTTAGAAATTCAGCAAAAGTCTCAATAGGAGCCTGAGCTTCCATTCTTATCGAGTTTGGTAGTGAAGTCTCCAGGTCAAAGCTGAAACACAGTGTTAAGTCAGTAAAACAGCTTATGCTACTACCGCTTGTGTTCAGTGGTCCAAGGAGAAGAGGAAGACAACTATGGCTTACAATATCTCTCAGTTTGGTGCCTTCCAGTAACACTAAAATCTATGAAAAAGTACAGTCTGTTTTTAGCAAATATTTTCCTAACTACAGATGCAAGTAGAAGGCATGGCTATTTGTGTCAATACCCTGAAAGCACCAAAATTCTTTTCATCTAGCCTATATTAGGTGTTAGGAAAACGTTAATGTTGACCGTGAGGTGGGATTTAAAACTCTTTTTAAATGCACCTTGGTTACATCTGGTTAGTTACAGTAAGATCACCACTGACGTTATACCCAGTTCTTTTTCAAGGAATGTCAACATTTGAGGGCTATGACTTACTGGTAGTTTAATATTATCCTGGGATTAATAAGAGAGGAGAAAAGTGGACTGTGAGTTATGAGAGGATGTGTACTGCAAGAGATTTGGCAGGGCAGGGCTCTCATTAGGCCAAAATTCAGGATGTCCTAGGTCTGTATGTATGCTATTAATCACTAGTTAAGGCATACCAATAAAAGTAGTTTTTCCATTAAAAAATACATTGCTCGTTTCAAGAGGAATAAAATTATCCTATCTGCTGAGTTCAGATTTTGGGAAAAAGCAGATTTTCTTCAAGTTCCGTTCAAAACAATCTCACATTACACAGAGGGCTCCAGAAGAGACAATATTTTTCTCCTTCTGCCTTCAGGTAGGACTGTTCTCAAAATTTAAGAAGTATTTATTCACCCGAGTTGGCAGAGAAGATAATCTTCAAACTACCAGCACATTTAACAGCAATAAAGTAGATGGATTTATGATTTAAGAGATTAAAAGACCTTGTCCTTCATATAAGCCCTCAGTTAAGAGACAAAATGCATATTAGAGAGTCATCAAAATATGTAACCTTGTGTATAGGTTAATAAATAGATACAACAAACGTGGCACAACAAAGAAGAGGATATACAGAAAATGATGGTAAGAAAGAACAAGTAAAAATTGGACAAAATAGTCGCATCATAGGCTCACAAGATATTTCACGTCGGAAGAGACCTCTAGGGGTTCCTAGTCTTACCTCCTGCTCAAAGCTGAGACAGCTGTAAGGTCACACCAGGTTACTCAGGGCTTTATCAAGTCAGGTTCTGAAAAATTCCAGTGATACAGACTGTACAGTTGCTCTGGGCAAACTATAGTGCTTGGAGTGTAGAGGACAAGAAAGAAACAGGTAGATAGACGAATGCAGAAGGAAATGCAAGTGATATTAATGACTGCCATAGAAAAGAAAAAGAAAACATCAGGGAAGAGGGTAAAGTTCTTTTAAAAAGAAAAACGTCCAGGAAAACATCTTTTAGTATTTCGGTTTACCTGGGAGCCTAATGTAAAGAGTCTGATTCTTAAAAGTCTGATCGTGTAAAAATTAATTAATTAACAAAACACAAAACCTTGAAGGCCTTTAAGCCTTCTCAACATATACTCCAGAACCTGAGGTGACCAAAATCACCCACCCTGACTTGATAAAGCCCTGAGTAACCTGGTGTGACCTTACAGCTGTCTCAGCTTTGAGCAGGAGGTAGGACTAGGAACCCCTAGAGGTCTCTTCCGACGTGAAATATCTTGTGAGCCTATGATGTGACTATTTTGTCCAATTTTTACTTGTTCTTTCTTACCATCATTTTCTGTATATCCTCTTCTTTGTTGTGCCACATTTGTTATATCTATTTATTAACCTATACACAAGGTTACATATTTTGATGACTCTCTAATATGCATTTTAAACATGGAAGCCACAATCAGGCCAGCTGAGTGGTGTTTGAGACCTCTCTGCTAAAATTTTGAGGATAAACAATGAATGAGCTCTGTAGTTCCATCAGACATGAAGCTAAGAGCCCTCCATCTAAACACATCTACCAGATGGCTGCCTTATTGCTTTCTTGTGCAGAGATTTGGAAGATGGCAGGAAAGCTAATGGATTATAAGATTCAGATAAACATTACAAGTTTTGTTTCCTGGACTACGTGTTCTGTTACAACCACAACTCAGGGCTATAGAAGCTTAGAAAGGGAAGGTACAATTCCCTGGACTGAAGAGTTGATACTGAACACCACCAGGCGTGGCACTGGAAGATGCTACAAGACCAAGAGGTAACAGGATTTTGCATCCTGCCTTTTTTACTGATGTGGGCTGTTATTTTAGGCCTTGCTTTATTTTTTGAAAGGTCTGTGTGTTGACAAGAACATGGCTGCCTCTATAATTCAACCAAGATGGAACTGTGGCCATGGAGATGGAGCAAAGATGGAAAACGCAGCAGCAGAAGTGAAGGAGACAAACAGAGGCTTTCTTTTGAGCTTAACTATCTACAATAGCAGTGAGGGAGTATACTGTTTAATATTTTGATCATCATTCTGCTCACTCCACAAAAGGCAGCACACAGAGTTAGCATTAAAAAGATAACAGGTCTAGATTTGAAGATTAATACAACAATACCAAAGTTAGCAAGACCATTTTCACATTCAAAATAAGTAATCGAGTGATCACAGGTAGTCAAATCTGAGTTTCTGAACTAAGAAAACCCCATAGAGCTTCAAGTGCCCATGACGCAGTCTTTTCCAATAGAGTGTAAATAGGACACGTCACCACACCAACACCCAGGACCACAACATACTGATGGTGCCAAAGGAGGAAACCACACTGCAAAGAGGAAGCAACAAATTCAGTTTAAACATCATGCAGGTTTAAAACAACTTTATCATCACCAGAAACAGCTATTAATTTTGAAGCAATAACACATCATTAGCAATTAAACTGCCAAAACTGTGTAGTAAGCTCTCCAACATTTTCAATGACACCATTGAGTGCAGGGATTGCTCACTGGACATGCAAGGCTACCACTGGCAGGCAGTTGTTAAAAAGAGAGATTAGAATATAATACACCACTACCACAGGTACCTGTGCAAAAGGCAAGACAAACAGCACATAATTTCATATGGATGTAAGAAGTAGGGCTGACAGGTAAACAATTCTATTTTTGTTTTATTCTTCACTGGTAGAGCAAAAGGAAGACCTCACAAAACAACATTTTGGGTGTGAAGGAGCAAAAATGAGGGGGGGAGGGACGCAGGTGTTAGTTTGTGTAGCATGTCTCTAGTTCTGATCAAGAACCTCAACCTCGTCTCCTCTCGTCTTCAAGATATATATCTTATCAGACCAAACAAATCTCCACAAAACATGTCACTTGATGAAACCTTTTTTCATTGAAACCACTGTTGTTGCAAAAATTTTCAGCACAATCAAAATAAGAAATACTTTATCATGCTGAAGCCTGATGAAAATCCACTCTTTCATAGACACAGCAATCTATTTACTTGCTTGAAATGCACCTGATTCACTACTTCACTACACCAAAATGCAGGTGAATTTCGATCACCTTAGATACTGATGCAAGAGAACAACAATCAAATCCTGGGCTGAAACTATAATAATCTCAAAATCACTCTAGTTGCATGGGCTGGGCTACTCTATTATGTGCCATTTGACTTGCTTACGGTTACTATTCACAGCGTGCTGGACACAAATACCTTTTTTTAACCACTAAGGAAAGCAAGGTATCCCTACCTAAGGGAAAGCCACAGCTTAAAATAAGTTTTCTAATTCTTTCACACAGTCATAATCGCACAAAGGTGATATAGCTTCCCCTCACCCATACGATTTTCCCATCCAGACAGAAGACATCTTATTTTAACAAAAGGCAGGCTTTGTCTCAGGACACATCTATATGGTGTATGGTAAATACCAGCAAGACCAGCCTGTGTTGACCTCTCTGCCCCTGTGACTCATCTGCTGCTGGAACCCTCGGGATGCAAACAGCTCATTTCACGCTAGCTCACATGACCACAACACGCTGTTGTCACAGTGGTGACTAAGAAGCAGATGCACCCTCAGGAAAGGGCCATAAGCCAAGACAATGAACTCTACGGACATAAAGGACTTCACACGTTGATCCCATGCTGTTCAGAGTTACCTCATGCTAACCTGGAGGAAAAGAAAGTGACCAGAGCCTCTGACAGTTTGTGTTATTCTGGTTGAACAGTCATTAGACCAACCTGGGGACTCCAAGCATCATGAGGTTTTTGGCATTTAACTTAAATCCATCAAGTGTTTTTCCTCTTGAGATTCAGATACTGAGTGACACAACATCAGTCTGAATGTACTGAAGTTTATCCTAAACTTCATCTTCATTCTTGTCTTTTATTCCTTCTGAATGCTAACAGGAGAAGGTTTACTCTCTAAAGTGACCTCTAAAGTTTCAAAGACTTCCATGCCCATCTTCTTAGTCACTTGTCTTTCAGTGGGTAGCAGCTTTCTACCAGTAATTTAACAACATTAATTAACTCTGAAACAGGACAGCCACTGTTTCAACTCTTTAAAGAGACCATCAATATTATCAGTTAAAATTAAAAAACGAAAACAAATAAAACACACACGAAAACAAGCAAGCAAACAAAAGACAGGGAACAGCAAGAAAGAGACACAAAAGATAATTCAGCAGCAGATGCTGAGGATGACTGGGCCCGGGAATTTGGTACTCCGGGTGGATGGTCACTGCAGCTGAGATGTGACTACAGGCCCATAGCAGGTTGAATGTTGTATTTATTAGCATAAACAACAGTAACAGTGGAAGCTATGGCAGCTCAGGGTTCAGCACAGACCAGCTTCTCAACTGCACAGCGAAGATTCGAGCATGCCTCCTGCTGAAATTCATCCTGTTGTTTCTCGTTGGCAAGCACAATCTGAGCCTGGTAACTGCAAGTTACCACAGCCAGGGAACGGGCATTACAGCTCACTGCTAATCCTCCCTACTGATCTTTGGAAGTGGTCTGTATTGCCTGACTTACCTTACAGAAAAACACACAAAAAGCCACACTTGCTTGAAAAGCAACTCTATATTAGGGAATAATTTTGCACAAAAGGGCCATAGACCAAAAGAGTTGGTGTTGATTCCCCTACAGTTACACTATATGTGCATCAATTTTTCTGTTCCAGACTTGTCTGCCATGGCTCCCTGGCAAGAACGTCCCCACACCAGCTGTGGTTTGAGGACCAGTCACTGGTTTAGATCCCACTGCCTCCATGATGTTTCTGAGCGCATCTGGCTAGCATGGAAGAGAGCTTCTGGTTTAATCTCCTATAAAAGGTCTCTAGTTGGTGCACATCAAAACCACTCCACATAACAAACCAACCTACAGCAAGCAGAGATGATAAAGGACTGACTTCAAAGCCATGCTAGTGATCTCAAGCCAAATACTAATGCAGATGCAGGCTCAGAGGTATTTGAGGCACAGAATGAATCTTAATGGATAGATCTGTTAGAATATGGGAATTTATGTACCTCTACTCTCAATGTATTTGAAAAAAAACAGCAGCCAACTCCTGTACGGTATATATTTGCAAAGTATCTTACAGCCAAAAGCTTCAACCACTTAAAGTGCAATTCTGGATTCAGATTGGCTATCGGTAATTTTAATTAAGACCCATCCTGCATCATCAACACTTCCCCCTTAAAAGCAGATGACAAAACCCAGCCCACTGGTTTGCTAGGCAAACCTAACAATGAAATTTGATAAGTTGAAGATCTCCCATATAAAAAAAGGAATTAAAATTAAAAGATAAGAAAGGGAAGCAATAAAATGGATGAAATCAGATATTTTAAGAACACAAGAATTTATTTATTTTGTGTGCAAGACATCACGTTTATTAGTTTTTTTTTTCTTCAAAGCTACAGGGACATAGCTGTTGAAGCTTGAAATTGTAGTTCCATACCCTTTTGCTTTTAAATTAAACAAATGATCTCAGTTTTTGGAGCAGTTTTTGACTCTAGGGAAACTATGCCATTAAGAGAGTGCCAGAAACACATCTAATTGATGCATGTCCCAAAAACAGCTCAAAGGAGTGGAGACATACCACATATAGATTTCAAGGAAATTACTGAAAGGCCACAGAGCTTCAACAGAATGTGATATGTGAAACACGGCATATGAAAGACTCAGTATCAAAAGGGTAAATTCAGCTCAAGAGATATTAATCTGATTACCTAAGAGGTACTATGAATTGGATATGCTCCTTTGTGCACCATATCCAAACCTGGACAGATGGAGGAGACTTTATGCTCCATTTTCTGACATGTAATTAGTTTTTAAGGGATTATCAAGTTACAGACACAAAGTTTCAAGCAATTTTTTCATAGGAGAGTGTTGTGTACAGTAACCAGCCTATTTTCTGACTTTATTTCCACCAGATTTTCTGACTTTGTTTCCTTGAGTGGCACTGTGGATTACGAGCTCCACAACTTGACTTTTCTGTTCTCATTTTCACTTGAATGCTCTCTACACGCCTGCCTGACAGCAAACCAGTCCAACAACATCTCTAAACAAAGCGCGCTATATAGAGCTCAAACTCAAGACTTGTACAGACTAAATTGAGGCTAATTTTATGCAGTATGTTTTTTTAATCCAAATTATAAGTATTTTTTTCTGCACCATCTCCTCCCCTCTCCTTCCTGCACTCATTGCCATTTTCCAGGGTCTAGATACAAAAAAGAAAAAAGTCAAAAATAAATTATCCTCTGCAGGCTCCTTGCCAGAACATGCAGTGATGCCACAGCCTAACTTCCATGACTGTGTATGATGAAGTCACTCGCTTTGGACTATCAAGTCAGTTAACTATTAAAATGTTACTATTTTACATTATGGTAATTAGTGCTTTTTAAAAACAAATTGGAAATCTATTTTTGTTGTTGTTTACAAAATCCATTTTAGATTGCAGTCTAACGAAGCACAAAAATCTCCAACTAGGATATCGTTAACTTTGCATTTTGCACTAAAAAGGCTGCTTGCATAACTTATCAAAGCCTTTAGTTTTGCAGACCATAGCAGCATCCCCACGAGGCCACCTTCTGTTTATTTCCCCTCCATCATCCCACATCTGGAAGATTGTGCTCGCATCTACAGGTACATGAATAACAATTACACCTTTACAAAATAGAGGGCAAGGCTTTGCCCACCTCCACTAGCATTGCCCTATATAGCTTTTAATTACTTTGAATATAGCTTTTAATTATTTCAGCAAAGAGAGCCACAGTCATCAAACCCTGCATGAAGGCGAGGAGCGCTCAGGGAGGACCATTTTGGAAAGGGCGACTCAGGAGCAGCAGCAGCAAGGCGGAGAGGCAGTGGGGCAGGAGCTGCAGCTGGTACGCAGGCAGCACTTGTGGCCGAGGCAGCCGCACCGCCGGGAGCCAGGGCTCGCTGCCAGCCAACTGACGGGGAAGCAAGACGTCTTTTTGAGTCCGTGAAGAAAGGCTGTAGCAGCGTGGGAGGACTATGACCTTTTGATCTCCGAGATGTTCCTGATGTACCAAAGTGACATGTCAGCTCTAATAGGCTACACTCCCCAACTGGTGGCAGGGGCCTACAAATTACTGTGAGATCTGAAGGCATTTGTTGTGATGATCCTGGCCAGGATGGGGCACATCACCACTTCCCCAGCAGGACTATCTGGCAGTCTGTCCCAGCAGTTCCCAAACCCGGGGTCATAACCTCCAGCAGGGTCACAGCAGCACAGAGTAGGGTCGCAAGCCTGACAGAGATTCGATTGTATATGTTAGTATTTAGGGTCGCAAGCTCGGCTGGAGTGAGTTCACCACCAAAAACAGAGGCACAAACAGAAACCATTTGGGAACAGCTGGTCTAACAGATTTCACGCTTAGAAACTTCTTCTTGATACTTAGATGTGCCCATGCAACTCCGTTACACATCCATGTGCCAGCCTGAAACAACAGCTCCCCTGCAAGGTATCAAAATGGTTCAGATTACTCCCAAATAATCATGGATGCTTACCCAGTAGTAGCGTCTGCTTTGGGTTTTTATTTCCTGACAAATTTCCCACTGTTAACAATGCAATTATTCATGTTTAAGCCACTAGCTTTTCTGCCCTTCTTCAGAAGAGATATTTACTTAGTCAAGTACCAGCTCAGGCAGGGATCTTCTGTAGGCTGCAGCTTGTCTGCGAGACTGGAGCAATGCTAGGAAATTTCAGAGTAGAAATTAGTACAAAGTCTTCCTCTAGTCAAGCTCCAGGCAGTTCCTCTTTCTACCATTTCTTCACTCATCTTTCTGTACAGCACTATGACTACTTGAGTTGCTCTTCCCCGAATGCTCCTTTATTTTTACTGTTTAGTATATTGATCAAGGAGACAAGCAGAATCCAGACTGAATGAATTTTCCCCATGTGGAGCACGCTAAATCTGCTCAAATTCAAGCTGCCTATTTTCATTAAATTAAGAGATCATACACCAACCATATGCTGTCTTTTTGTTATCATGTTATGTTTGGGTTTGAATGTAACATTTTAACAGCAGAACGTCACTGGGAAGAAGTTCGTTCACATGCCAGAGCACCCAGCTTCAACCTCCAAAAAAGGCTAATAGGTTATAAAACTTCCATCATTTAAGACGATAAATCATTATTACAATAATAAAGCAGGAAGTACACACAAATTAAGCAGAAACACCAATGTCCTCTTTTTACGATTAAGGGGAGTCATCAATCATAGAGGCTGCCTGAGATTAACAAGGAGCCACTTTTTCAAACATCCTGCAGTAAATCCAGAGGAAACCCAGCTGGAACTACCACCAGAACACAGACATCAGACTTTGAAATCATTGTCTGTCCTCTCTTCCTGGTCATCCTGATCTGCATAACACCTGCACCCAAAGTCCCTCTCAAATGGTTCATGTTCTGAAGGTGAGCCATATGCTTCATGTAACACTGCAAGCCAAATACAGGTCCTTCACAGCGATATCTCCCCATGTATAGAAAGCTGTCAGATCTCTCCCAGTCCCACCAGAAGAGAGATCCACTGCTGGTACTATAAAACTCCACAAGACATGGGACTGAATGCTACCAAATAATGAAGATTCTAATTTTTTTTTTCCCTCAGCCTCTGTACAGATTTAAGGAGAATCCAGTAAGTTAAGAATAGCATCAGGCAGAATTTAATAGGTCATTGTGCATGGGGACAAATGGCGTTTAGCTTGTTCCTACCCTTGAATTCATTTTCACAATGCATTTTGGAAGATAAGTTAGTTTGGAGCAGTTCCACCAACACCAGGGTACAACGTAGGGCTGCAGAATGAGTCTAGAGCCAAACCATGTCTTGTGTTTCCGATTTAAGCCACTGGCTTGCAGGACCACAGTAAAAATGCAGGTTGATCTTTTCTATTCTGCACAGCTTGGGAATGTTCATTTTTAAACATTTTAAGGCATAAAGAGATGACAAATTGCAATCTTGTTACAATGCTTTACAGCTATACGCCATGAAAGTCAGTGGCTGACTTGTGCATGCTCACAGTTTATTGCAGTTAAAGGAAAACAGGAATAAACTAGTGTTGGGAAGCAGGATTCTCATGCAAACCCATTTTACTTTGTGTTGGAAGGTGCAACACGTACTTGGTCTCGCTTTGTCTCAGCTGAGGTAAGCAGCTGAGAGGTGCTGACTTCTAACCACTCAGCTATGACTGTAAGCACTTCTGCTATCATGCCTCTGATGATACAGATGAGTGATTCCCAGCAAATACACCTGAAGGGTTTTTGGATTACAAATTGTAGATTAATGATTGTCAGTCATATCACCTCTTCAGAAAGAAACCACAACAAAGCAGTATTCTATCATCATGGCAATTAGGAAAGGAGGAATGGAGATTCTCTTAAACTGATATATAGAGGACCTTGAATACTCCTGCTGACAGTTTTCAGCCCTTTTGTAGTCTAGATCAAGCGATTACACATGTCATTCAGCTTGAAACTTCCACAGACGTGTACAAGTCTCTGTAACACTGTTTTACTGAGAGATTTATCTTTTGATTAAAAAGCCGTTAAAATTTGGCTGGATGTTATATGTCACTACTTCCCACTTGTTGAAATATAGCATCAAAATTAGTACAGGCTGACATGGCCACTGTTATCGTGAAATCTAGCTGCTCCATACACCACCGCAACCCTGCATCATGTAGAAACAATCACAATATCATTTCCCGTAATGGTTAATATCATTTGTTCCAGGCCCTGTAATGTTGGTGCACTTCCTTGAAGCATTCTCAACAACGAGAAGGACTTTTTCCTCCCACTGAAGCACTGAGAAGCACAGTTAGCAGAAATGTGAACACAGTCCAAGCACAAGAATTAAACCCCATTATTTTGAGCAGGCTCTTTTTTCTCTCTTACATGTATCAATGAGATTTATCAAGGTGCCTCCTTTTTTGGTATCCACTGCTTATGTATCCTGAAGTGAAAGTGCTACATTAGATACTCTGACTCCTACCAGGTTAAGGAAGATCTTCTTTCTCACCTTTCAGTGTATGTGAGCCTTATAATCTTTTTCTGAAGATTTCCAAAGCTAGAGAAGTAACTCAAAGACAGAGAACAGACTGAGGGAACAAAAGGCTTCCCACAGCACTGTTGACAGGAATCATAGGGTCTATGTTGGGGTAGCTTCTTAAAAGACAGCTGAGACATGAAGTCCAGCAGCACATTAAAGAATTCAAAAGAAACAACTCCAGCTGTTCCATTACAGCTCACATGAACTGGAACCAATGAGCTGAGTAACTCGATCAACTCCTACACTACAGTCATAGATACCCAGGGCTCGGACCTGGAGGCACAACCCCGTGGCTGATGGACTCATTGAGCTCTGCTGTCCCAGCGTGGGAGGGTAATTGGCCTTGGGCCTGAGTAGCAACCAAAGCATCAGGTGGGAGGTGGCAATCCATGCAGTGAAGTACAAACAGAGGCAAATCTCACTACATTGCCCTGTACCATCATGACAACAGAGGGCAAAAGATATATTTGAGCATTTCACTACCAAGATAAAGCACAAAACAGAGAACTCTATTACCTTTTCAGGGATGTGTTCAGTATGCATAGATATAGATTAATTGTTGGAATTCACCTCCCAAATAATCACAGAATCAACTAGGTTGGAAAAGACTTCCAAGATCATCGAGTCCAACTGTTAACCTACCATTGCCAAGTCTACCACTAAGCCATGTCTCTAAGCCCCACATCTACATGCCTTTTCAATCCCTCCAGGGATGGTGACTCCACCACTTCCCTGGGCAGCCTGTTCCAATGCCTCACAACCCTTTCAGTGAAGAAATTTTTCCTGATATCCAACCTAAACCTCCCCTGGCACAACTTAAGCCCATTTCCTCTTGTCTTATCACTTGCTGCTTGGGAGAAGAGACCAATCCCCACCCCACTACAGCCTCCTTTAAGGTACCTGTGGAGAGCGATCAGGTCACCCCTGAGCCTCCTCTTCTCCAGGCTAAACAACCCCAGCTCCCTCAGCCGCTCCTCGTAGGACTTGTTCTCCAGACCCCTCACCAGCTTCGTTGCCCTTCTCTGGACACGCTCCAGCACCTCGATGTCCTTCCTGTAGTGAGGGGCCCAAAACTGAACACAGGACTCGAGGTGCGGCCTCACCAGAGCCCAGTACAGGGGGACAATCACCTCCCTAGTCCTGCTGGCCACAGTAGTTCTGATAATCTGGCAACACCACTAGTGTTATTTGTACTCATTGCTTTTTACACATTTAAAATTAATTAACCTTCATAGGGTCTACATAAGGGGTCACAGTTAAAAGACCCATTCTCCCACCATACCACAAATTACACTCAAGATTCATAAACAGGCTAAGTAAACTTCACACCTCCAGATTATTCCATAACAATAACAACAAAAATGTTTTTAGTAACTATTCCCAAATTTGGGGGTCTCAAAGTCAGAGTGGACTCTGTTTAAAAAGACAGGATATTAATTTATTAATTTTATCATTTAATTAAAACACATTTTTAAAATATCACTAGTGTTTCATTGATCCAAGACAAACTACCTCCTCTATCAAGCAAAATTGTGTAAATCAGCCTATAATAGGTTTACAGAGCATGCAGTTAAAATACTAAAGGCTTAAAACATGTCAAAGTGTTATGATACTTTTACTTAAATTCATATCACGCTGAAGCACTTCACTAGGACATGAATTTTTCTGCATTAGCTGTAAAACTACAAGGAGGAAGTGTTTTAGAAACTTGTTTAACAGCTGTTCTGCTTGTAAGTTCAGAGTTCTTGCAAAACAGGTATGTTTGGCTTCTCACAGAATATTCTTTTTGATTTTTAAGTCACCTACAGGTCCAACCTTAAACATAAGTGTACACATAAATCAATAAATAAAAAAACAAAACCAAACAACAGCCTCCTATCTTCAGGGGCCCCTCACTTCTCTTGGTAATTCCTTCAGTGTTATCTCTCCTTTCAGCACCAGGACTGAAAAAAGGGATTTGAAAGGAGAGAAGTAATGAACTACAGAACTGGTCTTACTCTGAGGTGAACAGCAGGTCAACTTATTATTTTATTATTTTCCTGATGGGAATATCTTGGAATATTAAAAAAAAAGTTCTAAAGAATATATCCCCACATCATTTAAAACGGGTAAACCAAGGCTTGAAGAGTAAAATGTTTCAACCACAACCTGACAGAGCAAGAGCAAAGCAAAGAAGAGAAGCCAAACATTGCAGCTTCAAAACTTCAGCCCCCTAGACTAAAGCCCCATGATCAGAAGTAGGAAAATCCTGTGGGTGGGAGATATTATGGTAGCTTAGTTTTCTTCAGTCTCCACAACACAAAAGCCTACTTCTGCTCAACAGCTTAAAAGAATTCAAGATCACAGCAACAAAGATGAAAAGGTCAGACTAAACTCATTGCTCATATCATGCATTAAAAATATACAATGCTATGACAAACTGCTTGATGAACACAAATGGCAGAAGACTGAACACTGGCCTCCCCAGAAGTTTACAGACGATTTTAAACACAAAATAATTCTGACTTTTCCAAATAAATATTTGAAAGCGCTAGCTGAGACTGAAGAAGCCTGAAACAGAATTTCTCTTTTTGCCTTACGTTTTGTGCATGCTGGGAGGAGGATTCTGTTCTTGTTCATGCCAACACGCTCCTGACCTTTTTCTGAGAAAGATGGGGCTTGTCTTCGATGTCTGCAAGAGGAAGTGTGAGCTTGCAGCTGGCAGATGTATTAATAGGATAGGCACTGGCGGACTAGAAGGGACCTCAAGTAGGTCATACTGTTCTAACTCTTTGTGCTGCAGTACAATTTGAGTTACTTTGCTCAACCCGATTTCTCCAAGATTAACACTTATGAAACACAGAAATTTCACCTTCCAGCTAGCACTAAAACAAACTGTCTTAGAATTCATTTTTAAAGATCCTCTACATTAAGTAAAATCCAGTCATGTGACCTTTGCAGAAATAAAAATAGTAGAGTCACAGCCACAAATAATGGCTTAGTCCTTTAGCCTAATGCAGCTTAAATCTCTCTCTAATTATTAAAGAGATGATTATTTTAACTGGGGGTAAGGGATAATTGTTACACATTTAAATAATAAACTTCTAATTCTTTAGGCCACATTTTGAAGCCCAGTGATAGTCCTAGGCTGGTCTGGCCATCTCTGCAATTTAAAATAACCTTAAGGCTTCTCAAACTTGCCTTTTACTGGAACAGCTAAAAAGCTATTCCATAAAGCAAGCATGAAACGCAAACAGCAGCATTCACATCATGCTCCATCCAGTCTAGCCCCTGTGATAACAGGGTTTGCAAGAAGACTACGTAAGAATGGTATGGCTAGAAATAAAAACTGAGTTTGTCTTCTAGAGAAGAAGTGACAGCCTTACATGCCTGAGACTTTTAGAGCTGCAGGAAAACATGAGTCTTACTGAACTTCAGATGATAATCTGGCATATATGTAAAGGCCAAATGAATGCAAGGACTCAGTCCATAGGTACAGAAACTTTTCTGTTTTATTTAACTTTGATTTGCAGCAAACTAAGCATTTTTTCTGTCTTGAAGCAGAATAATGCACAGATCTGGGAATTTAGATGGCCATAACCATTTCCTACAATAAGTACAAACGAGTACAGTTCAACAGCTCTTACATTGCTACTTAACTGGTGGGATTTTACGATCTGTGCTGCTTTTATACAGGCTTCATTATTTTCAAAAAATCTAACATGATTTTAGGACACAAGTTTTCATGTATTAGATTGTAATTTTAAAGAAGACAAACTTTGAGCCTGAAACAGCTTGACAATGTCCTTTCAGCTTGCTCATCAGATTAACTTTGTCACACATCAAATGAACAGTTTCCTTGATTTCTTGCCTAATTGAACACATAACCCACAAAATATCCTTCCAAAGCACAATCAGAAGCAAAAACAAAAGTCACTATAACATTCCATTTCTTTCCAACAGCACATTCAGTCTGAAATTTTCATTTCTCTCTCTAAGAAAGATTACCCTTTTAGCAAACCATTTACAATGACAGGACTGATTTCAGATAGGATTAAAACAACATATTAGACATATACAAACAAAGAGGTCTGATTTGCTTACAGGACTAATAATGTGTTATGGGTCCTTTCACATCTAGGTCACTGGTTCAAATTCAGCTTAAGTTGGTGATGAGTGAAAAGGAAGAATGAGGTAAGAACCCAGTCATGAATTTGGCCTCTATTCCTGACTGCAACATATTCACTTTGTGTGCATGGACTACTCACCTAACTACTCTTTCCTGCACAGTTGTAAAATAGGAGTAAATACTATGAACATCACTCCAACCCTGGAAGAGTAATTCATTAAGGACCCTAAAAGTACCTAAGATTGTCAGAAGATTAAAGTATTGCTACTCTCAGGCTGTTTGATAGCCAAGATGAAATAAATTAGGGGGGATTTTCTCAGGACAGGTCAACACCTTAATGTTAAGAAGAAAAACACGGGCCACACTTTTGATAGCAATATAAACATGGAGACCAAACGTTGAATGGGCCTGAAATTACCTTTTTTTCCTCACTGGTAGACAGCATGGGTTAAAACTGAAGCAAACTGGCAATCCAGAAACAACCATATTATGGATGAGAAAGACGGGAGAAGAAAACCACGTGGTATGGAGATGCACTGTGCTCTCCCATTACACAACACAGCTGGTAAATACCACCTCTGTTAATGTTAGTTGCTGGAAGAGGGAAGGAAGGGAGGGGAGGAAAAGAAGCTTAACACCCCTGCAATCCCTTGATAAAACTTGAATTACTGAAGGAGCTTGCATCACTGCTGTGCCATTCTTTTTCTGAGGCTAATCAGCTTCCATTTTCAACAAGTGCCATGCTGGCATGTTTTACCACTTCAGACTCTTAATTAAAACCAAGGAATGAGAGAAACAAAGGAAACAACATGCACACACAGACAACCAACACATTTTCACTCATTCATGGGTTAAAAGTTGAAAAATAATTGTGGTAGAGAGTTCAGACACAACATGGTACCTTCATTAATAAGCTGTAATTACTACAAAAATCATCATACCATCTCTTACGATTTCAGAACTACGGCTCATACACAGCACTGCACATCCTTCATATTTGCAGGAAAATTTCAAAGGATTACAGCTTTCTCCAAAGACTCTTCAAATATTTTAACCACAAGAAAAAGTATGTTTTGCTGAGCATGCATTTTGTTATTACTTCTACTTCAGTTACCTATGCTTTCCTTTTCTGAGGAAGCTCATACACAGCAACTCCAGAGGACAAATTAAAGCACAACTGCCATGATCTAGAGCATTTAATGAGGCAATCTGTAACGTACTCTTGCCAAGGAGGAAATCATAAAGATGAAAAATGATGTCTTCCTCTTCCAAATCTAGTTACCAAATTTCAACTCTCTGACAGAGGAAGGGAGCGAGATATTCAGGCAATGAACTTCAGAGATGTCTTGTCAATGGATGGAGCCAACAAAAGCCACAAGCACAATTTCAAAAGGATTTAATGGGCCATGCTTTGCTCAAGCACTCCTATTGACAAAATTATGAAGTGAACACATCAGTGTCAAGACATTACACTGGAGTTATTTGCTGCTCTTTGACATTGTTTAATATATATTCAACCTCTTCCTCTTGTCTATTGAAATGAGTTGCAGAAATAACGTCAGTTTTTACCACTGCTTTGTTGTTTTTGCCACCAAGCTGTTCTTGCATTAAGTCAGACAAACTTGGGAGGGCTGCTGTGATCAACCAGAACAAAGATAAGCTGATCAGAACCACCAGAAAGTGCAAGAGGAAGAGAAAGATGGGAAATAACCATATTACACAAAGTAGAAATTCTCCATGCATTTATCATGTCTTTGCAGGAAAGGTGAGCATTGCTCATCATCGTACATTTGGGCCTATACTTGAATTTAACTCTAAATAACAAAATTGTCTGTATCATCCCTGAGGGCACTCTGACTATTCGAGTGGGAAAAGCTGAAATTATATGGCATAGCAAGCCTCAATTCAGTATCTTTTCTACTTAGCACAGTCCTCGCTACTACCCCCAAGATGTGTGTGTGATACTTGTCTTTAATTCTGTGCAGAAACAAAAGAAACATGAAGGTGTAAAGTAGTATACGGCATCACACAAAAGCTCGTATTAAATTCACACAGTATTTAGAGCTGCAGTTTGATGCACTGTGCTTGAAAACTAGACAAGTATAATGTATGGGACAGGAGTGAATATTTACTCTCCTTCCTTTGTGACCAGCTGTTTATTTTTGGAATCACCAATAACCATTAAATAAGATTAAATTTGTGGCCTACCCTGTGTATTAGCTCTAGTAACAGCTCCAGAAGGAGAAAAATAATGCTCTAAATGCATGTGAATAAAAGTAGAACGCTGAGGAACACATTACAGAAACAAACAGCTTAAAAATTCATTCCCACCCCTTAGAAAGGGGCAGTTCCTTTTAGTTAATACACTCACTTTTTTTTTTTTTTTTTAATAAATGAATTTTCAAAGAAATTGAAAAATAATTTTGTTCTTTCACGGTTTTATGTTAGGCTTGATAACCTGACTCTCATGGACCCCTGTACATCAACAGAAAACTGCAAGTTACAATGTGGATTTGTGTCAGTATAGAGTTTCAGTTCTTACAGAAGGGATCTCTTACCTTCAGACAGGGACAAATCATCAGCTGGAGACACCAGGTCTGTTGGGATCACCAGGCCATTGCTCAGTGATGTGGTAATCTGATTCGTCAAGATAACCTGCAAACAGATAGGGAGAGGGGGAAGGGAAATGAATTTTTATAGCTGCAGGAAGGCAGACAGCAGCCCAGGCAAGGGCTGGAATCCCTCAGACACAGGCGCAGCGCACAGGCAACCCCCTACTCTGACCTTCATCAAATTCAGCTCTCAGAAAATTTTGAACTACCTGCAGTAACTATAAGAGATAACTGCCAAAAGTGCAGGAAAAGGGGATATTGTTAAAAAGATGAAATATTAAACAACGTATGCTGATAGGTAAAAAAAATCAAACTACCGTTTTAAAGAACATTCTCCAACAAAAAATGTGATGCTCCTTAAAATAGCATCTTTTTCTTCATAGTGAGATAATAATATTTTGAAAATTTTTCACGTTACTTGCAAGGCCAAAGGCCCAATTTTAAGTAAAACCAAAACTCTGGAATTTTAAAGGCAAATGGTAAATCTATTTTCCTAATAATTTCTATACAGCTTATACCCTTCCTTCCTTTGGCTGAAACACAGTGCCGTGAAGAAAGGTGTGGCTGTGATACCGGCCCACTGATCTGAAGCACAAGAGTTCTACATTTCATAGGGCTATCTGTACACAACAGGGTATTCCAATGTTCTTCAGGATCACAAGATTCTGACAACAACAGAAGGTAGTACCCACACGGTGCTACAAAAACGTTTAATTCTCCTCTGACGGCATGAACAATGGTCTTGCTTGCAGGAGACAAGCAGTCCCTTGCACTTTTGAACATGTACTTCTTTTCTAGTAACAGAAGGCATTAAGGCAAACACCATCAACTCCATAGACAGAAAAGTGCATAAGCACAATTACCTCTTAATGCTTCGGGGATCTTTAAGCTGCTGCAGTTTCTGCAATCACAACCGGTCTCCACTTAGAAGACTGACAAAAACTGCAGAAACTATAGTATGTTTTTTGTTGTTGTTTTCTTTAAAGAACCAAAATGGCCCTTATACTTTACTGAGAATAGACTCCACTCTGGACATACTCTCTGTGAAATTAACAGCCTGTCTTCAGCTGTATCTGACATGGGAGGAAGACTGGAATCCTACGTGCTACTCTAGGGATACAGTTTCCTGATGCTACTGGAATAAATTAACAGCTTGCCATTGCTAAAAGGAAGATGAATTTCTTGGCTCTTTCCTCCATTGCTCCTCCCTCCCTCTGATCATGGCTTCCCCCTGCTTTCTAACACTTTAAGTAGTATGATACAACACACTTTTTTCTTTTTAATTCAAGATCCCATATAAGCTGCATCAGATCACAGAGTCATAACCACAGCAGTGGCATTGCATCTTCATCAGGCAGCATGACATGAGCTACCAAGGATGTGATGCAGTCTGCAGCCTTTATGAAGACCACAACTCTTCCTCCCCACTCATGTCAGCCCACCCACCTCTGTTTGAGAACAGGCGTGGTGGTGCCTGATACCTTTACAGACTGTGTCAATCAGGACTAAATTGAAAAGCTTATAAGTCAAGCCTTCATCTACTGAAAGGAGTTCAGGACCCTCCAAGTCCCATCATACTCTTCCGCTACAGACTGCAAGCTCTGGACTAACTTCAGCTGGTTACCTCCACCTGCCCAGGTTAACCATAGGTTGCACCTTTGGGACCGGCATTTATGACCACGGGAATGAATGCACACATGGTAGGTAATAGCCTTGTTTGGTCTTACACCTAGGCTCAGGTTCTTAAGGTGCATCTTGCAATATTGCCAAGATTCAAGGCAAACAAAAGGAGTTGACAGCCAAGAGTGGGGAGAGAGAAGAAACTGAGTGCAACAAGCTTTGAACAGCTCACAGTTGTTTGTTTTCAGTGTGTCACAAAACCCGCAGCCACAGAGGCTATTCTGGCAGCCAGGCATAAGATACAACAACAATATGGCACAACACTGAAAGCTTTCCTCAATAGGGTACTAAGAAACGTGCTGAAAAAGAACACTAACAAAAACTTATACGCACATACATACTGGTGGGATATGAAGTTTTCATTGGCACACTTTTGCGATGATCACATTATTCACGTGTCAAAAGTTTTGTAAGCAATGCAGTCATCCCAAGCCTGTGCCAAGATAATCTTATACTGTGCCATCATGTATTTTATTTATGCACCACATATTAAAAGAAAAAGATACCATATTTAAGGATCTTTCTTAAAGAAAAAAACAAATAAACAACTTAAACAGACTTTATGTTGCTCTTCTTCAAAGGCAACTTTGTGGGAAAGCTGGTGAAACTTCTACACGCTTCAAAAAATCAAAATAAAAAGAAACAAGAATAATAATTCAACTACATTTTATTTTAATCTTTCAGATTTTTTGGCTTCTCCTCTTCAACTGGGATCTCCATAGCCTTGATAGCTGTAGGACGGTAAATTTTCTTCACCCTTTATGTTTAACTCAAGCTACGCCTCTAAACTTACTTTTCAACTTCTGATGTGTCCTTCAATAACCATTCAACATTAACAATATCCTAGACACCTTGTTATACTGTTTAAAAGTGACTTTAAAAAGATTCATTCCTAGCCAAGTAAATGCTCCTTTCTGGCTTGTTCTGAGGATGGGAATTAAGTGTATTCTTAGTTCCATGACTTCACTGATAGTTAAACACTTGCTTAAATACATGTTTAAATACTATCTTAAATATGCACACTTCCTCTGAGATGAAGGCATATGCATGTACAGAATGCTTATTTTGGAATTAACTGAAAATTATTTTTCATTTCTGCAAGTCTGCAGAGCCAACAGAGAGATTCAGTTCTCCCATAAGTACAAATCAAGAGGCTGTTAGCTAAGCACGAAACGTGGCGTTAAATTTCGTCACACTCCTGCAGCCTCATTTACTGCAAAATTCTTCCATCAGGTGCAGCTGTGCATTCCTGTATCACCAACCAACATTAATTTCTGTGCACCTCGCATAATACAGTTTGAATCTCACTCTGCAGGTGTGCAGAGTGCTCCAAACTCTGGCTCAAACACAAGCTACATGTTGCTAACAGAAGGAGAAAAGCAGGCCCTTACTCACCTCCATCTCCAAAGAAAAAAAGCTAAGGCACTCAGATTTAGAGAACTCCTCTGAATACATACATCTTCTCATAACGTTGTAAAACTCCAATTACATACCCTTACTGGAAGTTGCTGAGATTTTTTTGATTTTTCCCAGAATAAAACTTTGATCAGCAATACTTCAGCAGTGAATAGTGGCACACAAAAAAAGGCCTGTGTTTTCAGCAGTCCCCAGTCCTACAGGCATTCAGTTTGAGGCCCTGAATGCTGATACCATGTGCTTCCAGTGTCACATCTAAAGAACGTATTAGCTTTTCTCCAAAGTCTCCTTCACCAACCCGAAAGATGTGCTTAAACTCCATTCCTTTGAAATGGACATATAGATATCCTTTGAAATGGAATGAAATATATTCAGAGAATTATAAATAGGTATCCGAGGAAACTGTTAAGCCCAAGTGTGATATGGAGAAAATACACAGGTAGACAAAGGAGATACGGAGTCGAACAGCTGTGTGACTTCCTCATGAGTACAGTTTTAAACTAAACAAGGGTAGGTTTAGATTAGATGTTGGGAGGAAATTCTTTACTCTGAGGGTGGTGAGGCACTGGAACAGGCTCCCCAGAGAAGCTGTGGATGCCCCATCCCTGGAGGTGTTCAAGGCCAGGCTGGATGGGGCTTTGGGCAACTGGTCTGGTGGGAGGTGTCCCTGCCCATGGCAGGGGTGTGGAACTAGAGGGTCTTTAAAGGTCCCTTCCAACCCAAACCATGCTATGATTCTACGCTTTGTGCACGGAAAGAATCAGCTGAGCCTCACACTGTGCTCAGTTCTGATCTTAATGACTCCGTATCTTACAAATAACCAACACTAGGTGAGTGAAGGTTATTTTCCTTTGGTCTGTTAGATGCCACACTTGAAAGAAACCACCTCTCAATGCTAAACAGTGCCTGGAAACAGTCTGGGGTCACAAGTCCAAGCAGATTTACTAGAAAGAGTGCCTTGCACTGAATTAGCAGTAGCACTTCCTCAACTTTTCCTTGGAGATCTGCCATTGAAATACAGATCAGATTTACCCTGTTTAGTACAGGAGACCTGCCAAATCCACAATCTAAGTAGGTAAGGAAAAGTTGCCTCTGTTGTGGTTCCTTTTGACAGATACTGGACACTATTACCAGCCAAGCATAGCTTCCACTTAAGAGGTGCAATCCCAGTCATGAGTTCATTTTCATTCAGCAGAACACTCAACAATGAGAAAGTTGCTACATGATATTTTAATGTAATGTTAATGTTTTCAGTATTAATTAATGGAACAAAATATTTTCATTACCACAGGTACTTTCATTACCACTATGGCACTAAGAGTCACAAAAAAAAACATTATACCTCTCCACGCACAACTGTGTTCTGACATGCCCAACAGGTAAGGAGGTTTTGTTACTGCTTTCTGTTTTTAGCTTGTGACAAATGAAGAATGTAGAGCTTCTTCAGCCCATGACTATGCATATGAGTGGAAAACACCCTCTACTGCTAAAAGAAAAGAAAAAAAGACAAAAAGGTCAGCTATATACCCCACTAACACTGGAAACTTGTCCCACTCAGTCTCTTATGGAATTCTGTGAACCACTGCCTTTAACCTTTTAGCCTATTCACTTGCTGCTGGTTAAGCTGGTGAAAATTCACAGTTCTCAGCCTTCAGATTCTGACAGAATTACAAACACTGTAGAAATTCACTCATTCAAATTTCAAAACGATTTCTGGGAAAAAAAAAAAATGTATTATTTAAAATACCACACAATTGACTGAACACACAATTTCCCAGCCTTATGAAAAGTTTCTTACTGTCCCAATATCAGCATACCAACCTTAGACTGTAAAATAACCCCTTGCAACTATTAGAAATAGTATGACAGCAAGAACCCCTTTCCTTACACTTAGAAAACCTGGACAGAAACACAAAGAAATAGTGGGAACACATATTCAAGTTCCTAATTTTAGACACCTTAGAAAATTGCTGACTCCTCTGACGATCTCCCTAATTTTTATAGGAATGGAAGCAATAAATTCTCCAGGAAAATAGTGTTCTTGTTCCAGACAGATCATTGTTAATTCTAAGATTAATCCAGAAGTCAGGACCTTTATTTACATTCTCTTGAAATCTTTACATGTCATGATGAAAACAGAATCTCCTTCCACTGGTGTGACTTTAGCAGATGCCAATTTTCTGTAAGCACAGTAGAAAAATAAAAACACCTAAGGTATCTAAGCTCCCTGCACTCGTGTCTGTTGAGAACAGTATAGTTCTTGCATACGCTGAAAGCCCTTGCAGGTCCTGGGATAGAGTTGGCCTAGGTACTGAAATATGACTGCTTTACACAGAAGAATAAGCAAACTATTTTTTGTTTGATTATTTAGACAGTACAATTTTTCAAGTACTCCTTCTGCTCTTCCTAGGACCACACTGGAACTACTAAATCTGACTTTGTTGTCCTTGTAAATCCTGTTGAGTAAATAAGTCATTTTCTGTAAACTTGTGGTCTCAGCCTCCTTGTTAGTTTATTGCAAAATTAAAGGGAGCTCAGCGCAGAACTATCAATCAGTAACCAGCAAAGGTATAAAGTCTTCTGGAACGCACCAAGAGAGGGCGAAGAAAAAACAACCTCTCATGAAATGGCTGTTTGTTAAAAGAACAGAGCAGAATTCCCCTTTTTGCAAGCAACGCTGTTTAGGAAAACTCTTATTAAAGGCTTCCTATTGAGTTGGAGGAGCAAGCACAAGAAGACTCTGCCCTTATTAGTCCATGTATTTTGTGATTTTCACTGTACTCGAGCAACGTCGCTAGAGAGCACGAAGTAAGAGTGACAGTCCGTATATGCTGACTCAGCATGCTGGAGGAGAAGGAAAGGAAGTTTCACTGCTCCCCAGCTACTCTTCATATCCGTCCCTAGGAAGGCACCTCTCCCCCTCCCTGAAGCACAGAGCTTTTAGCAAAGGGTCAAAACAATGGTGGCTACTGTGTAGGCACCAGCGGAAGGAAAGCACACCAAGCAATACCACAAAGCCAGATGGGGCAGGCAGCAATCCTGGAAAACAAAAAAAAAGGGAACAGTGAGAAAACTGGGGTGAGGGCAGCATGCTTCAAACAGCTGTGAGAACTGCAGCCTTCTCCTTGGGAACCTGCCACCGCTCCCTGAGACCGGCATCAGTCTGTCCAGAGGAAGAACCCTAGACTACCACAGTCTGACAAAGTAGCAGCGTACTTGGGATCTTCAATGAGGCTACGCACTGAATTAGCTTTTTCTTTGGCTCCTGTTTCTTCAGAGAGATTTTTTTCAGCATCAGTAGCCATTTGCTACAAAAGCTGTTCAGAGTTGTTAACAAGCTCAGCAGGACTTTTACCTAATATTCACAAGGAAGAAAAGTTTCATAAAACTGAGCATTTTCAGTGAAATCAGGGAATTACAGGCAGTAAGAGGCAAAGTCTAAACTGCAATACTGAGAGCTCCTAAACAAAATGAGAGTTTTAAAGAGAGAATTTCAAGTGCCTGCAGCTACTGGGCACTATAAACTAGCTACCTACTGCAGTGGTGCTCAGCAGGGGCTCATCCCGCAGGAGAGCAGGCTTCTCCAGTGAAAAGCTGCTGCACTATCGAGACAGTTCTGAGCTCCAGGACCAAACCAAACACATTCACATCACAACTATTACTATGATATGAGATTAAACACACACATATATCTTCATTCTCAGAAAATGTAAACTATTTTGACTCATACAAACCAAATACGAGAGAGAAAATCCAACAGCACCTTATCTTCTCAAATCCGAGCAAATCACCATACCTAGCCACTACTCTTCCCAGTAGGTGTTCCAGTCTCCCAAACTGAGCTGGCCAGCAGCCCCAGCATATCGGGTTTCTGTGGGGAAGAATGAAGATAATACCAAGTGCTCCACAGAGCCCAGCCATCACAAGCAAAAAACCTTGTAACAAATGAAATTCATTCGCTCAAAGTTGAACGCTGCCTCTGGTGTTTAATCAAGGCCTAAGTAACGAAGATATTTATTCGAAAGTAATTTTACACGTTGTACTAAAATGGTCTTAGCTAACAAAGAAAGCACAACATAAACAACAGACAAGTGCCCACATTTAACAATAGTTGCTAATCCAAAGCAGTTGAAAGAAAAGGCACACATTACAGCCATCTTGTATATACACGACAGAGGCATAGGCTGGAATGGTGATGTGCACATTAGAGGGAAGCAGGTGGATGTTTTCAGAGAGAAAGGCATAGCAGCTAGCCTGACTAAAGGCAAAGACGAGGCCTCTGTACTGAGAGCTGTTAGAATTCGTATTCTCAACCAATGTCACCAGAATTTGGCATAATTCCCTGAATAACAGATATATATACACACACACAAACCACTGAAAACCTATTGAGAAACACCTCCTAATCCTATAAGCATTCTAGTAACAAGCGTTGGCCTTGCCTCAGCGGAATTTCATCTGTACCAATTTTCAGCTGCATGACATCCAGGAAAAAAAAGGATAATTAAGCAGTCTAACAGCATGAAAACAATAAAGTAATGATTTTATAGAAGGCTCACAAGCACCTTTTAAAAGAAGGATGATTAGAGACCTACTCCTCAGGACACATTATTGCTAGCTGCAAACGTATGCTAGAGATCCTAGGACAGGACTTCCAGCTCCTGCTTTGCCACATTATCTCTACCCAAGCTTCTCTTTCCTCCCTCAGTAAGGCAATTCACAGCAGCAGAGGTTGTTTTATAGGCACTGGATTTCATTGGATATAAATAGGAGTTGGAAGAAACCAAGGAATCTTTCAGAAACTGGCCACTGGATTTACATCCAGTTTATTCTGCTTTGCATAGGAAAAGTACAAAGTTATGCAATTCTGTTCCATAAACCTGAAGAAGTAAAGCATGCATTCACATCTCCACCAATTGCTTAAAAATAATCACAATAAATTAATAAAACTTCCACCAGGAGAAAAAAAAAAAAGAAACAAAACAAAACAAAAGCATGCTGTTCTCAAGCAGCTACATGCCTTGAAGTTGAAACAGCTACCACCCAGAGATAGCCTGAGGTCTTCAGCCTTTCCTCCTCTGGGAACAAGGAACAGAGCCAACCCAAACGTAACCTTCAAAATTTGCACTGAAGCACCCTTGTGCTGCCCTGCTCCGTGAAAAAGGTTTGTGTGCCTGGAAGGCCTTCACATCCAGTACTGTGTGCTGCCACAGCCTGTAGGGACCTGTTCGCAGAGACATGCGTAAGACATCCCCCAAGAGGAATTGCCACCCTCCTTCATGCCTTGCCAGTCGCCCAGAGCTCTGGGTTAGTTTCAGCAGGCCTCCCCTGCAGCCTCTGCATAATGACAGCTCTCTGAATCCAGCTAACTCCTTGACGTAGTTAGCAATGTACCTCCGTAAAAGCCTCTGGCCTGATCCTGGCCGAGCCCAAGCAGAGTGCCTTGCAGGAAATCACTGTCACCTACAGATGGCTTTTACAGCCAAGACCTGCTTTAATCTCAAAGCTGCAAACAGCACAGCTTAAAAGGGAGTTTTCTGATGCATGCCAAATTGTCTTGTTAAATAAAAAATTCTAAATTCACTCTTAAACCTCACACTGTTCTCAGCACAAGAACATTTGGTTGGTTGTTTCTGAAGGATGGGGAAGAAACTGGATTGTCTGGAATATCAGCAAAGTTGTACAGAGCCTCAGATCTGCTCTGCTGGCCTGCTGCACTCCAGGCTGAGGGGAGAGCTAAGCACAACTCCTGCTCTTTAACAGAGCTGCAAGAAAGTCGATACCTACACTTACTTTTTTCTCAATGAAAAATACAGTTTAGTTTATTCACACTTGCTAGCTTTCTTCAGCAGCTGCAAATGCTGACTGAAGGCTCCTCGCTTTCACTGGCAGAGTTCAGATTTTAGGCTGCGCACCTCCTCTGCTTCATCCAGTGCTTCAAATTTACGCAGCCTTACACAACTTCTGTGACATTAAATCTCACTGCCTTCTGAGGGAATAAATGTATCGTTATCCCTGTTTGTTGCTGTAGAGACATGCTCTGAAACTAAGCGAACTGACTAAAGGCATCACAAATCATTACCACTGCTCCTAAACCCTGACTTCACGAGGTGGATTTGAAGGACTCATGTTCAGCTGAACACTCCAGGACACTTCAGAACAAACTAGTATCTATCCAGCAAGTTATATATTTATAATTCTTTCTATATTTAATTTTTATTTTATTTGGCTTTTCTATACCTTTCTATATTTATTTTTTTTCCTAACAACTAAATGGGAATATGAACTAAACTAATGGACTACTCTTAACAAAGGCCTATTTAGGGCTCATGGCCTATTTCAAGCTGATAATTAGTGTACCAGCATTTTTACTTGATTTTGATGTTTTGACAAGCTCATCAGAAAGACCATTTATATTACTATATACATGCAGGTTTGGAGAGGTATAGCATGTAAGGCACAACTTAATCTACATGTCATTAATTTCATCAATTACTCAGATTCCTCCCAATTAATTCCTTCAGGCCTTCAAGACAGCGGGTCACAGCAAACTCACTGTGTCTTGGATGTAAACTGGAACAGCTCAATGGGCTACTGTAATTATACAGCTTTTCTGAACCATTTTAAAACATTCTCCCTAACCCCACCTTATCCCACACTGTGACCCTGTGCCAACATTTTAGAGGGAGGGCAGTGGTTGTTCAGGCTGCTCCTCAGTGCCTCATGGAAGCAGCAGAAAGCAGCTTTAGGATGTGCGAGAATTCCCCATAGCACTTTACTGTTAATTCCCCTACAAACCACACTTCTTTGCCTACACTGCAGCACTGAAGCCCTTCCGTTTATTTTTTAGGCAAGCAACAGAGGACCACAGGGGTACTGGCTCCCCCTTGTCCAAAACTGCTCTCTATCCATTAAACCTTTACAGGCAGATGGCTACTAACACCATCACCAAACAGCACTGCGTGGCTTACATTGTTTTGTAGTCAATATATGCTATCAGTGTCACAGAAGCAAAGTAATTCTTTTCTAGAATTACATAGCATGCTTTATACAACGTTTATTAGAGAAGTTTTTGTTTCTTGCTCTGTTATGGAAGCTGCTGACTTTCACAGAATGCATTTTGGAAACAGACTGACTTTTTATACTTTACCTATATTGGCTACCCTTGAATGATCATATAGCTTTACTTTACTGTATATAACAGTCAGTCAATTTTGAATACAGGGCAACAGGGAATTTGGATGTATAACTGCATCCCCAATTCGTTGAAGGCAATTTAACAGGTCTGTAGAGTATTAGGGCAGTAACTGCTATTGCACAGAATCTTGACAAACCAATACACCAATATTTATTTACAAATTGAGGCAGCTATTAAGAAAGCAGGAACAAACTAGGCAGTAACATCATTGTTTAGTGCAACTAAGGCCCACCTAGGGAACATTGTGTCCCTGGTTACTTCAGAGTGTTAAACAAAATTCAGTTATCATCCTCTATAGCTGTGATGGCTGGAAAAGAGTGCAGAAATCATCCAGAAAACAAAACACACAGCTGCTAAAGCCAACACCCCCTTCCTGAGCCACCACCAGTTTCGCTTCTCTGTGACCTACAGCTCAGAAATATATGAAAGAATAAGTGAGAATGAACAGCTGTAAATTATATGTACTACATGCTGTAGATATATATTAACATTACATTATAGAGATTTTCATATATTGAATTTCATTTGCACCCTTTTCAGCCTAATCTGCAATTTTGCCAGTAATCTATTTCTACCAGAAATATTTGTAATATTTCAAAACCACCATCAGCAGCTTCAGCCTCCCTTAAAATGCAACAGACTTACAAACTAAACCAGGTGCAGCTAAGCACAGCAGTCTGAATGCTGGGTAGTATTTTTCTCTTGTACCTGTGACTATTTTAATATCATCAACATCTTTTAGTACAATTGGACTGGAAGTGGAAATTTTACCATCTAGTTTTTGATATTTGAAATATATCAACACACCTCTAATAAAGTGCAATATTTTTATGCAAAGGAAAAATGCTTGGGTGTATTTCCTCTGTTTCTTAAACCTGCAAATTTAGGTGTAAGAGTTTTAAATTTTAACTCCCTTCCACTAATAATGTTCAATACATTTTTATAAACTGAGGTATTCTTAAGCAATTTTTCCTAAAAAAAATGCAACCTATTCAAAATGCACAATGGTGCAGCGTGCTATGAAGTTTTATTAGCACTTTTTGAAACCTGTTATAGCACTCTGTGAAGCCTTGCTGCTTAGTAGCTTGGTTACCCTAAGTGCTTATTCCACAAAAGCACATCAGGAAAAACAAACAGATAAATAAATATACATATAGTCTACAAGTTACAGATAAACAGTCCATAATAAAGGAGAAAAAATACATGAATGTGCATGATTGTTTTCCAAATATGTCTGATCTGATATTGCCTAGAGGAAAGAGGAGGAGAGGGGACATAATTCAGCCATGTCACTCCTCTTCAATATCTGGGGTGAAAAAGATACCTTGTGGCTCAAAGTATTCTGGAATTTCAGTGGCACTGTCTTGGCCTCTGCATCCTATTTCTTCTAAGTCCTTTCACTAGGAAATATAGTTAGTCAGTATTTCCCCAATAAAATCGGAGCTTGTGTCAAACTTTAAAATGACAAATTTCTATTTATGTACCTAACTCACTTAAATTGGAGTGTACTTTCCTTGGAAATATGAATCATTAGAAATCTCTTTGAAAGTTAGGAGTTGGGATGGAAAATGAACTCAGAAAAATGCAAGGAGTCATTTTTGTGCTGAGACCGCAGCATGACACATCCCCCTTTGGCTTTGGCTAATACATGGAAAAAATAGCACTTGAGATTGTCCAAATAAAATCACAGACCCACGAAACTATACTCAAGCTAATTTCTCACCTCTTGGGATACCAACCCACCCCTCAAGGTCATTGTTTAAATATGTGCAGAAGACAGCACTGTAGAAGCATGTTATCTCATCTTTGTTGCAGGGAGGATCAGTCCTGTAGGGTTGTTTTGGCAAATCTTTCCCCAACACTAAGACAAATCACATTGAAACTGATAACAGTGAAATTCATGCAAAAACACATCAGTTCAAGCCCAAAGGTGTTCTTTGAGGAAACAAAAAAAAGAAAAAGAAAAAAGATAATTTCATTGGGAAGTTGGTGATCACTGAGAATATCTCCACTGATTCCACTGGAAATCAGATTGGGTCTACCAGCATTATTGTTCCCTTCTACACAGTTGGGCCAAATCTTTTGAGATTCTTGCTGTGCATCCTACAAACTTCACGTACAGACAGCAGTGAAAAACAGCAGATGTCTTCCGGACAACCAGCTGCAATTTTGATGAAGCTCTAGATTAACTGTTCACTGTAACTATCAACTTTTTAATATCTCTCATACTTGCTACTAAAATTTACAGGATCATGCATTTTCCTTGGACTCCATTACAACAGCTTAGTCCAAAGTATTTTTCAAGAAACCACAACGGAGTCTCCATTGTGGAGTTCAATATTAAACTGTAAAGACAGTAATGTTAAGAACTAATTTCTTTAATTTAATTTTGAGAAAAACTGAAGAGAAGCAAGTTATGCTTTAGTCAAGGTAACAGATGTGCAGCAATAGGCTTTCTGTAGTCCCACAACTGGAATAGCTGTTCTTCCAATAAGAAGTAAGATAGATATGGGCAAACATGTGGGAAAGGAACCCTACGATAAAAAAGTGTTTCTGGACAGGACTGTTTCAGGACACTGCTTGCTTTCCACAGCAAACATGGAAAATCGGGAGTGAAACAGCAACAGGCTGGTTCCAGTCAGACCGGGAGCACATCTTCTGATCTGGGCATGGGGCAGGAGAGTAGAAGTTGCTGGATGCTACACGCTGGGATTGACATGCCACTGGTGAGACAGTGGCCCAGCAGAGACTTTCTCAGGGAAGAATGGGATGTATTTGTAGAGTTCTTAAGACAAAGATGAAAAATAATTCACAACAAAAATAATTCACAACAAGATGCTTCGACTCCAAAGCAACGAGCAGCAGCAAAGCAGAGTGTGTGACAGGTTGAAGAAAATTGCTCATTTATATCCAGATCTTGGTAAAAACTCTTCGATGTTTAGGCGTATGCCTAAACTTTGCAAAATGCCTCATGTGGCGTGAGACATACAGTTTCCGCAGGCATAATGGCAGTTATGGCACGTGCCTCTAGCTATGCTGCCTGAGTCCTGGAACCATCAAAACATGTATCAACTAGGAAAGTGTTTTCAGTAGTAGTGCTATTAGTTCAACAAAATTCTTTTGCCATTGCTACACCTCAAGTCTATTAAGGGTAACTATAGGGTTTATTTTTTTTATTATTTTTTTTATTTTTTTTTTACAATAAATTGCTCCTGAGAAGTGTAAAAAAAAATTAATAACCCTTATCTGCTGTATCAAGCCTTAGATTTGTATGTATCAAATGAGTATCATGCAATGGACTTCTTATACTCCATCTACTTCTTAGACCTGTCTTCTCCAGAATATTAGATGTACACTTCAGTGTAGGAGCTAACCTGACAAGGTAAGTCCTCATTTTAAATTTTATTGATGCTACTCGGTTTTCATTCCAGGCTGAGAAAGACTTAATGCAGGGCTGGTTTTATCGACCCTAAAGGATTTACACCAAAATGAAACATGATCAATGACTTGTCTCTTTCTACCTTCATCTTTTTGTCCCTAAACACATTTGCAGAGGAAAAAAAAAAAAGTTCAGACGACTTCTTTTACAATTTACTCTTCACCTTGGTTCATTCTCAAGAGGGAATAGGAGGGAGCAGAAGTCCAGCAGCATGTTTTCTAATCCTGGCTCTGACACTAAGTAGCTGTGACTGCTTACTGATACAATAAATTCTTTGTGCCCCACTTTCCAAAGCAGGCATAACGCCTACTCCATAAGAGTGCTGCGAGATTCGGTATTTTGCTTTCCTAATGCTTTGAACTCACTGAATGAAGGGTGATAAAAAAACCAAGTGTTTTAAGAGCCTTGCAATGGTACAGCTGGGCAATGTCTAGATACAATTTAGCAGAAATAGGTGACTACTAAACACTCTGGGTAGGGGGTTGTAGGTCTTGTAACAAAGCTCGCAAAATCTCCCCTTTAAGAAACCCACAGGACTTTTTCTTTTCTTTTTAAATTTTATTTAAAAATCCTTCCCCCTTGCGCGAGTCAGGTAAATGAACTGTAAGTATCACTGGTTTGCCCTACAAGCTTGGGAAGGGTAAATCTGAAAAGTTACCCTTGGCTCAACTTTTGGTATGTTGTACAAATATACTGTAAAGCATTAGTACTCTGTTAAAACCAGAAGAAAAGAAACAAACAAATACCAGCTTATTATTTAAATGTTAGCTGGGACTCTGCCCTGGTGAACAACTTTCGGTCTCTCTTGAGTTTACTGAGGTTGTTTTAAAGAACTCTTTTATAGAGCAGGGAGTATTAAATAGATCCAGAGCAGTGAGACAACAAAATAACAGGACTGCAGCATAGCTTCAGATCAGGCCTGTACTAATTTATTTTCTGAACCGGATAACTCACAGTTCTTGTGCCGATAAAAAGCAAATAACAGCTATTCTTTCGGGGTGTTGCCAGACCAACAGATGCAGATGTCCCACTATTTTTAAAACACGAAGCTGACTAAGGAGCAGCCATCTACAGTATAAGCGGCATGGAAAAATATTCAATGGCCCTTTGCAAAAGCAGAGTGTGAGACGCACGCACATACAAAAAGAGTGGGTGAGTGCTGAAATAAGACACCGTATCAGATGTAAAAGCTGACTTTTAACAGGCTAGAACAAACACCAGAGACAACCTAGACTTTAGTCCAAACTCCATCTCAATGGCTCTTCTCTGTGCAACACAGCAATGGCTGCTGAGGAAACTGCGGCCTGCGATGACTTCACCAAGAGCTGACCCTCTACGGGAGGTTTGAACGGAAAGGGAAAGCGGCACAGATAACCATGGGAAGGTGTGATTTATGATAATTAACAGAGAACTTCCTGAAAGAACGCAAAGCACTGTGAATACCAACAGCAAATACCAGTGGCAGCAAGGGAATTGACACTTCTGCAACATGGCAGGTGACTGAGCTGCCTTGAAAACCGTGTTGCTTTGGAGGCAAAGAAAGGGCCCGAAGTTTTGTTACACTTCAAGGAAAAAGGCCGTAAACAGTAGAGCTGTTCCCATGGTGCAAGACGGCATGCATCAGCTGCACAAACTGTTCAATATCTCTGCAATGACCACCCCCAGAAAGATCCACTATTTGTCTTTTAATCATTTCTATTCTGACTACAAACAGCAAGAGACAACCTCCAGATCAAATGCAGACCCGCTTCCAACCCACAGATCTCAAATGCAGACCCGCTTCCAACCCACAGATCTAAAAACTTCTGCATTTGAGAAAAGGCTCCATATGAGCTTTGAAGTTCAAGTCCCTCTTCTCAACAACGGCTCAAGAAGTCACAGTAGTCCAAATTCCACAGACATTATTAAATTACAAGCATTTGTGCAATATATTTCTGCTATTCTGTGGCCTCATCATTAGATTCAGGTAGCAGAAAGATAATCTAGATACAAACAGTTCCAAACTCCACTGTGCAGTTGTGCAGCATTAGCTTCCGTAGACCAGAACACCAGAGAAAAAAAAAAAAAAAAGGACCCTTTTATGATATTTTTCAGAAGATGTTCTCAAAACACTACAAACACTCAGATCCTGAATCTCAAAAGAGGTAGAGGTAGCAGACAAGAATTATTCCATCTGTTTTACAGAACAGAAAACTGAGGCAGGAGTTTGGGAGACCTTGCCAATATTAAAGGGCATCAATATTTGGCAGGTGTCTATAAACGGCAATAAAATGGCAGCAAATCTAAGAACAGTTAAAGGGAACAACAACAGCGGGGATACATTGTCTGATACTGATAGGGATTTTGCTGGAGGTTGAAATACCTATGAATACATCCTTTCCTGAATGTCGTGTTCCCCACCCCGACCACCACCACACACACCCACGCGCCTTCCCAAGATGAATGCAAACTTATCTGTCTTATCTCCCAGCATGAAAGGTGGAAGACAGAAGTACATCACCCCAAAAAGTTGCAGCAGAGTGAAGACCAAAGTGTTAGAGAGTTTGGATGAACTGCACACATAACTATTCTTTTCCAAAATCACCTTCTGTTTCAGTATCACACAAAACCTCTCAACTCTGCCTGGGCTTTCCACTAAGCTTTCTAATTTTATTTGAACATAGAACTCAAATCCAGAGGATGAAAAGCAGTAGGGATTTAAACAAAAGGACAAAAGGATTTTTTACCAAGTGCCCACTGGTCTAAATTACCTGAGTCTTATAATGCAAAAGCCCAGGTTTGCTGTGACCCTCTCTCTTTTCTATAAAGAAAATAGGAAACTAGACAACAGTTTGTTAGAAAGTGGAGATCACACTGAAGGAAGGTGTTTTAGCTGAGAGCTAAAAATAAAAATAAAAAACAAAGAAAGATCTTTCAGAGCAAAGTGTTCATAGCCAGACTGACCTAAATTCAGGCTGTTGTCTAACAGCATCCAATCTGGGACTCTGGCTGTGCAGGAAAGGAAATAGTTCTGGAGAGGAATGTATTTATTTACCATAAAGACCCAGGGAATGGGAAGCAGGCAGAACTCAGTTCTGTGGAGGAGGTCAAAAAATGTCAGGTCTAGAAAGAGTTAACGGTACAGCATTCACACATTTCTGGAAAACAAAACATCAGAAGAAAGAGAGACAAAACCAAAGAACAATCTGAAAAAGTGTTCCCACTCAGGGCAGCACTTAAGCATGCACTCAATTTTAAGTATATGCTTAAAATGCTAATTAAAATATATTTAAGAGCTTTCCTGAGTTGAGGCTAAAGAATTCAATCAGATGTTAATGGAAAAAAAATAGCAGTACTCATAGCATTCTACTTGGAAGTGCAATGCAAAAGAGGTTGTTAAAAGACAAAATGCTGTATGAGGCAGAGGTTGCATGTTCTTGTAAGTGTACATTGCAGCTAGCCTGGCAACTGCACTACCGAATTGTACAATTGCACACAGTCATAAAAAGGAGGACTTCAAGGAGTTGGGGGGGGACACTATACCTGAACTGGTGTATGGACAGATTGAGATCAGAGAAAGAATGTGTTTTAAGTTAAAGTTTCAAGCAAAGAAATATTTTCAAATATATGCACATTTTCAAAAATAAATAGAAATATGTCATAATACTAAGAGCTCAAAGGAAAAAAATGTTGAACTAGAGGATGTAGCAACAGAAAAGGACTTCGGCAAACTAGATACACTAAAAAAAAAAGGAAAAAGGTTATTGAAGAAAAATCAGCATCTAGCCACAGAGGAGGGAGTGACTAGGTTGCAGGTAGATCAAAGTAATGTTATACTAAAAGAATAGCAGAGAATGTCCCATTATTGCTGAATCTTCATGAATACAAACCCACATCATTAGAATACAACCACTATTTTCCTATATTTCTATAGAAAAAAAACAGTATTTCTCTTCCACACTTCATGGAAGATAGACAAAGCATAAAAAGTTCAGACTAATAATACCAATAATAATAATAACCAAGGCAATTAAGCCTATTAAGATTATTATTTTTAATTACTTCATTTACAAGCTGTAATCAAGAGTCAGCATTGAGCATTTTAGAGATATCTGGCCTATCTAGGGAATATTACAAATGCATAACTATCTGACACTAGTGACCACAGTTTGAAAACTCCAGCAGCCAGCTTAGTGATGTTTAATTTAGAAAAGAAATGAAGTTGAAAGCAGATCAAAAGTAAATTTAAAAGCCCATAGTCGCTACAGAAGGCCTAGGTATAATATGAATATTAATCTCAGAAAAAAGACAGCCCTAATAATAAATCAAGAGAAAGGTTTAAACATGATTTTCAAGAGACAAGCAGACCTTAGAAAATGAACATTCAAACTAATACAAGCTGATGGAGAGGAAAATAAATTACAGCAGTCGATATATAAGAATGAAATCTAGAGAACTCTGATGGAATTGGAAAAGCAAATAAACAAAGACATAAAAACAAACAAATTCCTGAAGCATGTCTAAAGCAAGTAAACAAAGAATCTGCTGGGAACAAAAAGAGAAAGCGGACAAGGACCACGTACAGAAATAGTATGATTGTGTTAGATATATCTCAGTGAAAAAAATTTACACAAATACTTATCCTGATCCCACAGCTATTTTCAAATAAGAGAGATGAGGCATTGCCAGGAACTAGGGGATCAAAAAGGTACTGAAGGGGCAAGTTAAAGAGAAATCTGTCAACAGAATTGGATGGAACACACCTACGAGTCCTGGCAAAGCTCACTTTCAGAGTGTGTGAAACCCTAAAAAAATCCACCGTAAAGCAGCTGCATCACAACCCTCACACAAACATGCCCCGGTTCCTTTCCTCACTCTGCATAGACACCATATTTTTGCCCATTTGCAGGCTTACCCTCTGTAGCATTACTGTTTTTCACAGCACAAAATAAAATTCCCTCATATACGTTGCCATAATAGACCCATCTGCAACTCCCCAGTTCTTGGTCTTTGCCAGATCTTCACAAGATCACCATCTGATGCACCAAATGTACCCCGTGGTGTAATGCTGCATGCTGGTGGGTCACCAGAACTTCACAGCACAACCATGCTGAAACACCACAGAGCAAATGAAGCATGTCCGCCTCCTCTTCAGACCCAGGTATCACACCCCAGGTCTCTGGGAACTGTTCTCCTTCTTCACAACATTGATTTGTATAATGCTTCATTATGTGTGACCATCCTAAATTTAAATACATGCACTATATTATAAAGATCACGTGTATAAGTTTGGGATAGCTGTATTAACCTTTGGGGTTCTGCCATTTGCGTACACAGGCCATTTCCAGCCACTGCAGCTATCAAATGCAATCTGAATAAGTAATTTTCCAGCAAACCCATTTTAGATATGTTTCAAAAGTAAGAAAGCATACCATGGGCATTACCACTGTTCACATGTTCCTTTGGGGACATCTTTATAGGCATCCATTACAGGAAAAAAAACAACAACTCTAATTTTTATAACAATTTCTAGTACCTTTTCTACACAGAACAATTGCTGTATGAGGCTGTACTTTCACATATGGTTTAGGTGTTACAAGGCAACACTGCAATGAGAGGAAGCCATCCTGCCCTCTCCTGTCTCTCATTCTCATTCCCAAACTGCTGCCCGTCCCACGCAGGAAAGTGTCTGTGTTGCAGGAAAATGTCTGTGTGGTCATGAAGTGAACTGGACAAAGGGACTGATGCAGGTTAAAGCCAGCCATGGGTGATCTGAATCCACGTCAGTTCCCCACTCCGCATGGAAGGAGGATGGGATGATCCCAGATGTTTGAGGAAGAACAAAAATTCTGATTACACTTATGGGGGTTGGACTAGATGATCTTCACAGGTCCCTTCCAACCCAAACCATTCTATGACTTTATGTTAGGCTCTTTTCCATTGGTAGAATGAGGGAAAATACCATTAAATTACATCCTTGTTTCAGGTCCTGGCAGTTCTCAAAATTTTAGATCAGACAGTTGTGACTGTAGAACTGGCTATAGCCCAAGGTATATCTCAAGCTACCATGATTGTCTAGAAAAGTGAAGGAAACTGTTACCTCATAAGTGGCCTATTTGTTCTATTTCTTTTAAATGGTATTGTTTGAAGGTGCTCATGGTTCTGAAAGCTGCAACTGCTCCCAGGGAGAGTTCCAGTAGAGGAGAAAGTCAAAGTGTTGGTAAATAGCCCATGACACATCCAATGCAAGTCACAGCTGCAACCTCCCTTTCCCCCTCTTCCCGCCAGATCCTTCTTTCACAGATTCTTTACTCCTTTTTGAAGAATCCCAGTCATGATTTACTAGTAATTTCCCAGGGAGCTTATTTCTTCATCAAAGATGACAGCAAAACTGTTCCGTAGAGCAATACATTTCATAGCAATATGTTTACATAAATGCTTTCCTCTAAAAGGAAAGGATTATATGTATTATTTACATAGATACACTTCCTCTAAAATACCATTTGCTATGCTTCAGCTGGTGACTAATACACATGCACGTTCTGCAGCAGCAAGGCACCACATACAAACTCTTCAGAAATACTCTTCACAAGCATTTAACTATTCTACAGAACTAGGAAGCAAACAATTGCATTAAAACCTGACGAAAACCTTGCAGCATGTGTTTTGGAATTGCCTGATACATTCTCTGTCAAGACAACCATCTAGAGTAGCAATTGGTTGTATCTCCTATAGATGCATCTGTTTTTCCTCTCTAAGTTCATTGAAAAAAAGTTGAGTATATCAAGAAACCAACTTCCAGTGAAGTTATTCTGCCACCTACTGTTGCTTTTATGGATATACTAGACATTTTAATGTAAATCTTCCCATTTAAAAAGTCAGATTTTTTTTTTTTTTTAAAAAGGTTACTTCCTTACTGGGAAAAAAATCTAATTATTAACCATAGACTACCAATATATTACAACCTTGTTCTGTTGTTGACTTCTCAAGTGTGCAAACCAAAAGATGCTTATTGCCAACGTTGGGGGAGTTGGGGACAAGGGAAAAGCCTGGCTGGTTAAAAAAAGAATTAGAAAAACTCATAAAACAAAGTATTTTCATTAATCTTTTAAAATTCAACATAGGGAAAATTGTCTAAAAGCCTTCTAAACTGAAAAATCTGACCCCAAACACTGATGGATAACAGTATCAAAACAACAATCTTGTTTTGTTGTTGTTGTTTTTAAAGAGTAATACTGAAATTCACCAATCTAGATTGACTGCCTGATCTGGGTGAAGGGAAAATATAAGAAGTGGTACTGGAAAGGTAAATCGAATCACATCTTTAATTTTAGCAGTAATGGAGCTGAGGTTTTATAAAGTTTGACAACGTCCTTTTACAACAAGGCCGTGACAAGAAGGTGGGAGGCCCTCCCAGCCTTGCCAGAGGAAACATCGACTCCGCAACGCGAACACCAGTCTGCTCCACTCCTACACCGTTCCTCGTGGTACCAGGCCAGGAGAGCCATGGGTGGCCTCCCGCCCCAACAGCACTGGAGTAAACGCGCCTAGCTCACACGACCTGAGGGGATCACAGCACAAGACAGCATGGTTAACCACTCTTTATATTAAACAGACATATTCGTTTGGCCTTCATTTAGAACGCCACTAAAAGCTTGTTCCACCTTGCTAAGCGTGGCAGCTGCCCACTGCCATCTATAATCAACACCCAGTCGTCCCCTCAGGCCTTTGATATCCCACCGCCTGGTACCCATTAGGCAGGCTACCCCCCTCTTTTTGCAGAGCAGCATGTGTACAGCAGCTTCGAAGGAGACCTTCTAGCAATTCCTTTTTTCTGGCCAAGCACACAGCTCCGTTCTCAAGACAGGAGCCCTGAGTCCCACCACAGGGCAGGACTCCAGCAGCTCCTCAGCTGAGGCAGCTGAAGGAAGCATCTCACCAGCTGTGGCGAGCAGCACGTGCCTGCTCTACCTCCGGTACAGAGGCAAAGTGGGGAAGGACTCACTGGCCGGGTTAGCCCAGCTCCTTGATATTTTTTTCTCTTATTGCCTTGATTTCTAGTAAGTTGGACTCGTTACGGAGCCCAGTGAGCAGACCTGCAATATTAATTACTGCTTTTTGTTTCAATACGAAATTCTATTTCTAATTTGCATACCATGGCAATGTGAAACTAGATCTCAATGCATTATATGTACCTATCAGCTTTTACCCCCATCTGCATCAAATAATTTCTACATGCTAAGTATTATTAGCCCTATATTTTGAAGCAGAATAGCAAGAGTCATTAAAAGAAAGGCAAAGAAACTCTGTAGCAGAGCTAGATCCCAATGCAGATCTTGGCCTCTTTCCTTTGTAATCAATACTAAATAAACCTGCAAAAAAGTGCATATATGCATAAAAATCAATTTTAAATAGAGATGTTTTTAGTAGATCTGGTTTCAGAGTTGTGTTTTCTGTACCAAAATGGAAGGTCATCCTGTACAAACTCAATATTTTTTCTGCTTCTGAATTTTGTTATCTTTTGCTGCATATGTAAATGCAGTTGTTGCATCAAGAATTTATGCAGATGTTTTAGTTTTTACGGTAAGCTAATTTCCTCATCTGTGCAATAGATGGAAGCCAACTAGCACTTCTTCCAGCCTGTATTGTTACATTCTAAAGTGCTGGATTTGTTTTTTGGGTTTTTTTTTTCTGCCTATACGGTATTTTCCCATAGGAATTCCCATAAGGAATGTTTTTCCTTGCAGCATCCTGTTCTTATAATTCTTGTCCCTTTCAACAAGGCAGATAATTAGGCACTTGTGCTCTGAAGCCAGATCATCCACGACAAAGCAAAGTGCACTACCAAGGCCGCACCCTACCATTTGATAATTTGTTCTCTGACCTGTTTTTGATCACACTTGGGACTTCAGTTTTGAAAGGAAACACACCTGGACAGGGCGTAAAAACAGGTCAAGCAGGTGACATCTCGGAGCTGTATCATCGCTGGACTTCCCCCACTGATTTCAAATGTTAATTATCTTGGATTTAATAGTGGCAGAAGTTACACGACAGACTCCTATAAGATATGAGCAAAGGTACTTTTGACACAGTACTCATTTCAACTGTGTGTTAACAAAGGTCACCAGAAGCAAGACAGAAAGAAATCCAATCCAACTGTCTATTTCATAGTCCAGTAAAATATTCTGTAACACAGCCACATTCAGAAGAAAATCACCATTTCCCCACCTCCCCTATGATTTGGCCATACTGGTGCTACCAGCTTCTAAGTCCAGAAGAAACTCCTAAGACCTCTTATGTATCTAAGAGATCTTAATAGAGATGAAGTATCAGAAATGCTAACATACAGTGCATTCAAAAATATCCAAAGACAATATCAAATCTATTGTATAATTTCTCATATAATGACAAGTTACATTATGCTGTGTCAACTACTACATACTGTCAAGAAATTAATTCCCCCACTGAACTGCATGCATCACTGTCACTCAGAATGTGTTTTTAAACAGAAGCTACAAAACAGTGCAATATCTATGGATGGGAAGGCAAAAATCCTTCAGCCAAGTCAAATTTCATGAAAGAAAATGGAGATGCTCTTTTTGGAATTCACCTTGAACACCTAGATCTTCAAAAAGAAAAAAAAAAGAAAAAAAGGAGTGCTTTAGTGAGCATAAGATGTTGAAATTGTGGTTTTGCATCTCATTGATCGTGTGTCCTTTCCAGCAGTAATCTTTTACTCCGGGACACTGACTCAGAGGGAAGCATGCCTCTAACCCAACCACCACCAACAGCTCCTGCAGCATATGTTTGTTACCCACACACACTACCCTTGGGTTAGGGGGGTTGCCTATCCATTTACTGACCAGACTCAGCCTCACTTAACTTGTGAATTGTGACAAAAATCACAGCCTGAGGTGATGTAGCTGTGTAACTTGCACATTATGCACCTTTCTTTAAGTGGAGTCATTAAAGAAAGAGTAAATGGAGTAACCTAATAATGAATACATCTTGCAGGGCCTGAAAAATGTGAAAACAAACAAACATTTCATAATACATATAAAAAGGCTTTTCAATTAACATCCTGTTTTGAATACATGGCTGATCCACAGCAGCCCCTGGCAACAGTCTGCCAACATCTCAGCCCAGCATGCTTAGACACTTCTGGCAGTGCTTCCATTCCTCTACACATCAACAACAAGCCTATTTATTATCCAGCTTGCCTGATCTATAGTGCAACATAGCCAGAACCTGAAGCTATTTCCTTAAGATTGAATGAGTCAGGACATGAAAATGATTAATCAACATGAAGAGGTTTAAAAGCTGTGAGAAAACTGCTCTAAGTAAAACCTCTGTGAAGCAAGGGTTGCATTTGAAAAGTTGGGGCTTTCCACAGGCCAACAGTACTGGGATGCTTTGTTATTTCTCTCTCAACATTGTGATAATAGCAGTAGACAGACAGAATGACTATTTGTTTTTGATACTACATTCAGTTTGAGAGATCTACAGCTATATGACCTTTTGCAGGCAAACAATCTTGCTGTGGTCCAAGCAGAATGGAAAATATGGCAGTACAATGCCAAGTCCAAGCTACCAAAGGTGCCTCTTCTCAGGTTCAAAGCAGAAGCAAAGCAAAGCCACATCTACCTGCATAACACTGTTGATACTGACGTGGTATGGAGGAAAACAGTGTATGAATGCAGTAAATGAGAAAGACTTACTTTTCCCGCAATAAAGAGGTACCTCGCACCAGCCTTCGTTGCCTAGCTTAGAAGAAATAAAACAAAGGAAGTTGCTGCTACCTTACTCCCCTGCCTCCTGGAGGCTCAAGTGAATTAAGGCACAGACTTGGACAATATCAGAAAGCAAGGATGCTAGTTGCCATTCTAGTGCTCATCCATGCAAATCATATAGCAGTAATATACTTCTTTAAAAGAAGCCTGGCACTGAAAAGATGGTAGATTTTAGAGTTAGTTTCTATATCTTAAACAGCAAAGGTGCTATGGAGCATTGTGCTATTTAAAGGGAAGAGAAAGAAGCAAACAAAGTCAATGGTTTTGAGGGCTGACATTCAGCTACTCACTCTACTGGGAAAATGTGGTTGAAACAGCAAAACACATAGGCACAAGTAAATAAAGCTGGAAAGTATTTGCTGTCCCTTAATTAAAAAAGAAAGGTTTCCTTTGCTACAATAATATGTTTGCAGTAGTGAGAGTTCTTACTTACAATCCCCCTTCATTTTATCTGTTGTGTATTTACCTATTTTGCAATATGCATTTGAATGTTGAAAACATTTACATATGTATACATATACCTTATCCATGGCATTCTGCCCAGTTTTAAAGAAAATGTATTGTTTCCAAATGCTGCTATTGCTATAACCTTAAACAATGAGAGCTTCACTACAGAGATTAATTGTAGAAGGGATAGGGCAAAATAATCTTTTCCATGCTCCCTTATCACAGAGCTGCCAAACTACCTCTGGCTGAGTTTGTTGTCTGTAAACATGTCTTCAAGTGCTGAGTAAATGACGGTGTTTGCAACTTTCACCAAGCTAATAAGGTCCAAGAGCTCCAACTCATATCACATGAATAAGAAAGGGCAACTAGATGACAGTAATTTCTGGGTCCCCATCACCTGGCAATAACCAGTGATCTAAAGGACTATAGTTTATTGTGTTTTGGCTGAGTGAAGTAATCAGTCTCTGATAAGATTAGACTCTTGATTTAAACTTAGGAAAACAAAGTATTTTCTTTGCCCTCTCTTTCTTTGCTTCTTCCTTGTGTCCTTCACATTGGCCAAATTGAGTTACAGTTGTGCTGTTTACTCAGCAAATCTCTTTACAATTACATTTGAAATTGCCAAGGATCATCAGCTTAAACAGATTCTAAATACAGACCCCTACAGACTGCGCAGTCTCCCTCTTTACAGCACTCAAAAGGTGGAGAAAATCAGGCTCAAAAGCAGATTGGAAGTATCAATGTGTGTTTTAGAGTATGCAACTCATCATCCATAACACTGGTCAATGGGGCCACTCCTAAAGAAAGCCGTACTCAATGCTCATGAGTTTATCAAGCCATCTACTAGTGGGAAAAATCAGTAAGAAATGAGTGGTAGTGATTTTAGTTAAACTGGGCCTTTATCTTCCTCTTTAACAGCTGACCTTGATGAAACAGTCTCCTTAGAGACTTTAAAGAAGGCTGAATTTATAATATAAGAACTCCTGGCAGTTTTCGTCACCTCAAATTATGAAGTGATTTCAACTAGTACAGAGGGTCTAGAACCACGAATTCTGCACTACTTCATTGGCTCCCACTTCCCTCGCAGGCTGTTCACATAGAACCACAGCAGGCAATTTCTCTTCTTCCAAGATGACCAAGTTCAGCAAAGCACAAGCCCATGCCTTCTCCCTGTTAGTGCTTGTATCCACGCACACACACACAGGACTTGCACCCTGCATTCGGGAGAGCAGGGTTCTGTGACTCCCTTGCGGTCCCTTCCAGACTTACTTCGTGAACACATGAAAGACCCATAGGAGAAGTTGCAAGATACCTCACATGCCTTGCATCTTCTGTTTAGAGTTAAGCAGTCCTCCCATACACAAGTGAAAGCCAGCTTTAGATCAAGATAGATGATTTTAACACAGACAACACATACGGGAAAAAGCAGCTAGCCAAAAGGCTGATTTCACCTTTTACTGACAAGTTCCTTCCCTCAAACCAGTGTAGAGTATTGGTTACAAGCTTGGGTCAATTCAACACCAATTCTGGGTTTATCAACTGTGAAAGTACTCTCTACTGATTAAATGCAATTTTTATTGCAACTATTCCTACTGGGCAAAGATGTTCCAATTTTTGTCTGTTTTAAACAGCTCCAGGAGACACCACTCAAGTTCCTCCTATTCAGACGTGAAGGTGAGATTCATACAGCAACTGGAATTATCAAATGGCCTGTTTATAAGGCAAGAACAACCAACAAAAACACACCAAAAGTGTGCCACACGCTCCACTTCCTCCTCTCTAGAGTATTTCAAAGCTTTGCTTTCAAGCCACTAATACCCTCTGTGATCAATGAGACACAGGCATCCCAAAACACTACAAATGATGAAGCTGCAATATAGGCAGGAAGTAAACACTCGGTACTCTTTGCAAGGAGCCTCTGGATACAAATCTGAGGTCAGGGTGAGCTTATCACACACTGCACACAACACATTGCCCACCTTTTTGTAAAGGCATCCTTTCTCAGAATGGGAACTCAGGAAAGGATCTGCACTTCCCTTTCGTTCTTCCAACACACAATCCTTCATTTATAATAGCTAAGAGAAAATAGTAGAAAATAAGGTTCTTTGGAATAATTTTGATTTTTTTTTTCCTCCTCTTGGCAAGTGTAAGATTAGAAACATATATTCAACTCCAGAAATCTGAACTGTAAAAATTGGGGTGTCTGAAACGTATAAAGTTTATAATGCACCAGTTTTGCGTTAACCCCGCTTCTCTAAGTTTTATAGATGTGAAGCAAAAATACTAATCTCTTGCCAGCATGATTTAAAAAGACCTAAAGCAGACTTTGACCGTGTGTTAAGGCTCACTGAATTCAAAGTCTGACTCTTCCTGGATCAGCATTGTAGTTTACTAAAAAAGATCTTATCTAGCATATTAAAGTTTCCATTTTAACGTAGTTAACTGTCAGCCTTACTGTAGGCATTTCATTCAGCTTGGACAAAAGCATAGTGGGCAGTTGCACTTTGATGAATTTGTATTTATTTTATGTATCAGTTCACCTTGGTACATTACCATTAATAAAGCAACGTTCCTGTGGCAAACTGTCAAGGTGCATTACTCAAAACAACCTTTTGCAATAGAGGTTTTATACAGCCACAGCAATATTTTTCTTGACTTGAGGCCTAAAAAGGGGGGTTCTTGGGGATTTTTATTTTCTAGAACTCAGCTTGGGATAAAATTATAATGCAGTGTTCTTCTAGGAAAAGAGCTGATTAACTGTAACCAAAACCAACCCCATATTTATGCAAACTCAGACAGGACAATGAAATGCCATACCTCCGAATATAAGCAGTTGCCACAGCCGTCATGGGAGCACTTCCCCACTCACCCCCCCCCACCACGAGGAGATGCTGACTAAGGCAGGAGCAGAGGGGGTGCCTTACTCTGAGCTCAACAGAACGCAGCAGACAGACAGACTGATCTGCTGTAGTAAATCTTATGTTCCTTAGTCTTTGCCATCTGGCAAGTGATCTGTGGCTCATGTGAAATGAGTGGGTGGTCATGGTCCAGTTTGTACTAGACATTTTTCAGGATCACAGAAAAACAAAACAAAACATTGCAATTGGCACCAAACACTGCTCTTGTTAGCAACTTTCAACAAGCCAAGGACCAAACAAAACTGAATACTCTAAACCTTTCCCTCCTGCAGAACTGGTCACAATTTCAGGAGAAGATAAAAGTGAGCCTGTGTAAGAGAGAAGTTTGCAATGCCTCTACTCTGTCATGCTGTCTGGGGTAATGAAAGCAGAAATTTTAGCCCTTAGGACAACCAGTGACATACCTTCTCCACTCTTCCCTTCTCAAAGATAATGAATATCAACTCTGGAGCCATGAAAGGCACATGAAATTTACAGCTCTGATCTCTTTTTATGGGTAGAACTGATCCTAAAATCTTACTCTGACATTATATAAGGTTATTATATGTAAAAGTATAAAATTTTTCCCTTTGCACAATAGGCTCAGCAGAGGGACGGGTAAACAACCACATGCATGACCCAAGCTGTAGCACTGTTGCTGGGTTTAAATTTGTTTTAATAAAAGCTGTGGAAAGTAAAAACTCCTTTATAAAACTTTATTTATAAATGAACAACAATGCTTAACAGCAGGTTTTCTACATTAGGGAATTATGTTTCAAAGGTTATCCATCTGAAAGAGAGCCAAATACTACAGCATTTAAGTTCAGTTTCATATTTAATACAATGCAGACTTTTCAAGCACAAATACCTTTAAAGGAAACCATATGGTAAAGGCAGACTTGCTTTTCCTTAACAACCTGGAATGCTTTCATTCTGAATTTAAACGTAAAAAGGGTTCAGGACTGGATACGTAGAACATTCCTTATATTTCAAAGAAGAACATTCATTGAGCACACGGCTGCAGTGTGAAATGCCACCATTAAATATTTTTAATTCAATACACCAACTCAGTGAGCAACTTTAAATCAAACTTAGCAGTGGTTTAACAATAAAAGCAAACCCTAACTCCTGTTTGGTCAAATAGCATCTAAGCAGCTACAGAAAGGCAAACTGGATTGTACTCCATTTCCAGCATCAGGGAATGAATATTGAAATAATACATGCAAACACATGTATATATTTTTAAGGTTTTGCTAGGTATCTTATAATTTGCAATAATGGATTTAAAGAAATAATCTTATAAGTTTTCAACAGCTTTCCTTTCACAAGCCAAAACTTCTGTGGGAATGATGCCTAACTATCCAGACAAAAATACTGACTAAGTTTGTAAGATTAATAAAGAGTATATAGTTAATAAAGAAAAACATTTTTCTCTGATCTCTTTACCATTTTAATCTTAGATATGATTGCAGATGATAAAATATTAAAAGATATTATTCTGGAAGAAACATTTTCAGACCAAAGTTAGCATTTCCTTTATAATACCCCTCAACTTACCAGTTTTCAGGGATATACCTGGCTTCTCAGGATCCCTGGGGGTGCTTGTAATACTAGCAAAAAAAAAGTTACACGTTCAGACTAGCTGACTGCACATATTCGACACAGAAGGTTGCACAGTAGATGTGTATGGGAGATCATGATTTTTGTGATAATTTTTCAGTATATAACCACAAATTTAAAATCATTATAGTAAACGTGTACTGAAGAATTCCACATATTGTAAGAAAGGAGAGTTGGTAACACAGCAAAAAAGTTGAACAGAAACAATATGTACAAGGACATAATTGACAGTATCCTTTAATGCAAAATTAGCAAAGGCAAGGATGTGTTACAGTAAGATGACTGTGGTTTGCTCAGCTATGCTTTCTTTTGTTTAGGCACAGCTGTATACAATCTTGAATAAACAGGAAGCCTCTTTCATCTGTCTGATGATGTGTATCAATGATGAAGCCTTTCAGAGGGCATGCCATATTCTAGGTGCTTAAAGTATGTTGACATTTTAACAATCCATCTTCTTAAACTGTGTTAGTCTAGCAATAGCAGACAACCGGAATCCCTGGCAAAGCCGGCTGAAACCTGCCTAGGCCTGATCAGAAGCAAGAAGACCCTAATGTATTTACTTTCCCTGAGCCCTTTTTTAGGAATGAGCTTCCGAAACAAAAACAAGGAACAACAAATACAACAGGCATACAGCACTAAGCACATTGTAAAGCTGCATCATCACTGCAATTGGACGACTGCAGCACAAGCAGTCACCCTGATGCCAGCTTTGCTCTAACAGCAGCCGAGAAGGCAGGGTGCAGAGGCTCGAGGGCACGCTGCTCAGGCTTGCTGGGAACACCGGGTACTTGCTCGGGTTGCTGGTTCAGGTATGCCTACGCATGCTGCAATTCTGCCTGGAGCAGTACTGTTGACATACCGTAAATGTACTAATCAGGAAATCAATCTGTTATGGTCACCTATTTCAAAAGCAGAAGTTTTTCCTTTGAAGCTAGTAATTCTGGAGGAGAGATGAAATTAGAGGGTCACAGAAAATATATTACTAATCTTCTGAGAGATAATATATTTATCTGAAGTCAATAAAGAAAAAAACAGCATTCACATTTGCATGAGATTTTTCTTTCATATCAAAATAGTTTCTGCAAATCTCATCAGACAAGATTGGAAGATTCCGTGACTGATTGGGCAACCAGAAGCCAAAATATTTTAAAACTAAATAACTAAATAATAATGGAGTGCTATGAAACTTAATGTGTTATGGCTTATATAGCTTTTCTGAAATCCTCAGATGAAGCTGCTACATAATTTTTAACCAGTGGGTAAAGCAGGAGTACAGCACAATTATCACAAAACTCGATCAGGTTTTGAAAAACAGCAAAAATTTAAAAACAAACAAAAAACCAACCTGCTGAACCTCTTGCTAATTTACATATCCAGCAGTGCTCCATGAAAGAAGGGTAAAGGAAGGTCACAAACTGTTCTCTGCTGTCTATGCTGTTCTGTGGGGCTTCCTCTTCCCTTGGGGCACATGTGCATAAATTAAGTATGGGTATTCCTCAACTTTAAGAAACAAACCATATTATCCATGGTTGTTCCAAATCCCACTGAAATCCAAGGTAATCATTTTAAAAGTGCTTTCTCTCCAGCTGCTGACAAACTGTTTTAATATCTAAAATTGCTCGTACAGTGGTTAAGGAAACAGTTTTGGATTATAACACACAGCATGCCAAGAGCTGTTATACTGGGATCCTGATTTCTGCAGGTCTTTCATCCCAAAATATGAAACTATACAGACCTAGTTCCAAAGCCTTCCAATAATCTGGGTTTACACTCACATTTTACATGAGCGTAAGGTTGACACTGACGCCAAGTAGAAGGCTTCCATTTCAATTCGTATAGATGAACAGTGCTGTTCCCCTGAATACATAAAGAGGCAGAAAGAGAGTACATGGCCAGCTTTGTCGAGAGGATGGCACTGATTTTTCCAGTAACACTGTCCTCTTAAAGACATTATGGGATTACAACCTTAAGAACAGTGTGCAACGTAAATAGACATTTAAGTATTTTTAACACCTGGATGTTACAGGATGAACCCTGTATGTAAACCTAAGCCCTCTAATGTCTTTGAAGTGTAGCCACACCTGGGGCTGGTAGCATGCTGCTGAAAGTGGCTTTCGTGTTATCCAACTATTCATCACAGAAAGACAAAAGTCATAAAATTTATAGCAAGGATAATATAGGTAAGCAAAAATTGGTAACAACTGTAACACCAACTTTGCAAATAATAAATTGTGTGAAAACCTAAAAGAAATACTTTAATTACAGCAACTAGCCTGGGCCTTGGCTTCATACTTTATTCAGGATTCTCCAAAACTATATTCCAAGATCTACTGTCCCACTATGATGGGAACGTCGTGCTAAGGTTGCTGTGGAGACCGGGCTGCTCTTCCAAACACTGTCCTAGCCCCATTCTCCCTATCCTAGCCTGTGTGGCAAAGTCATAACCTGGTACAGGCAATGCAGGCAGATCAGACCGACTGTACCACAAACATAGTTCCTTTTAAGCACACCATGTTCTATTCAGTTCTGAAAAAATTATGGACATGAAAAAGTTCCAAAAGAGGGAAAAAACAGTCGGTTTTAACGACTGAAGAGATTAAGGAGAGATTTAAAGAAGCAACTGTGCACAGTTTCTTTAAATAACAACTCAAAGCATTGGAGGAGGGAGATTAGTATGTAAAAAGAACACTGTACCAACAGTAATATTATTTATTCTTCTACAATGATCTGTACTTTGGAGGAAATTTATTTTCTTGTTTATACTGACCTCAAAGAAAGCTGCCTAAGACCAAAATGCATTCTGTTTCCCTAAGTGAAGTTTACCAGATGACTATTTTTCTTAACTTCGCAGTAATGAAGGTACCAAGGTAAAGAAAAGCATTGAAGAAAAATAAACAGTGGAGGAAGACCAGCAGATGTTCAGAGCACTGGAATACTCATCCCTACTATGGAAGGACAGAAAGTTAAGTTAACACTGCCAGGATTTCAATTTGTCATTCCAGAAAAACAGAGAATTTGAAATATTATGTTATGGACCACAAAAGCATTCTGTCCACACCACACTACACCGGACATGTTGACATACCCTTCTTAACAGGGAATTACATCAGGCTGTAATAAAAAGCCTGACTGGAATTTTGGAAGCTAACAGGGAGAAGAAATATTTACTAGCAGTTGAAATATTTTCCTTGTTGCTTTTTAATCCCAATTTCTGTGAGGATACTAATGAAAAAATATTGATAGCTGTTCATGCACCTTTCCATTTTTCAAAAGAAAACTTTCTTAGCATCTAGTTCACGTAAATTGCAACACCCTTTTTTAACACCAGAACGGTATGCAGAGTGAGCAACACTGGTTCACAGATCAAGGCTCAGGCTGCTGCTAGGCCCCGCGGACCTTAGGCCAATAACCCAGGTCCACCCGCAGGCACCAGTCCCTGTGCATGGCCCAGAGGGCTGATGTCTGGCCCAGAAGCTGATTACAAGCATCTGCCTGTATTAGGTGGATTCGAAATCACAACTCTTGCTTCAACAAGAAAATGTCCTCCTAGACAAACTGTGACTTAGGTTGAAATCCAGATTCTCCTCTATGCCCTTCTGTTCATCTTTGGCCCCTGCAGAACAAAAATATAAACAGGGAAATTTCTTAGTGCTAAAGAATATGCAAAACTGAATTCTGACTCTAATACTGTCAGGACAGTACTCCTCTTGTCCAAGCACCAGCTTATATATATGTTAAATGAAGAGTTTCCACTTGCACAGAATACCACTCGGAGCAGGATGAAGGACTGCTGTTTCAGAACAGTGCTCTAATGGATTAGAATCAGACTCCTCACTGTTCTCTCCCAGGTCTCCAGGATCTTGCTCCATGTGTGCAGTAGACCCTGCTCCCACCACACTACTTACGAGAGACCTGTGCCTAGATCTGTAGACCACCATTATTATTTGCATTACATTACTGCCCATAAACTCCAGTCACATAAGAAGATTGTGCTATACATCGTGCACTGTACAACCCCAGACAAACATACTGACTCCACACTCAACCTGCCCATCGCCTGCTCCAAAAGACCTTCGGCAAAAAACTATGCAGATCGCTCCAACACCGTTGTGCCTACTGCATGCAGTGGACACGGCAGGAGTCTCTCTTCTCTCGGTATCACTCATCTGTGGATTCCAGCACCTGTCACAGGACATCCACAGGACATCCAGCCTCCATACGAAATGCCCAGTTCAGTCAGGTCAATGGTTTATCTAAACCATTACGCTGTCCCCGATAGTGCGAATAGGAGAGCACATAGGACTTTAGAAAGTGGCTGAGCTACTTGCCTTGAACTTCCTTAGCAACTATGAACATTAAGTTAGGGACGTTAGAGGGCATACCTCTAGCTATTCCCTTCAGAATCTGTTTATGGTCATGTGATCATGAATTTGCCTAATCTCACTTGCACCACTTGATTTCTGGGTGGCTTCTCCTCAGGCTTTTTTCATTTTCAATACTGGAAAGAAAAACCTGATTTTAAAATTCTTCTGGACAGCCGCTTCTGGAATTAACAGAAACACACTCCTCAGCCATCAATAACACAAGTATTCCTCTAGCTGCAGACTCATCTACTTGCAGATTTCCAAGCTGCTCTTGGGTAAGACATCATCCGTCCAGTTCTTCAGCTTAACAGAGATTTGCACGTAGAAGCTTCATCTATAATAAGATAAGGGAGCTACTGAACATCAGATTTAAGCATGTTCCCCGAGTGACTGAGGTTCTTACGGATATGGGTACCAGGATGAATATACCAAAGCCAGAAAAGCTGGTATGGGACAAGTCAGTTCTAAGGTTCTTATTGTATTGTGGCTTTGGTACTTGTCTAATCCAATAAAAGCAGAAGTGGATCTACATACAAAGTGCCATTATTTCCAGAGTAGAAACAAAACCCCAAAACACTATCTAGAGACACAGACTTGAATACATGTTTTACTGTTTCTGCATCATTCTACTATGGACACTACACTATGCAGCAATAATAAGGGGTCTGCAGTCCCATCAGTCATCCTGGCAAATCCACAGCTCAAATGCATGTTTGATATGCCCAGGTACTATACAATCACATATTTGCACACCTACCTTTTCAAGCTAGGCCTGTTATTCATCAGCCTTAGGTACACACGTGTTGTGATAATCAGGAACTACATAAATGCCACCCAGCCTACCAAGTAATCAACCACCCATTCCTTTACAGTAATAAAATATTACTGCCCCTTGTAGATAGGGACCAAAATATGGGGAGGAAAAAGCTCAGATTCACCTCCCTTAACTAGTTAAGTGAACAGTGCAGATTTGGGATCCTTCCCTTCTTAGGATTCCTTTAGAGCTGGGGAGAAATAATNGGGGGGTGGACAGAGAAATCAGGGGCTAACATGTATGCATGTGCTGGGCAGTGTATATACAATTGGACACAAAAAGGATGTGCCACATAGATCTCAAGCTGGCAGGTAAATCAGCCATAGATAAACTGTGTGTGATGCCATGGTCTGTAGGCACAGACTTGGTGCCCTTCTCTAACTTCTAAACAGATTAAAGAAAGGGCCCGCAGCTTAATGTTGCTCTGAGACTCATGGAGTTTCTCTAAAGCCTTGCATGAAGGCAAACGCTGACTGATTTACATCACCTAGGATACAAAACTGCCATCAGTTGGTAAAGTATTCCAGCTGCTACCGAGCTGGGATGTATTTGAAATGGCAAACTACAGGTGAAGCTTGCATGGTGCCAACATAATATCCTGATTCAACCCGTCTCTTTCCCTTGGTCTTGACAAACACATCTGAGACTACAACAGAAAGGTGCTGGTTAATGTTTACACGGCTCAAAGCCTCAATGACATTGCTCATTTTCTCAGGCTCGCCCACACTAACAGTAAATATCAGTTTCATGGACAAGGAAAGTGCCACAGAAGAAATCATTAAAAACAACTAGAATGATTACTACTTTGTGACTCCAACCCTGAAGCCTGAAATTTGAGTAGACTTCATTTTACTTTCTTTAATGAATTCCTCTGCTTCTGTCATGCAGCTAATTCGACACATTTCCTCCTGCTCTGATTATTAAAAAGGAAAACCAGCTAGTATAAACATCAAAGAGCCGGCATTATTGCCTTCTGGGACACCAGAGTATTTTCCAAAGCTACAGATAAAAAACAACCAGTGAACTTTCCGATCCCTTTACAGCAGGGTGTACAGAACTTGACATAATGTGATCACTACCCAAAAGGCCATATTTACATGCAATGAAATTTGGAGAGCTGCGGCTTAGTGAGACAGGACTGCAACCACAGCAGGAGAGAAGTACAAAAGATCCAAACCACCCTGCATGGGGCACAGCTCTGCCTCGGCACTGAAAACATCAGCTCAGTGCTTCCTCCTTTATCTTCCAGCCCTTTGTAACAATACCTCCACAGGCACTGGTATTATAAATTCACTATACTTAATTTTAATTCATGCTACTTCAAATAACAATAAAGGTGTTCAATCACCTTCACCTTTGTTTCTAGTCCAGCAAAGACTGCAATGAGACTGACAGTCTCTCAATAACTTTGAATCCCACTGACTTATATCAAGAAAATAGTTGTGAACTACTCTACATTTCATTTTACTTGTCAACTTCCTCACAGGTAAAAGCAAAGACAATGTTAGTAATATGAAATGTATAAACTGATCCTGTATTATATAAGTTTGACAAAACCAGAAACACTTCCCTGACCATTTATTCCTACACAAAATCCCTCAAAAATACACAACTATGCTGATTAAAATCTTAGCTACTGTATTGCAAAAGTTTTCCTAGGCTAGCACAACAAAAATCAGTGTATGAGTGCCACTGATTTCAGTGGCCAACAGATCAGACCTTAAATTCCTTTCCTTCCAAAACACTTTAATTTCATGCTATCAACCAAAAGAAGGTAGCCCTAACCACAGGATAAGCTTCCTGGGAGATTTACTTGGATTAAATCAATTTCTACATTGCCAGATCCCCCCGACTCGTATCTGCCATTTCTAAGGGTGATGGACCACAAACAACAAAGCAAACCAAGAACCCCCTAGCTTCAGAGCCGAACAAAACCACAGGCTCCAACAGCCTCACCGTGGGCACCCCGTGTGCACACACGGACCTCTGCAACGGGCCCCTCAGCAACCTCTCAGACCAGGGGTCTCTGACAATGCTCAGACAGCCCGTGTGTCCCAGGCATCCACCTCTGGCTGGACACAACCGTGTCCACCTGCACCCATATGCCCAATCCTTTGCATGGCTCTGACCCAAGCTCACTGAAATCCTTTCTGCAGACTAGGTCGGGCTCTCCGGTCCCTCAGCTCCTAGATGCCACCTCTGCCACAACTGCTGTAGGAAGATCTTCCAGAAACTCATGCTGGGGACGAGCTGGTTAAGAATTTGCAGCTGAAAAAATGTAACAGCTTTAACCCCGTGGTGTAGTATTTCAAAATGATTTTGTTGTATACTGTGCACTTGCGCTGACAGACACTGCTGACTTAGGTAATGAGCACAGCTTTGCCCAACTGATGACTGACCTGAGCAGAAGGCGTTTCAGTTGAAATTTAACTTCTGTACACAAGCCGTGTCACACTGTTGGAAAACCAGTGGTGTTGCAAGTGTGGGAAAGCCCCATGCCATTGGCTCGTGTGAAAGTCAGTCTACAGTCCACAACCTAGAAACAACAACATTATCTCGCCAACGGCAAACGGCAGTCAGATATTGCTCAAGTGTTCTCAGGGCTGCTGAGCCAAAGACTGAAGTTACACAATCAAGATAACTTCTCTACCCCTCCCTACTGGGCAAATGCTTGCAAGTTTTCATCTGGAAAAAAAAAAATCAATATTTTCTTAGCTACACCCTTGAAGTTTCACTCTGCACTTAACAAGAGAAACTAAACAAGGAAATGTCGATTGCCATTTTCATTGGCATGAGACTTAGGACTTCAGCCATTCTGTCGGCCACATCCAACAAAACCAGGAAAACGAAGGTGGATTAAAATAACCATCATTTACAACTTCATTAGCCATACACAGAGAGGCCTACAGGAATACCTAGCCTACTTTCCTACTAATAAAGCGCTGTTTTTCTCTGCAGTATATTTTCCAGTATATCAATCTAGTCTGGTTTTAAAAGTTCCAAATACAGGAACTTTTGCCAGCTCCAAGGAAAATTTACCACATCCTTTCACTGGTACTTGGATCTTCAGCCAGCTACAGTCACATGTACGGAACTAAGCCAAAAAATTTTATGCAATGTATGTTTCATCCAATACAAATTATTTCTACATCTAATGCCATAAAGCTATTTGAAAAGTGTAAGTTAAAAGACAATGCATATTCAAGGAAAAGTATTTTCATGCTCAAATATCTTTCTAAGAATCTCCAAGTCAGTCTTCACTGTCTTCAGTACATATTTCCTGATTTCCTTTTTAAGGTAGCTGTAAGTCTTCTTTCGGAGACTAAGAACCTACAGGCAGACTGACCACTTTCATTACTGTAAACTATACAGAAAATGTAGAGCAAAGCTAAGAACAGGGCTAAACCTGCACGATTCCTTAATCTACTGATTAGACTGTGGATTTTCAAGCTCAAAGGTCACAAACAGCTTTCAAGGGGTGATGACAATCCTTTCTTTATGATATGTCAAGTATGGAGCCAAAACTTTACTATCTTTTTAAAAAAAATGGAACACCATATGGAAAAGTCTGAGAACACTATTTTATTAAATCATATCTGGAGGAAGTGGTGAATAGCTCTAAGAAATTTCAGATGAAGATCAAGTGAATCACTGTCAATTTAAGTAAAAACTGGTCTTCACAAACATTACATTGGTATTGTTTTCATGCTTGGAAATGCTTCTCAAAACAAGCAATTTTTGCCACTGGCCTTATTTTTTTAGTGGAAGCTTCTTGAAGAGAGAAGAGAAAGAAGGTATGGAAATACCTGTGGAAGTGAAACACCTGCCTTTCTCTTTGTTGTCACCAATTTAGAAAAATGTTAGAAGAAAAAGCCAGACTTTTCTTTTAGAAGTCCCATCTATAATGATTCTTGACTCAACACAACTGTACAGCTATGCAGAATTAACTGGGTTATAAAGACTCTACCACTAAAAAACACTGTGAATCACCTTTTAAGTCCCAGTTTAGCCCTTAACTTACCAATATTCTGCTTTTTGCCCATGCTTAAACAGTATTTTACTTTCAAAAACTGAATTTTACTTCTTTCTTCAAAGGTTTGCTGACTCCAATCCAGCTAGGATGATCCTGCTTCCCACCTAGTAACCAAGGATGCAGGGGAAGTCAGAGCATGTCTTCAAGGACAGAATTTGATTTCAAAGTTCTCACTCTTTGCCACAAGTGTTTTACCAGATCTAGCCACAGTAAAAACAACTCAATGGATATAAATATCATCACACATTTGCAGACACTGGGCAGAACTAACAAATCTTTCTTTCTGGATAGCAGCCAGTGCGAGATTCAAAGACCGTAAGGCTTTGCAAGAGGAAACAATTCAGCCTCCTATAACAAATGTGCTGTCCCTAAAGAATGGTGTCATGGAAATCAGAACATATAGGAACAGGATTTTAAAAATTACATGCTGCTCTGCTAACCAGCTTTCCAAACAACCCCTTAAGAGTAATTTTATACTGGGCAGATATTAAATGTATAAAATTATAATAAATCCTCTCTTCATATCTTTAAGTAGGTGTGCTTCTGAGAATTTAAAAGCTACTTCTTGGGAAAGGTAGCTAGTTCTTTCTTTCTTGAACCTAGCTGTATCTTAAAACTGTTGTTTCTACCAGGAAACCAAATGGGTAAGTGACATGAAAAGACTCCAAAGACTTTTTTACTTGGTGATTCCAGCCTAACATACGCAGGTGGCCTTTCTAAATGGTACCAGCCTGCAAATTCTATATGGAGTTGTATCTCTAACATCATACCAGTAATAAAACAAATTTTCAATAGTAACTTAAAGATTAATTCACGAGTAGGAGCACAGTTTAGCTGTATTCTTTTCTTAAAGCTGTACAAGTCCTCCTGAAGCAATCTACAAGAAAATGCATTTCTATAAGTAAACCAACACATTAAATACATCCCTTAATCCCTTACTGGGGGGAGGGGGAGAGTAATTGATCTTGGCAGTCAATAAAGAAGATTATTAAGTGTTTCTAATTAAGTTCCTATCCATGTTGTAACCATAAGTATCAGTTAAACTTTTACTCACCTATTTCTCATGTTATCATCAGCATCCTTCCAGCTGAAGAGGTTCACTTTGGCCCACGCACTCACAAAACAACATGAAGGAGTGTTCCAAACAATTCACAGTCAGAACAAACAAAAGTGCCACTCATTCCATGTATTCTCATACAGGACAGTACAGGTGCAAGAAAACACATCAAATCTATTTGCTGGCAAAACGAGCTCATCCACTGATCCTCATTAACAAAAACACCAAAGGACCCAATTCCACAATCCTGAGGAGAGTTTTGGATGCGGAATACCTCCATTACACACAAATGGGATGGCTTATGCAGAGTACCCACAGTTGGTTTTAACACCTGAATAAGGCACTATGGAAGTGGCAGAATCAGGCCTAAAATAAGCTAAAAATTAACAGGCGAGGAAGAACTAATTCATCTTCTGTGAACAGCTATTTAGTTGTGTAGGTTTGCAGCAGGGCTGAAACTGGTCCTCTAGATAAAACTGGACTTTGTTGTTTTCTACTTCAACTTCCACTTTATGTAAGAACTTCAAATAACCTAAATAAATAAAACACCACCACCACCCCCAACAAATAGCTTTAAAGTATTGTTCTGACATTCCCCTCTGTCATACAAACACCTGTTTTCAGTCTTGTTCACATTTCTATTCACACATTGTATATGCAACGAGGGCGTTTGTGTCACTGAGTGACTAACAGCACTGGAATCAAACCAAATAGCAACCCCCCAAATGACAAGGGTTTCTATTCCTTGTGTAAGGCAAAGAGACCTGTCTAGCTAACTCCTCACGTACGTCTCAGTTACAAACAGCAAAAGAATAGTTATTTGCAAACATTACCTCCCCTCAGTATGAAAACTCTACCTCCTTAAGCCAAGCAAGGCTGAGCACATGGACTGCATTAAAGAGATCTGCTATTTGAGAAGCAAAACAGACAGAATTTCACCTCTCAGCCTGTTCCAGCCCCCTGCTCCCAGCGCTCTCTTATTTAACAGACTACATGTCCACTACGATATTCTTAAAATGTTCATCACAATGATTTCTTTCCAAAAAGTGCAAGATAAAGCCAGATCTTTTATTTATACCCATAAAGCTGTTATCTTGACTATTTCCAACATGTTTGATTTGCTTACGGGAGAGGCAGTGAAAACTTTTTATACCTCACGTTACCGTAGCTCAGTGCAGACTCCCTGTCCACAAACACCCACTCCACACTGCAAATAACTTACAGCCATCGGGCTGTGTCAGAGAACATCAGCAGCTTCTGCACCAGCACTTACCAGAGCTGCTTGGCTGCCTGGCACTGTTTTCTCGGTTGCCCCTGCTGAACAAAAAGGTATGCCTATACAAAGATACCTTCTAACCTGATGTGTTTTAATTCTGTCTCATCGTTCCTTCTACTGCAGAGAGCAACACAAGAGCAATAGTATGGTTACAGCTCTTCTAGAAATTTCGTTTATGATTTCAGGCTAAAAAATATCTTAAACATGTATAAGGAGTCTCTCCTAGACATCATCTAATACAAACAGTGTATTAGATTATCTCCAAACAAATGGTGTCTATTGGAAAAAAACAAGTCTAACTTATAAACTGGAAAACACATTTTGATGCATGACAAATGAAAGAGAATAAATCACGAGATAGTTATTAGCAAAAGCATTTAATATCTTACTGACATAAACATCATTTAATCTTCAGATACAACAAATATAAAAGTAGCTTAAGGACCTATATAAAGCACAAGAGCGTAATAGGGTAGCTGTTCCCCATGACTGAGGAAGTTTATGGATGCAGCTCCAACGGCAACTGCTCCTTTATTTGATCCCAGAGTTATTTTCTAAATTGATAGCTTCTTGTTCATTCTTCCAAACTATAAGAATGATGTAACTATAGTTTTATTGCTATGGTTAACATTACAGAGTCGCTCAATTAATATATTCACATTACTACTACAACATATCCCTCACTAGAGCTTGTCACCACTGTCTAGACTATATCTTAGAGGTCCTAGATATGTTTTGGATTAGTCATGAAGGAGGTGAATGTACAAAGTGAGGAAGAGGAGAGGACAGTGCCATTGCAAGAAACTGTAAGCTCAGAAAAGCTATCTAAAGAAAATAAAGCTGTTTAAGTTAACTGTTCTTCCCTTTTGGAGATACCATCAAAACTTAGGACACTATTGCAAACTTGTAGGAGAAAACAAAAAGCTGGAAGCTACTAAGAAGGTAGCAATCAATTTCTTAAGTTCTTTTTCTTTGCTGCCAGAACAGAAAACTAAACTGATAAAATCCAAAATATACACACCTTGTGAAGTCAAAACAGCCTAGCTAGAATTACTGTTATTCACAAGTACCAGATGAGAGAGAGCTCTCCGTTCTGCTTTAAAAAGAAAGCAAGTTCTCATTCGTAACTTAATGGGTGATAGTAAGGGAAGGCTTTAACAGCTTTTTCACCAGTAAGTTTTATAATTGTGCAAATTATGGTTTTGATCATAAATGTGAGAATATAGCAATCAGGAAAGAACTCTTTGCTTCCAGCATCTCTTCTCCCTCTGAAGTATTAATTTTGACTACTGCCAGAAACCACGTGCTGGTTTTATCAGACTGATATCATGGCTTACGTTCATTTGAGTTCACAGAATTTGGGCGAGCATGAAAAGCACTGCTCTCAGACATTTCTCGAAGGATCACTTTAATAACTTTATTCAATTCAAATATATTGTTTGGGCGGGGGGAGGAGGGGTGTTCACATACATGCAGCCTAACCTTGCCAATGTAACATTCTTTGCAGTACTTGCAGTATTTTGTCTGCACCTGCCACTGTAAAAACAGCTTCAGGATTAAAACCACGGTCAAGCTCTGCCTACGTGCCACGGGAGAAAAGCAACATGGCCACCAGATCAAGATTGGAAAGATTACACACATGAAAGCAGTTAGAGTGGTTAATCTGCTACTACACCTACAGTAACTGGGTGTAGCAGCGCCCTTTCTAACAATGTCAAGGTTGTATTCATTTAGCCATCCGAGACACGTGAAAAGACAAACAGTTTCTGGCACTGCAATCTACTTCGGCCCATTTAGAGCATGTGGCTATCTCGGCAATGAGTCAGAGCAGGAGAAGGTTGAGGTCACTCCTGGGCCAGACCTGATGACTTCGGACAAAAATATTTTAACTCCCTGTGGGCTGGGTTAGTTTTGGTTTAAAGCATGCTTCTGGCAGGCAGAAAGCAGCCATTTCTTTAGTAGAGAACAATTTGATTTCTAACCTTCCTTTACCACAGACAATTACTCAGAAATGCACAGCACAGCAGATTCAACTGGACCTGTAATAGTAATAAAGGCAATCCTCTGAAAAAAGCTCAGCTTCTGGTGGCTTAAGGTATTTTTAATTACTATTTCAATTAATTTGCTACCTACTTATTCATAGATGTTTCTAAAAATTATTCTGGATAAAAGCAATTTTAGTTTCTATATTTACTCACAAAGAGGCATGCAAGATACAACAACTACAAAGGAAGCTCCCACCTGCACAATCACACCACGTGCTCACCTCGCCTCCATGCAGAAGGAGCTGGTGTGGGAGTGGAAAGCAATGGAAAAGCAATACAGTTTGCAATCTTCTCCAAAGCTGTATTAGTATCAAATCAATATTTCTTCACTAAGAAGAAATGTGCATTCTACGTGCATAAACTGGGCACTGCATAGTGAAAGATGGGGACCCGTTAGAGCGGGTCCAGAGGAGGGCCACAAAGATGATCAGAGGGCTGGAGCACCTCTCCTACGAAGAGGGGCTGAAAGAGCTGGGGATGTTCAGCCTGGAGAAGAGAAGGCCCCGTAGAGACCTCATTACGGCCTTAAAAGTTACTTAAAGGGGGCTTATAAAGAAGATGGAGAGTGGGGCAGATAGCGATAGGACAAGGGGCAATGGCTTTAAACTAAAAGAGGGTAGATTTAGATTGAGTAAAGATTTTCCTCCTAACATCTAGAGGGCGGTGAGGCACTGGAACAGGCTGCCCAGAGAAGCTGTGGATGAACACCTCCAGGGATGAGGCAAGGTCAGGCTGGATGGGGCTTTGGGCAACCTGGTCTGGTGGGAGGTGTCCCTGCCCATGGCAGGGGGGTTGGAACCAGGTGATCTTTAAGGTCCCTCCCAACCCAAACCATTCTGTGATTCTATGAAATATAGGTGAAGTATGGTGACATACACCGACTCACACAAATTATTAGTAATTATTACACGAAAGATACCAGAAAACAGCAATACTGAGAGGTTATGAGCAGTTCACACAATTCTGATGCACAGCTTTTTCCCATTCTACTACCATTACTGCTATTAATTTTTTATTTTTATTTTATTTATTTTTTAACTGAACTGTAGTCAGGAATAGCTCTCTTCCTACTAAATAGAAAACAAAAGCTTTTCTCAATATTGCATTTCTCCTGTACTGCTTGTTTTATCTGGTACTGCCAGCACATACTATATGCACTGCTGAACGGCTGCGTTTTGTGTGCCAGCCACCCTGAGAGGAAAAAAGGAAATGCTCTCAAAGCATGCTTTGGTTTCTTCATGGTGTAGTGGCCTACAGACATGAAAATCATTAATGATTTTCAGAGTAATATGTTAAGACTATCTTTATTATTCTAAACAACTATAAATCCATAGAAATAGTCATGCAACAAAGCTGAAGCCAAGGCACCGTGTATTTACAGTCACAAACACCACAGAGCAGTTTTGGGCAGAAATTAGGAATGCCCCAGACATGAAACTGCAGGAAGAAGCAGCAGGCAATGCGCACTGAGATGTGGATATAAGGCAGAGAACATCCATGAGCACGGAAAATGTTACTTTTTACTGAGCACAGTATTTGGACACTATAATTACAGTACTGAAGGAAACAAACTTTACTAAAAAAACAATTAGAACAGATTTCATAGAAATGTTTCAGATATGAAAGAAGAGCTTTAAGGCAAAATCTTCTTCCAACCTAACAACTGAAATACTTGAATTTCTTATTACACACGTATTGGCTGCCTTTTCATTTCTGATCCATAAAGTTCCCTACTCATTTTTCCCATGTCCAGTGCATATGAAGTTGAAAGTAAAGAGAACGTCCGTACAGAAAGGGGATGTAAAACATTACAGCCTGAGCTGCACGCTACCAGTTAAGAGATGGTTAAGAGATACTTTGCAGTTACTCTTCGTGTCCACATCATCATGCTTACACACTCTCAAGCATATAGCTTATGCTGGACTCCCAAACTGTTATAAGTAAAACTGGGTGTACAGCATTCTGGCTGCCAGAAAAATCTTCTTTTACGTATTGTATGCAGTAAATGGTAGATAATCAACTATGCCCCCCCCCCC
>VXAA01003006.1:700092-746767 GCA_013399115.1 Anseranas semipalmata | reverse complement strand
CCCCCCCCCCCTTTTTTAAACCTCCTGTTTGTACTTCTAAATTTGCAGTTATCTTAGGGAATACCAAGTTCCTGGTAAATCAAGTTTTTGAAGTATGCAGTGCAAAGCTGGTCCTACACCACTGTTACTGTACAGGAAGTTGTTTTAGGTCCTCATTTAAGCGCAAGGAAAGCATGGCTTAAAGCGAAGCCAGTAACAAAAGCGTTAGTTCTATCCTGCCAGAAGTATCTTTAAGTGACAACACTATTATAGATACATATGTCGCATTTACAACCACAAAAAAACTGATAACCACCTCAAGATTTAAGCCAAATAATACTAGATGTACATACAGTATCTAATAGTCAATTCAGTCATAAAAAGTGTACTAGGATCTATACTGGTGCTCTAAAAAAAAAAAAGACAAAGTGTTGGTATATGTTGGGCTATTCAACCTTCTCCCCCACATTTCTTTCTGCTTATAAAGGGAAGTAAAGTTTTATATTGCAAGGTTACAATGGTGTGGTTTTCACTGTTGTGCTATCTGTATTTCTATCAACAGATAAAGAAATTAAAAAATACAAATCATGTGAAGGAATGAATGCTCCTTGGATGGCAAACTGCTAAATTGTCTTGGAAGTCATAAGTAACCCTACAAGAGCAAAACAGCATGCACAGCTTGAAGCTGGGAACACACTTTTCAAAAACAAAAAATGGAGCTGTACAGTTCTCCATTTCTGCACAGCTCTACAAGAAAAAAAATCAGTTCACTCATTTAATTAGAGGAAAAATATACCTTGGAAAGAAACTGTGTTTTGCAAATCATGAAAATTACAGTGCTATTTCCCTTGTAACTAACATACCATCACTGATTTCTAACGTGAAAGGCCATAAAACTGTTAGGTGGTGGAAAGAACAGTAAATTCTGCCTATTTGAAGATTTAAACAGAACTATTTCTAGTTTTATTAGGCATATCATAATCATAGCTAAACCCCAGCAGTAGGCTGGTGCTTTTAGGAAAACTGTAGTTAAATCAGTAAAAGTTTATGTTTCTTGGCACACTAGCACCATCCTATTAAGTCTCTTTAAAATCCAATATCTTGGTGGAGGTAACATTTACTGTTTACTATACTTCTGGTTGTTAAGGGTTACCACGAAGGTCCTGTTTTTCCATGACATCAGCTGCATTCCAACATAAATGTGTGCCCAGGAGTTTTAGTAATGACTGTAGCCTCCAAGTACTGAAACTTTGGCCAAAATCCTCTACACCTGCAGACCAGCTGAGTAAAAGAAAAACCAAGAAGAATTTGACTGGAATTTCTGACTTGGTTCCTTGCAATTCAGAAATTATTATTTTTGTTCCTGAACTCTTTTGATAGAAGTTGGAATTGTCAAAACACAAATCAAAATACAATTCTTTAAGTCTTCTAAGGATACAGATCTGCACAGTGTTAGTTTATCATATGACGTACCGCTATGATAACTACTATATCCAATTTCAATATTACTACATAAGGTCTGATGTCTTGATGGTATCATACCTCCATGAAGTATTATTTAGTTTTTAAACACGTCATAATGCTTTATTTTATATCTGAAAATATTAAACCACCATAACAAATGTTCTCACTATTAAAGAGTCAAGTACAAACGTTTGGAAATGCCAGGATTAAGATTATCTGTGCAGTTCTGATTCTGTCATCCCTGTATCCACGCAGTATGCTTCTGTATCTTTCTCCTTCTCCATCCTGTCCGCAAATTACCCTCACCTTCATTAATTCACAGGTTTAGGTATACTGTCTAGGTCAGGGGAGGAAATGGTTTTCTGTGCAACACTTTTCTACATAAAGTGTAGGCTGTGCATTAAATGAGATGCTAGAAGAAGCAAACAGATAATTTCATGCTTAAAGTACTTAATGCTGCTCTAGAAACCAAAACTAACCTTGCCTTTTCCAGTTTTCTTTGAATGCTAATTAAGTCGTTTGGACCAAACTCTGAGCATCTGCTAGTTGCTGTGCCTCATTCAACTGACTGCTTAACTCGATGCTCTGCAGTTCAGTTTGTCAGAAGTGCAACATGCTCCATACCAAATCAAATTAAACCAAAGGTATTTCAAAACAGAGTGCACAAATTTCCCCAAATTAGAATGTCTTACCTGCCTTACAACTCTCTCTGTTTCTTTTTCTAAAATGCTTATTAAAATACTCCATTTCTATTGAGACACCATGAAAAGTCAACTGTTAGAGAAACACACAGATCCTATAGCCTTGAATGAAATCCCATGAGGACAGGAACAATCTTCAGAGCAGGCGTCACACTGTAGGAAATAAAGTGTGGAGCTACACCCTGAAGACTGAGGAAAAGCTACAACGCTATAGTAGCGGTAGATGTTATCCTGTATGTGGACAGCATTAAAGCATGTAAATGACACTCACGGAAATGTTTAGTAAAGCATATCTACCAACAGCAGTAAAGTAGAACAGTTTTGGACTCGAGTTCCATGTATGCTACTAATCTTATTAATTATTTTTATTAACTAGTGCTTAAAGATCGTAAATGTACTGTAAAAGCAGAATATCTTTCAGGCCTTGTTCCAAAGACTTGCTTTTCCTTCCCACCTAGCCTGTCCCCATCCTCTGCCCTCTTATCTCTTAGCCCAATTGTCATTCCCTACTCCAGCTTCTCTTTTTGGACTGTTTACAGCCAGTTTGAGCATTCCCTCCTCAAGATGCTCCAGTTCTGATCACTTGTCTTATATGAAAAATAATGGTTGCACGTCATTTCATTATTAACTGCTTCTTTATTTGTTGGGCAGCAATGATAAGTGATGTCTTACAATAACAAAGAGCTTATTTCCTGTAGTTGTCACATTTCCAGAAACAGAAGACAATAGTGTCAGCTTTGTAACAATACTTACAAGAAAACAAGCTGTTCCCTTCATATACACCTATACTGTAGTATGTACAGCCTGGTGCCTGCATCTTGTTTAGACAACTGAGTAATTATGTATAAATATTTGGCCCACGTTAACATCAATGCAATAGCCCAGTGTGGTGGGTTAACCTCGGCTGGTCTCCAGTTGGCCACCAAGCCATGCTCTCACTTCCCCTCCTCAACAGAACAGGGGGAGTAAACAAGATGAAAAAACCTGTGGATAGAGTCACTTCCAGGGAGACTGCTCACCAGTTACCATCACTGGCAAAACAGACTCAACTTGGGGAAAGTTAATTTAATTTATTGCCAATTAAAAAAAAAAAAAAAAAGTATTTAGGTTAAAGAATTGTGCCAACAACTGTTACATACTTATTAATATAAATCATTATCTTTAAAAGACGTTTAGATGTTGAGCTTAGAGATATGGTTTAGTGTGGGCCTTGTTAGAGTTAGGTCAGAGGTTGGACTAGGTGATCTTGGAGGTCTCTTCCAACCTGAACAATTCTGTGATTCTGTGATTCTGTGATTATTTTCAGGTAAAAAAAAATTCTCACTGGCAACACAGTCGCCTGTTATGTTTCTCTGGCTTCGTTTCCTTAACTGTAAAAATGGGTGAAGAATAGAGTAAGCATATTTTTGGTAACAGTTATCAGCTGAGTTTATTAAATCGCTACCCGTGAGACCAGGATGTGATAGTTTTGCAAAATTACGTTTGCTGGAAGGCAAGCAAAAAGGCTTGTACTTGGCCATCGGTACCAAGAATGACAGGCATTGATTGAGAGCTGCTGCTTTGGCTGAGTAGGGCAAAACTACTGTACAGTTATCTTGCCTAAGGGGTAAGGGACCACACAACTTTTAAGGTAGAGACACCTGCAATTAAAAAGAAGACAGATGAAAAGAAAACAGGAAATCAAATTGAAAAGGAAGTTGATGATTCTCCAAAAATCTGCAAATTATTGAAGGACATTGATAAAGATCCAGTGGACTTTGGGAGTAGTGAGGGAATTAGCGATTTGCATGCAAAAATGTGCTAGTTTTTCATACTGTAGAGTAATTCTTGTATTTGTCACGTATTGTACTTTATAAAATTGCCTTGCCAAAGACAGTGGTAATCACTTCAACTGTCATGACATCCTTGAATAGTAATGTAACTAATGCACGGTGCTCAAAATGATGCAGCTTTTTCAAGCTACTGGAAAGTCCTAAGAGCCAGCATTGGCCTGGCTAGCAGTTCTACTACAGCCAGATGATTGTCAATACATAGGAGCTCAGACAGGGTTGTAACCGCATCTCTCAGAAGTTTAGAGGAATGTACTAAGTGTGGGATAAATCCTGACTCTCAGACATGAACCTGCAAACATCTCCAACAGAACTGGAAGGAATGCAGATCAGTTGTGCAAAGGAAGAGAGCAGGACGCCAACACCGTGCAGATTCCAGTTTGTGCTACGGAATCTTGAGATACTGCCTGACAAATCCCAACCGCAGTGTCTGCTTTCAATCCAGGGGCCTTGCTGCATGACAATACAGAGGACTACTACAAAGGTAGTGTAGAGGAACAATATATACATCCATCGGCCAACTTTTTACAAAATGAAAACACCAGAAATGTGCAAACTACTAAATCAATGTCTTCAGAGCTGGTTCAAGGAACTCCTCTCTCCCAGTAAGATACTTAATATGAACTGCAGTTATGTAGTCCAAATGCTCAGGGAAGATCTTAACCCTTAAATATTGAGGCATATACTTTGCAATACCTACTCTAGTTCTAAGTACTGCCATCATTACTCTTCCAAACTTTGTGCATCTGTCATATGACAGACAAATATTTTTATGCTCTCTGTTAAACAAGCTTATAAAGGTTTGTGCCAAATCAGCACAATGAACAGTTGTGATGCATGAGAAAATGGTACTGGTGATTAAACGTACACCCTTTCGTGATCCAATGTGAGAGAGACAAATTGAAATGTATCATTGTAGTGAAAGACTTCCATGAACTTCTGGCAGGAACAGAAGTTTTGTCCCTGTTCATGTTAAATTTCAGAGATTTTTGACCACAGCTCAACTAAAGGCTTGTGAAACTGTACAGGGGATCCTTGATGTTAGACATCCTACAGGCGTACACAGTGTGCACACGTAAATGGCAGCTGCGCTGCAATCCAGCAACTGGCTGCATTGCAGCAGCCAACAAATTTGACTTTGCTGCTACCTTTGCTGTGATGAGACGGTCCTGGTCCTTTACACTGTAATGTACATTTCTAAATATAAACATGATAACATTAGTGAATCCAGAACATCTGCATAATTCCTTATTGAGTACAAGCCTAATAAAACTTTTATGAAAGACTAATCATTATCAAATTGGTCATGTCAGATTTAAGATTCAAGGTTACTATTAAAATTGATGCCTTTAATGCTATTTATATTGTTTTCTTACATTTAATGGCACTCCAATAACAAAAAAATATAAATTCATGTAAAGTCCTGTTGCATTACTAACATTTTTTCCCACATACCATAACTTACATGCAATTCAAGATTCACAGCCATCCAGTCTCTTTAAAAAATCAATTCACTAGAACACCGAAGTACAAATCTCCAACGCTGACAAATAGTTTTTAACAGTGTCTAAGGTAATGTTGTCTTAGGTTTTTAATTAAACAAGGAATAATTTTGTGGTGTAACAGCCTGCCAATATTCAGATCTTAGGCTTAGGACTCTTAGATGCTACCACAATACACACAACGAAACAAGAAACTATTGTATGAGCCATAAAATGTAATTAGAGTCGCTTCCTTCCGTTTTTTTTCTCACCTGGATACAAAACTTCAGCACCATTGATTCACCCCTGAAATACAACCCTACCTGAGAAAGCCATCCCCTAAGAAATCTAACATATATATTAAAAAATGAAGGAATTCCTACTCTTCTGTTGTTCCTAATACTTACAATTTATCTGATTTGATAAAAGATGTACATTTATTGTAAGTACAAACCTTTAGGTCTGGAAAACAAACACGACCATGATCATCTGCTGAGATTCTAGAGGCAATGATATTCTCATTCATTATTTCTTTTAGAAACATATCTTAAATGCAGTTCCCAGGACCCTATGACAATGAGGCGCATATATTGTAAAATTTCTTTAATCACAATTTTGATTAGATGGCCATCATCTTTGCAGCACATTCAGAAAGCAATGATTCACATTTTATCTACTTTACTTTACTTACACCAGGTATTTAGAGAGTTGCAGATTTTAAACTGAAACTAGAACTATTTTGTGTATACTTCAGACCTTCTCCATCCTTCTACCAGCTGATTTATTCATCATACACCACCACTAAAGAATCCTGCCCTTTGTCTGAAACCAGAGGAGTGTGACAGGAAGCTAGAAGAAACATACTGGCTGAATACCTAAAGCCCTACCTACAGCATTGTTCATCACTGGGTTTGATGCCTCAGCAGAGGCCGAACTGACACATTTACCTGAAAAATAATTAATCTTTGCAGTACCTTTTAAACCCAGCCAGAGATCTGTTGTGTTGCCTAGATTATGCAAAGGAAAAGAAAGTTATGCCTAACGTTCAACAAGGACACAGAATGTATTGACAACGTTGGATAACACAAAAGCTTTCTTCATTTATCACCTAATCAAGCATTTTCACTAAGGTTGTCTTTTCCTTTACAAATAGCTATGATTAACCAGTCAGGAAAACAAAGAAAATGATCTTTTGTACACAGAGAGCACTTCAATTAAACAACTGGCAGCAATTTACTCATCACTGTGGACAGCAATTTTTCTCCATGGGGCATGAAGCAAAACATGTCATATACTTCTAAATGCAGTTCTTTTTTCAGACAAAACTACCTGCATTCACAGACCACCTCCACACAGCTCAAGCAGCCTGGAACACAGAGTGGACATCAGTGTTGATTGTTACTATCTTGTTGCAGTAAAGGATGATGAAATAAGAGATGCACATGAACCAAAACGTAAAAGTTATTTTCCCACTATTTTAGGCATATTTCTGATTTCAGATTTGAACCGTACTACATTGGTCTCTCCTTTAAAAGTCCAAGCCTGTTCACTTCCCTCACGGTTTGAGGAAACTCAGATTTGGATCTGATTCCAGATCCATCTTCAGTGATTTTGACCTTGTAGATGAAGTAACATTCAAGAAATGTGACCTCACCTCTTTGATCTTCTCCTCCCTGCTGCTCCCTTACTCTCCTCTCCAGATACACACCAGTTGGCTCTAGCCCAGCAGCTTTTTTGAGGTCTGGGTTAAATAGTCAAATTTAGAAGAACTTCCTGGATCTCAGTAATCAGTGCATTATTTCTTTCACAGTCATGCAGGATAAGCGTCGCTTCATTTTACACTTTAGTATTAGTTTAGTATTTATAGACATCCTTCATTGTAAACTACAGTGCTGAAGATTAGAAAGAAAATAAGCACACTAATGTGAGGGGAAAAAAGGGAGGAGAACCTAAGCCAACCTAAACCCGAGCTAGTGCCTCTCTGTGCAGTTAAGACAGAAGCTGTCACATCCAGCTGAACAAACAACTAACAGACAGAAATTCTGAACAGCGGCAGCAGTTAAAAAGCTTATTTTAAAATATAACACATTCATTTCAATCCCTCTGGAAAAGGTAATCACCAATTGGCTTGGAACAGCATCAGCACTAGTTCAGCAGAACCATTTCCTTCAATAAATACACTGCCTGCTCTCAAGCAGAGGCGGATAGAATGGTGCACAGTTCATTTGCTATTGCCCTGCTCACCTCACCTTGAAATATTTATGTTTGGGGTAATGCTGACCAGTGAGACTTATGTTCCCGTGCCTCAGTTCTGTTGAGGTCAAACTATATTCTTATCTTGCTCTACTTCCCTAAAGAGAAGTTAATTATACAGGTTGAAAGTAGCAATAGCAATTTTCCTTTCTACCCTGCCTTTCATGTCAAATGAGCTGAAAACATGCACTGAAGTACCTCTGGCACTGGGGTTGAACACAGAATTTCACAGAACACTGCAGCTCACAGTAGAAGCACGCAGCAGTCTGGGTAGAAAGAGAAAAAAATACAGCTGTGTGCAATGACTTCTTATTCCATCCTATATTTAGGATAATTCAAGGCTCAGCCTCTGGTTGTTTTTACCCCACACATTTCTGCACTGCCTGACAGAGACCTTATGGAAATCCAGTTTTTAAATGCTGCCAGAATTCATAAACCTCAAGGCTGGAACAATACAAGCTTTGCAGTGGTTTAGAATAATACTAAACAAAGCAGAAATGGATAGCAATAAGTAAAATAAAGTAGAATTTAGTAAAATAAGGGGAGAAAAAAGCAGATTCAGAGCAGTCCTAACCAAACATGAATTACTAATGTGTGCACATAAACTGCCTACTTGAAAGTACAACTTTATAAGTGGACACGCATGGAAGTAGGAGAGAGATGTGCAGAATAACAACTGAATCCGAGGTATAAAATTACTGGGCTAAGATCACACAGCTAGAAGGGCCTAAAAATTTCACCAAAAGCTGTCATGTACTTGTATGCCATAGCATAAACAACCATATCACTTGACAGGAAAAAACTGTTATCATACTCTGTTATTAAACTCCAAAACTATAATATAATACTCCCAATGGAAGGCTTCTGGAAAAGAAAACAAGAAGCTTAGCCATGGCCAGCAGCATTGCATATTATGCCAATTTTTCCCTGACTCTTAAAGGAAAGAAACAAAACCAACCCTTCTTGAAGGTTCTTTGACAGACAAAATGCTTGTGAATCACTTTCTGAAACACAAGGAGTTGCACTGTTGCAGTGAGACCGGGCAACATGGGCTCTTTCAGGAGTAACACAGAACTCTAAGTATGGGTCTGAACTATGTTTTATTTCACAGCGTCTTGCAGAAAAGTAAGCTAATCGCTGGGAGGAAATCCCTCCAGGAATGAAATGTATGTTGAATTTCATATGGAAAGGAGGGGCTAACAGGAACTAAGAGCAACATCACATTCAAGAGCAGGGGGTTCTCCAGACATATTTATTAGAGTAGCTCTGCAGCCCTGAATTTCTGATCAGAAATCACTAAGGTTAACCCTTGTGTAGCTATATAGTTTCCCAGATTCATTCAGGTCTCTTGAAGATGCCACATCAGCACAGCTGTAATGCTGGGAAGCAGCCAGGTCAAGCCTCATGTGCCATAAATCTCAGACACATGTTCATTTTCCAGCTGAGAACCACAAACAGACTTTCTCAGAAAGAATCTCCCAAATGCTGTCAGGTCTTCACCTTCCACTCAGGAAACCATGGAAAGGAAAAAGATGCAAGGATTTAAAGACTACACTGAGTCTTAGTACAAAGTCCAGGAACAGTTTCAGATTCAAGACAAAATAGCACATGACAGACCTAAAAGCTGTCAGCCTTGAAACAGCAGTTAAATTCAAAGTGGAAGATATCACAGGACCACAAAATAGACAGTGGGAAGGGCTTCAAAGACATGAGTACCTAATGCAAGAAGGTAGAACTGAAGATAACATCCTATGGAAAGAGTCAAAAAAAAAAAAGCCAAGAAAAAAAAAATATATACTTTCAAACACACTGCTACAAAACACACCAATCAAAATATGAAAGGAGAACATTTTTAACAAATAAAGAGGGAGGATAGAGAAAAGTTCTTGGAAGAGGTCTGCAGCAGATCTCATGAAGATAGTCCATACTGCAGTTACCAGGAATATTCAACAGAAGTGTCTTGAATATATTGAAGGAAGCATATTTGTAAGTTAAAACAAAGTTAAGACTGAGTGCTCAGAATTCCTCAAATTGCAATTTCCTTGTATCAAAATCTGGCAGAGATTTTTTTCTTACCAGCTAAGAAATGACCACTGTGCTTTCCATTGCATCCTTTCTTCCAAGTGAAACAAATGTTGCAAGCTAATCACCACCAGCTGGCTTCCAGAACTGGACTTTTCAGCATCACAAAGGATAGCTGGCAAGAAAAGAAGACGAAAAGGTACTAAAGGGGAAAACAGTAATATGTTGTTACTATTGCTGAGCCATTTCTAAGCACACAAGTGTGGAAAATAATTTGAATTCTTTAAATGCAATTTTATTTGAAATTTGAACTTCAGAGCAAAATGTCACAAGAAAAAAGCTTGCTGCCAAACTATACAGTAACATATAGCCTCATCGCTAATTTGAGAAGACAAACCACACCAGACAATGTATCAAAGAATAAAGCAGGTGGCAAAAAAAAATTAAGTGAAATAAAAGAACACTTTCCTTTTATTTCCCTACTGGTTGTCAGATCAGCCTGTTAGATGGGATGGAAGACATTGCATGAATACTCCACACAAATGCACCAGCAGCTCTGTGAACAGGGATCACTAATCACTAACATCACCTGGCACAACAACGCTGTCCTGAGCACCAGGCTGAGGTCATCCCAGTCTCTTCTTACAAAATCCCATGAAATCTTTGGTTTGTACCCAAATTATCCTCAGGGCGGATCACAGTTTAACTTCAGCTATATAAGCAATAATCTTTCTTCCAGATATCTAAAAACAAATAAACTGTGCCTTTTAAATTCTACTAAACCATAAAAATGCTGTCCGTAATTAAAAATATAACATGGCTTTCAATACTCAGGGTAAACTCCTATATGGGAATTATTTCTACGCTATCTTATTATGTAAGAGTTGCCCAACAACTCTGAAAAAAACCTTCCCCTTTATATGATGGTTGCACTCCAGCAGAGAAATGAATGACAGCAGAATTAGTTTTCACTGTGCTACTCTGCACTCCATTCACAAGTTAGAAATAGCATAGTTCAGTGTTAAATTAGGACAAAGACAATCCTGTCTTTTGGAAAAAGGAAAGCAGTTTAACCTCTGTCCGTGGCTATTACACCTCTGCAGCAGATTTAACAGATCAGGTGATGTAAGAGCTCTGCGTCCGCTTCAGTGCAAACTCACATGTATTAGCTATTTCAGCCAACCCAGCTGACTTTCTGGTGAATGGTCCAAAGGGTATTTATGCAATTTGTTTGACAACTTAGTGATAATAACAAGCAACACTGGGGCTAATTTCTTGCACTGTTCCAGCTAGAAATGCAGCAATGGTCTGCTTATGCCATCAGGATCTCACGGAAACAAACAGAAGATAAGAGAAGCACAATGACTGAGCACAACGCTTCGCAGGATAAGCTCTGGGTAACAGCGGCTTACACCCAAATCATTGGGATAATGCTTTCAAAAAGCATAAAAACAGGAGAAACAGAGTCCCTTCCAAGTCAGCTTTTCAGAAAGGCAGGCAAGTGGAGGCTATTCATGGACTAAGTATTACAAACTGAATACCAAAAACACTTCATAGAAGCAGATTAGATTTCTGCATGGTTGGGACAGTGGTCCAGCAACACCTTCTTGAGATGGTTCAGAACTGTAGTGTCCCTCTGGCTGCTGTTCCTTTATTATTCACTGCTGTATGGTGCCCAGAGAGCTTTAAAGTAAAAAGATTACCAGAGATTTCTAGCGCAACTACTCCAGTTTCCCTCCTCTGTACTTTTTAGTAGGGCAAAAAGCTGTGTTGACATTGTGCAATATTTGCAATGTGAGCAAACCTGAATGCTACGTGATAAAACCACCTTTTTCCCAGTTGGGGGGTGGGTGAGGGTATCAGGTTCCTCCCACAAGTGCAGTATTATTGCAGATTAAGCAAAACAATGCTCACAGAAAGCTTGACTGCTCTTCCGTAGTTATATGTCCACTGCTGTCAGAAACTTTCAAGATTTAATAAAGCTTTATAGCAAATTTACGAAGCAACTCATTTTATTTCATCTGCTACCCAAAGTATTCACAATTCTAATTTCAATTCCTGTGATAATGGAGTGTCTCACTCTTCAAAAAATGTTAAGAAAGGCAGCAGAATGGAAAACTTTACCTTGACTGACACCTTTTTCATTCTCCACTAGTTATTTGACACAGCACAGCTTAAAGAAGGTTTTTTTGAAAAGAATCTTTCCTTTTAATTACTGTGATTCTTTTACATAAAGAAAAATTCCTGCTACCTCCAGGATACTATGTCATCTAGCCTGATAACACCGGAAGGAAAAAGCCTGCCACAAAAAATTATCTGGGGGCTTCTTTTTGATGCTTTGAAATAGCAATGGAAGGATGGAATACATAAGGTATGAAAAAGACTACAGTAGACAGGGAAATATCTGCATCTATTTTTCTGACCCTTTTTTTCTTCCTAGCTCTGTCAAACTGGATAAATTAGTGCCCTGAAAAAATACACTAGTGCTGATCTATATCCTAGCTTGTTCCTTTGTATTCCAGCTTTGGGCATTCGCTAAGCCCATCTCTGGTTTTAAACCAAGCCACGGATCATCTCCTAGTATTAAGCACAATGCTCACATACCTTATTTCTTCAGAACGGTGTCTGACACACTGGTTCTGCACAGAAGTCTGAAATATTCCTTAATTCTAGTCTCAGTCCCCATGGAACTGTGTTGAAATAGTCTCAGCCCACCAGCAATCTCTTTGAAAACTTTGGAATTTAAGCTGTATTAACTTTAAAAATTACCCAACTTTGCCAACAAAAACTAAATCTCCATTAGCTATCAATGTCCACTCACCCATACATAAATATTTTAAGTATCTTTTAAAGTGAATTGGAGCTGAACCACATAATTAAGCTGTGAAAACAGCTTAGACATCGCCTTAGCTCTCCAACAATAGCACCAACATCAGCTACATCCTGGTAAAAACTCCAACGTGACAAGGCCTCTTTGAGCAAAAGCAGCTGCTTTACCTATATTAGGCCCCTACACACTACATATAGGGCTTTGCTATTTTTTTCACCTCACCTATCTTGACCACTTAAATTGCATTTTCTTTTGTGGTAGGTGCTCATTCATTCCAAATGCACTCAGTGTAAAACAGCAGATTGTCATGTGAGAACAAGGAACAATCTTTTAGGAACTGGCTTCCTAATTGTTGTTTTGACTTCTGAAGGCAGGACCTTACGCTCCACCTGTTGCATATGCTGGTATCAAAGAACTGTTTTGGAGGCCTGGGTCTATGCTCAGACAAAAAATAAAACCGTATTGGAGCTTATTTGATCTGAAATGCAGAATGCAATTATCTGCATTACACGTGAAAAAAAGATCACTTTATGCTGTTACCTACTTTTAAACACCTATATAGAGAAGGAGTCATCTACAAGTTTCCATTCTAATAAAAAAATGAAATGCAATAAATAAGCATAAAGATGACACAGCAAGACAAGAAAGTATGTTGAAATGTACTGACAAGACTACATGGACTAGATTGGACATCCTCAGGCTCTAGTAGCTGATGAGCAAGAAAAATGTAACCAACACCTGTATTGACCGCTTTGGTCATCACACACTTCCCCCCAAACTGCAGTAATTCTGCTGAAATCACAACTTTGGAGATAGCAAGCCATGGCAAATTGTATCCTTTTATTCTACATGAGCTGTCCTGTCACATCAGATAGAAACAAATTCAAGGAATTTTCCACCATCAGATTGCAAATCTGAAGTATTGGAATTGTTTCTATTAAACTTCACACACAAGCTGTTTACTTATCTACTTGGTATCAGAGCACATAGTTTGGTGGTTTAGAAAATAACTCTGCCTTCTTAGCAAACCCTCATAATTTTCCTTTTGAGGCTAACAGCTGGAGAATGTTCTACAGCATATTCATTAAAGTCCCAAAACAACAAGATGTGTTCTTTCAGGTCAGACAGGCTGCTCCCGCTTTTCAGCTAGCCTACCATGAAATATGTATAAGCCTTCAAAAAGGAGAAACCACCATTGATGACGAAATGTTCAAAGAAATATCGCATCCATCGAGTTTGAACTTTAGTCTGGATTTTGAGGGCTGTACTAGAACTCCAGTATTAGTTTGTCACTAAACACGTTTTCTACAATGGACTGTCATGAGATTGATAGGCTTGGCCTAATCACCAGGCTTTTCAGTACAGATTTTCTTGAGGTGACAAACAGACATTGTTCTATTCAGCAACACATGGCCATAAATGACTGAAGAATCCAACTCTCTTTTTAAAAGTGGCTGAGGGATTTGATTTGCAACATCCCACTGACTTTAAAAGATTTAGGGTTCTTGACCTGAATCACTTTTGAAAATGATATCTAGAACATGCCATCAAAAATCAGAGCATCCAGTTACCTCAAAAAATCCTCAGCTATCTCTTTTGGTGTTATTCCACAGTATGTAGAATGTCTGCCAAGTATGCACTTTGCCTCCACCCCAATGCACCAAGTCTCTGCCTCTAGACTGTCATCTACAACCATTTTGTCTTACTTCTGAAATCTATCTTTTGTTGAAAAATTTCCAAAATGGCTAAAAATTCCATTACAATCTGTATAAATGTCTGATTGCTATACTGGTTTGCAGCACACTTTTGGGAGTAGTCTTGAATTACATGGCACAGGGAAGGACAAAGGACTAAATGACCTCTTAGCCCTCTTCCTTCTCTGGAGTCTATGGTTTCATGGAAGCACAGGCTTTAACATGGTGATACACACACACACTGCACAGAAAGCCATGTCTATGCTCTTTAATTCTTCAGCTTGATGGGTGCAATCCCCTCCATCAATTTTATAATCACCAACTCTGTTCTCTGGGTGGCATTCAAAAGACAGTTTATAGAGAAGAACAGGCATGGCATTGCTCCCAGACAAAAATCAAAAACCAATGCTATTCTCTTGCAATAAAACAGCTGTTACTATAAATAAATAAATAAAATCCTGCAGTAAAATATTTGGTAACGCGGAGCTAAACCTCAGTTCTTGTGGAAATAAACTAGAATGCAGCACAATGTTGTCTATAATAAGTTAATTATCCTTTTAGGCAGGAAATAATGAGTATGAGAAAGACAAATAGGTCAATTGCAAATTAACTCAGAAGCTGGGATCACCCCAACGCTTCTCTTGCTTGAGACAGATGTTGTGCCATGCTATTCTGTGTTAACAAGCTTGAGTTAGGAGTACCTAACGAAGAAATGAAAGGGATGATTTAGGCTATACCACGTTTTTTCACACATTAGCACCACTGAAGATGGATCTTGCACCCTCCAGCAAAGAAAGGTGCAGAGGCAGCCAGTTCAGCTGCCAAGAACCCTCCGTCATGATATCGTACATGCTACTTGTGGACATTATTCATCAACCTCGAAGTTCAAACTTGCTCAAGAGTGTCAACCAAATACTTCCTTATCAACATGGTTCACTTGTTCCCTAACCTGAAAGCACATGTACACACAGTTGCACTTGGATTTCAACAAGCAACATTTCTTTCCAAAAGTCCTGGGTTCACATTGTTCAGCAATATATCAGTTAAAGATGGCACTAGAAGAAGATTAGAAGACTAGCTACATCATTCATTCGTTCAAGCCTTTACAGTTTTGATGATAAATTACGGGATACCAAGAAGAAAAACGAGATGCAAAATGATTCACATGCCATGTTCCAGAGCTGAGCCACGGTGCTCTGACTTCTTCTGGACTGCTCTCTTCTACGTGAGAGTAGCACAAAGGAATGCCATTTTTATTTCGCACTAGAAAGCAGCTTATTTGCACTGGAGAGATCAGAGACAAAATGAAGAAATGGCAGTTCTGTAATATCACCTCACAAGTACTTCAGCTCATAACTCTGAAAATAAACATCTGATACTTCTCGCTCAAATACTCAAACCATGAACTCTTCACCCAAGGAAGAGAGGTTACAATTGCACTATGTGCCTGAATTCAGGTTTCAGTGGTGGATTGAGAGGGCACGACCACAATTTTTGTTTGTTCAGTTGAAATACAAATACACATAGATAGATCTTCAAGTGACCTAAATAAAAAAATAAATAAATAAATCAGCAAACCAAACCAGAGAGCATTAGAAAACCACCGAGCATCAAAACAACTACAGCTTACAGGACATTGCCTTAACGTACAATCCCACATCACAGTGGAATTTTAGCTCCCGAATCAGTTTGCAGGTTTTGAAAAATGTTATCCCTGTGATGGTCAAATACCAAATGGAAGCAAAAGTCAATTTTTTATAAAGAAAGCCCAAATTGTTTGTCAGTACCTCAGCTCTGATCTGCGGAACTTGTGCATTCTGCATTTTTATAGAGTGATCAGTCACAGCTCCAACTTTCAGCTCTGCTTTTACTTTTTACATGATCTGTTTCTCTCAAGACTCTGCATTAAAGGTAAATAAATGTGCACCCATTTATATCAAACACATATTAAAGAACTTAATTTGTGCCTAAGGAACGGGGTATCTGGCTTTAGCCATTAACAACCTGATACTATCCTTTTAGAAAAAACATAGCTTACTAAAAGTTTCAAATCTGTTTTCTAAATAGCAGTTATATGACAGTTTTTAATAAGTCATGACACGAAAGTCACTGAATGTGTCTTGAACTTGGTTTATTTAAGGGAAGTGACCTCTCTAGTAACCTCTGATCCACCCTACTGAGAAGTCCAGCAGGAATTAATAGTTGATCTCTCACGTATTCAGCACAGCCAAGTGCACATACATGTGTTTGCGTGTTCGGTATACTATTTACAATCTTTCCATCTATTTACTGAACCTTCTTTTCCTGTTGTATTTATTTAGGCTTGAGACGCATTGCAGATACATCACAGGGCAACCAGATAAGGCAACTTCATTGAGCTCAGCAATGATGGAAAAAATTGCAAAGCCGCTGCTGCTGCTTCTCCAGTCTATTTTTTAATGGAGTGCAGCTGAAATGCAGCTGGAACACAGCTGTCAGCTTTTATTTCCCAAGTCTGCACTAAAATAACATCTACAGCTTGATCATATGATAATTACCTCTGAATTAGAGCCCTGGGTTTGAGACATTACACACAATTAGAAATTAGCCAAGAGCCTGAGGATGACAATAAACACAAGGCTGAAAAGATTGTTTTTTGGACATTCCTTTTAAATATTTGTTTGTTCAGTGCATTCCTCCATGAGTATCTCGGTAACAACATCAATGCTTTGCTCTTCCTTAGTGCTTTCGAAACATGGTCCTCAAGAAAACTGCAAATACCAGAGCACTTCACTGTGAAGTAGGTCTGTACATGAAAAGTGATAAACTGAGGGTGAAGGGAACCTTGGACTTAATTTTGAAAGGTAATGAAGTTCACTGTCCAGTGGCCAGTCGTTTCACCTTTGGAAACTGCAGGTTTCTCAAGAAACTAACAAACAGAAAGCAGTTACTATCCCCCACTTTGCTATGTAATAAAAACACTACCTTAATGCAAAATATGGAAAATATGTTGAGGTGGACAAATATAAAGGTTAACCATAAGAAAATTTAGCAAATAAATGAACAGTTTTGGTAATTTCACCTACCCTTTCTGCTCAGAGACATGCATTTATCAACCAGACTCAGGATATCAAATTAAGTTTCATATAACCCCCCCGTATTTCAGTGAAGTGTTTCACAGGAGATGAATTTGGTCAATACATACAAGCTGACTATAGCAAAAATGTATCTGCACCTATCTCAAAATGATGAAGTGAGATCTGTAACTCATTCTGTGAGCTGAACATTTCTTCACTTTTTTCGGAATCTTTTCCTGTAACCACATCTCATCCTGCATTACTTGCTAGAACTTTACAACCTATAAACATAAATCTAACACCCGAAATCAGACCAAAAAAAACCAAACCACTCTTCACTGACCCACTCTGACCATGACATCCATTAAACATCCGCAGCAAGTAATTTTTAAATACTCTATCGCAAGTAAGCACAGCAGAAATGAGGTGACCATGACAAATTCTACATATGTTAATATAACCACCCCTTCATAGAACAAAATCATTTAGAAAAAATATTTCAACATTTTTGGCAGACTTTAGATCTGAGCAGATTAAACTTGAGATTGATATGCAAAAGAGCAGGAAAAGTTTGATGACCTCATAATGAATACACTATTGCATTACAGAGTACATTTAGCTAACAGTTATTTAATAGCTCAACATTTTAAAGAGGAGGACAGTGTCACACTTTACCCAAGACAAACATAAGCCTCAAAGAAACTGTCTTGCTCACAGTCCCTTAACCTTTAAAAATAACTTTTGATGGAGAGTTTAAGCTCTAGGATCCAAGCAACTATAAGTTTCATTTGGAAGTCAATCATATCTCAACATATTTGTTGTTTGGTCATTTCTTTTAAACATCAAAATACTTAAAAGGTCACTACTTTAATCCTGAATATTCATCCTTTTACAACAGGTGTGGCCACAAAACTAGAAGAGAAAAACTAAGAGGTTAGGGGCAGGGGCAGTGGTGGCTTCTTTTTCACATAAGAAACTCAAACATAGTAGGATTCTGTTAGTTTCAATGACTCTGATGTTATTTTTCAACTTTGCCATTAAAGAAAACCTTTTTTCAAGATATCTACACTTAAAGTTCACAGTTTCTGTTTAAAATTCTTATCCACTGATGTTGTTCTGCAGTGTTAAAAGAGACTTGTTAATTAAGCATCCCAGTTGCTCCCACCCAGCATAACATCTGAATTATTAATACCAACCTCCAGCCAGCTCTTTTCCAGCAGCTGTGCTGCACTTCATTGTTACGTAACTCTCAAAATCATTTCAAGTTCTGCGTGTGAATGACTGGATAACTAATCTTCTCTGGCTTTAGAGATAGAGCCGAGTTTTATTACAAGCATGTTATGCTTTAGTCTGAAACTGGTCTCAGCAATCTCCCAGGTGATAAATAATCCAAAATGCTAGTTTAAGAAAGAGAGGTTCTTTACAGCACCATTTTGAAGTGACAGTGATGAACAGACAAAGGCCAAAGGAGAAATGTAACAAGACAAGGCAAGAGAAACTTTTTTCACAATGCAAAGAATGTCAAGAAGCAATTAGCAGACTACTTTCTTTATAACAGGCCAAGTATCTTTGAAAAACAGCAAGTCAGGAGGCTACCTGCTACCTTTTCAGGCTCAGTACCAAGACAATTGTATTCTGGCACAGTTCAGAATCAAGTACAAAGTTAAACTATACTACTTCCTCCTACATACAAACTCTAGGTTTTGATCTGAATGTGGTAAATGTTTCTTTCTTGAAGGACAGCATGGCTGAAATATGTGTTATGCTCCAATAACCTGATACAAAACAAAACACAGTTACGAGTACAGTCCTACAAAGTTCCTTTTACACGAGTAATTTCAAACTAGTTATAAAAGAGATTGGTAAAGTGGGCCTTAAATCATTTATTTGTTTCAAAGTTCTCTCTCTCTCTCTCTCTCTCATTTTGTGTAAATAAATATAAAAAGCCCCCCATAACTATTTATTAAGCAAGACGACTAAAAGCAAACAGTTTAATGAACCTTAATGATTACCAGGGACAGAATAATACCACCACAGGAACAGCTACAGTTTACATCTTTCTAAAGGCACACCTTTTTTTCCCCTGGGCCTTTGGATATATTCTCATGATACATACATTTCATGGAACAGCATTACTCAAAAACATGGACTTAGTCTGAACTTCACATCTCCATAGGGTCTTGATACCTCTGGTGGCAGCTCTTCCGCTCCTGATGAGCATCATGGGACTGCTTCTCATCATCATCATAAAAATGGCAGTTTCCCACATTTACACAGCTGTTCCATTCATAAGGCAGATCTTGAAATGTTTTTGAACACTACTCTGAAATTTCCATAACTTCTCTGTTCTAATTAAATATACTTTTTTTCTGTAGGCATCAAAAACCACGGCTAAAAGTCACAGCAATTTTCTTAACAAATTTGCTCAAGAGCTATTGCTTCCCATTGCACAAGGCCAAGGGCCAGACGTTCAGTTCCATTACAGGCACCCTACAGAAACATATAAAAACACTCATAAAAATGCATTTGTTTATATGGCAGAGATATGAATGAATTAATACTCTAGACAGAAACTACCACAGTATTATTAGAGTTTATTCAACCTGCAAGAATTTTATCAACTCTTAAATCATGTCCCCCTTCCTTCTCTCCTCCCCACACGCATCAATGGACTCTTGTGTTTTGGTTTGCAAATATTTAAAGTGGTGTGTCAAGTCCTGCTGCAGAAGCCTGCTGGTCATGCCATGCTATGAATAACAGACTGAAAGCAAGGAAAACAGTTCCTAAATCAAATTACGACTCTTGGGGATAAACACATTTTCAAATGATGTAATTATAACAATATGTCACACTCCGCTGAAGACCTCATATAACATTAAAATAAAGAATGAGTGGGTAGGAAATATAAGCAAAGGATGACATAATATTGTTCGGTGCCAGTTTCTGCCTGTTTTCAATCAGGCTAGACGTCAGAAAGTGACTTGGGGGAAAACAAAAAAAAAATCTCACTAACAATCAAGGGAATTTCTGTTTAACTCAGAGGCCTGTGCACCAAGATCACATTTGACCTTGTAATATAAATAAAGTAACCCTAATGAAGTGTGTACAGAGCCTGGGAAAGACAAGCAGGGGCATGCTGAATCCCAAATAAACACACCAGTGTGACTTAAGACATGCTCGGAGAAAAGTTTATTATTTTATTTCTACCCCTGTATGAATTCGATGCCAGTAAAAACTGCTGCATCACAAGCTCTTAATTTAGTCCATTTTAGACACAAGCGGACCTTGGATGGTTGATCCTAAACATGCCTGCACTAAATAACTCATAAATGAGCTGACAGAAAACACATATCTCAAGCTCAGTTAAATGCTTTGTATGCACAAGTGAAACGAGTTGTACCTGGTTCAGACCTGAATCCTTGGTATGGCAGTAAATCGCATTATCAGCTGACAAAATGAAGTCACTTGATTCTATCAAAACTGAATAAACTCCATTGTGGCTTTGCTATAATCCCCTTATGAGAACTGTGTGCATCATTATTTACCCAACTGTTATGTGGGTGGAAACAGGAGACGTTCACCTCTGGCAAAATGTGTGCAACTTTTCCCAAGTCAATAGAGTTGCACCTGCTTACACCAGCACTGAAGCTTGCCTGCGATGTCAACAGTGATACTGTCTAGAGATAAAACAGTTCCTGTTTTCTCAGGAAAAATGAAGTACTTCAAAATATGTCAAGTCACTTGCAAATCCCTCCCATAAAGGGCAGAGAAAAAGCTTTAGAATTACTTCCATAAAACACCTAGCTTCTGGGGCCAGAAATGCTGAAGAGAAGCAAACCCACCCTGCATTCCCCTCCTGTGAGGAACCTTCCGTGACGGCTTTGGGATGTGCCAGGCCATGTTTGCTGCTGGGACAGCAACACAGTCCCTTCTCCAGAGCCCAGAAAAGCTTGACGCTAAAGACAACTGCCAGGCAAGAAGTAGGAGACTTTCTGCCTGTTTACAGGCATCTTTCCAAGTGCTCTGAGTGATCAATGGGATTGAAGGAAAATCATTGCTAACTAGAAAAGGAAGAGGAAAAGGGAGGGAAAGCAATGACAAACAAACCAGGCACATTTCCACTGCCAGTCCTCATTACAGAATCAGCCATTCTCACAGCCCTCTTCCCTCAAAATCCCTTCATCTCTACCACTCCTAGCTGTTCTGAGCTCATTTAAAAATCCTTTTTCTTTTCTCAATATGTCTGAAGCTTCTCCCCAATCCTGCCATTCTCATATAAAAAAATTAAAAATCCATAGCCAAGAAAACCACAAAATCCACCTCACCTCATGCAGTTACTTACTTATTAATTTATATATATTTCTATCATTATATTCACTGCCTATTTATATTTTCTCTACCTTTTACATATTGGAGTTTTTTTCATAGTTAGATTTCATTTCAAAACACTTCATACATTTTGGGTACCACAACTATATAATCGTCTGAATTCAAGATAAACACAGTTAGGATTATGAAGAAGCCAAATTTTCTTGGGCGAAATTCCCTCCTTCCAACCAGCGCATCAAAGGACCCCATTTAGCCCAAAGCTCCCACTATCTACTCCTAAACGCTGCTGACCCACCAGAACTTCCATTCATACAGAAATAGAAGCTGCCCTTTAAATGAGACCTGGCAAGAAATACTGGAACTTCTGCACTTCTTGACCTTAAAAATACCAAATAAAAATCACATGGACTCATCCAGCTGACATCATTGGCTTGTGTTTCTGGGACCTGTCTGTGTTAATGGAACACTTGTCCCAGTTTTAATGAACCAGCTGTCCAGAGAGCTGATGATGGGTCAGGCAGTCTGGAAGCCTTGTCCAGCCCATTCTGTTTTGAGACAGGTTGGGTGAGGAGTCCGTCCTGTAGTGTGGACAGCAACAAAGAGCACACAGTGAAATCCGCGGTTAGCATTTCTGGAAATACATGACAATTCTCTTATACTAGCCACAAGCAGGAGCCGCTCCCCCTGTGTGAGACACACTGTACCTGCCGAGAAATACAGCCATACCATGAAGCGCAACTCACGGCTGCTATGGGAGAAAGGTACGTAGTCAGCTTTAACTAGTTGCTGATACTGGAGCGCAGATATCTGGAGATGGTCACAGACGTTACCGAAATTTTGCCAAGATTGTGTTCATCCTTCCTCCCTCTCCATGGAATACAAATACATAGAATCTTGTGAAATTGGACATATGCATTGAATCCAACCCAAAAAACTGAAAACCAATTCCAGGCTGAAGAAAACAGACTAAGAACTACAAATCAAGCGTTGCAGTTGTAGTACAAGCACTCCCACCCCAAGATGCACAGCACTTCCTCAAGGTTTGTGACCAACTGGGAGGAGCCGATTAACTCCATCTGGTCCTTAAGCCTCAGGAAATTTGCCACAGTAAAGTGATCCTGTTACAAAATTAACAGTCAATTTAGATTATAAAATTTATATTTGTTGTGTTGCACTTGCTACCCTATGTCCCGTTACTGTGCATGAAAAGCAGTATCGAAAGTTACTTCTAGCTGTACTCAACGTTAGCTAAGCATTTGTTTCCCAGCAGTCTAAACCAAACAACACTACCTTTAGTTGTATGGAATTTTTCATGACAATGCACCCCAAAGCTCTTTGTTTACAAGCAGCTCTACCCTGTACTTTAGGGTATGGGGTTTCAAGGAGAAGATACTATACCTAATGACGCCGAAGAGGGAATTTGAAGAGCCAAAACCTACAAAGCATCAAGATGTAAACACTGCTGACTTTATATAAATATTCACAGGTTGTTTACCATTTAAAAGTAAATATCTCACACTTGACATAGTAGTAAACAAAAATGCATCTTAAAAATTGTGCTAGTGTGACCTAAACAGGAGGTATTATCTTTACCCAACTGCAGTAAATTTTCAAAACCTTCAGAATGGCCTACGTGAATTCCCACCACCTAAATTTGTGTTTTGTTTTTTTATCTCTCAAGTTTTCATTAACACCATTTTCTTTTTTCATTTTGCTTTAAGTTCCTAGCCCAAATATTAAATTCATTTAAAGTAACTGAATGACACAAGTCAAGCTAACAGTTCTAAGAAAATCTGGGGAGCAATAGTTTCCCATTGATAAATCTGATCTACTTTCAAAATACACGAAACAGTAAAACAAGTAAGCTCTTAGTAGAAAGCTAATAGGCAGTTTCTTGATTACAATTTGAGGAACAAAAATAATATATTCATTCTTATTTATTCAATAGTTAAAATTCAAATTTAATGTATATCTTAAGGCAAAACAACTTTTCTATATAAGCAGTTTAATCATCCATTAAATATAGCAATACTGTAAATAGGATTGTAAAACCAATTCATGGTCTTTGATATACATTTACTAGCTAAATATTTATGGCAGCTTAATAGATTATTCCCTGTGTATCTTCCCCTTTCCACTGCTGAAAACTATAGGCCTTAAATCAGCATGAGGAGCTGTGAATACGGACGGTGGGCAGAATGAGCTGAAGCAGCAGGAACACTCCCCTTCCGCTGACTTGGCTGGAGGCGGGAGGAGGGAGCAAAAAGCTGGGGGCATTTAAACCACTCCTGCTCAACACTCTGGGTGCATCTGTTAAAGGTCAAAGATAGCAAAGAGAAAACCCAAAAGAAATCAAAGCTCTAGTGCTAGCAGTATTTTGTACAGTAGTCTCTGCGTAGAAAAGCAACTCGGAAAACTACTGGTCTTCCAGATCCCCTTTCCTTCTCCCTCTGCTATTAACAGTAATAATTTCCAATTAAAGGAAATATATCTGTTCCAGTGCGCGCGCGCGCGTGTGTGTGTGTGTGTGTTGAGTAAGCAGTCATACTTGTATTAAATCTGTTGTTCTCATTTGTTTGGCAGCTACTAATGCAAGAAACCAAAAACTCTTCCAGTTGATTGAGGTCCCTCAGTAGGAGAGCTGGCATGTCCTCAGACAACTCCATTTAAGCAGAACAATAACAAGATCAGGTTCCCTTCTAACAATAGCTCCAGTGTTGTTTGGTGTTACTGTCAAATGTCTCAAGACAAAGACAAACTTGAGAATTTATGGAGATTTCCCAAGAATGTTTTCTTCAGAAGAAGAAAATCCAGAAACGGTAATAAATAGTGCCTTTTTTTTTTAAATGATTGGTATTCATAAGAGATAAAGGATCGTTAGAAACACTCCTACCTTTAGCACTACTACCTTTCTACTATTACACACTTAATTCAGCCACTGTTATCATTATTATCATTTTATAGTTAAGGATACCTAAACTAAGAGGATAAATATTTCAGTCAAGTTTGAATAATGATTAAACTACCAGCAAAACACAGAACTTGAGAATCCTGGTTTTCGGTTCTTTTCTACTCCATTGATCATGTTAGAAATTAATTCCAGCTTACTCCAAGAACTTGGTCTGATTTCAGCTGCTGGACTACAATGTGTAAGCAGTGCTTGAACCTTCAATATTGACTAGAAATATGTTCTTATGCACCTGTTATAGCAGAAATTCTGAAATAAAGCAGCCTCATTGGTACTGGCTCTAGCTGGGATGGAGTTAATTTTCTTCACAGCAGCCCCTGTTGTGCTGTACTTTAGACTGGTGACCAGTACAGGGTTGCTAACACACTGGTGTTTTAGCTGTTGCTGAACAGTGCCTACACAGCATCACGTCCCTCGCTGTTACTCACTAGGGTGGCAGAGGGAAAAGACTCAGGGTAGGCAAGAGGTTGGGAGAGGACACAGCTGGCCTTAACTGACCAAAGAGATATTCCATACCATATAATGTCATGCTCAGCCGTAAAATGGGGGGCAGGTGAATTTTTCCAAAATAGCTATTGCTCAGATACCGGCTGGGAATCTGTCTCTTAGTGCTGAGTGACTGCTTTTGCATCACTTAGTTTGGTGTTTTTTTCCATTCAGTTATAAAATCATCTTTATCTCAACCCAGAAGTACTTTTTCTTGCTTTTGCCCTTCAAGTTCTCTCCCCTATCCTTCTGTGGAGGGAGTGATGGAGCTGCCAGCTGAGGTCAACCTACCACAACAATGCAGGAAGCATATAATTAACCTTCAGAGGTAGCTTCTCTCCTGCGAAAGAGTACCCAAAGGCTACTACTTATATTATGGATATCCTGGTGGATAAATACCTTTATAAGTAGTGAAGCTGAATTGTGGTTCTACAAGTTCCACCTTCAACCAGGACAGGATCACACACAATCCTAAAATACAGCTGAGTCTATATACCCACTCTGCAAAAAGCTTCAATCCCAATTCTTTTCCAGCCTCCCATGGGAGGGTCTGACCACAGAGTCCTTCTCAAAGCTTGTTGGTAAGAGTCAGTAACAGTTCTCAAAGAAACAAGCGAGCCTTTCAAATTTCCCGAGATCCAGGTCAAGTTCTCAAGCTTTGGAAATTAGAAAATTCAAATAAATTTAAAAGTTCCAAAAGCTTAAACAAGGAATGAAAGACTAATATATTTAAAAAAAATAAACTAAAAAGGTTTGTTTAAAAAATTGAATGTTTATAAGTAGAAACCCTGGAGGAAAAACAAAAAACAAAAAAACCTGTTGGCAGGTACCTATAATAAGAAAATCTTAAAGCATAACACCTTTTTTTTTCCTTCAACATAAAGAGAAAGCTCTGCTAATAATTACTGAGAGGAAAATCATCATGGTGACAAACATTACCCACACTGCAGGAACTCCTCCATGCTAACACTTATTTTTGTTTGTGCCTATTTTTTTACTTTTTTTTTTTTTTTTTTTTTAAAGTTTTGAAGCCTTTTATGCTTAGTTATATCACAGAGGGGTTTTGTTGTTGTGTTTTTCTTTTTTAAACTTCAATTCTTTAGCTTCATTTGGGCCTATTTTGAGTAACACAAGTACAAAAGCATTCCTCTTCTACCTTGCAGTGGTAGCTTTATCAGTACTTTTTGCTTCTTGTTCTGCACATCCCTAAAGAAGAGTATTAGATAACACCATCTGCCCTCTATACATCCTATTGCAAAAAGAAAAAATTGCAAAGTATGATAGCACAGGCAGGACTTGCGGTTTTCTAGGGACAGAGATCATTTTTCTGGCCCACATCTGCAGAGTGCCTAAGTGCCACACTTCACGGAGTATGGCTCTTTGGTTTAACACACTTAAGTAACCAAGAACATCTTTGTTAGAGGAAATGTTTCTCATAAGCCAGTTTATGAAGAATTTCTGTCCCTAATGGGCAATGTAAAAGACAACAAAAAGACAGTAGTACAATCTGTTACTATGAAAAGCAAAGACGCTCTGGTAATGCCAGCAGCAAGCAATTGAAGGATCTCTGAGCAAGCCTGCTCTTTTCAGAACTACAAAGGTGATAATAAGGACACTAATAAGAAACATTCACATCAACCGCAAGCCATTGCTGAGGGCACTAACTTTGCTGGGAAGGAAAGAAAAGCTGGAATACTAAGCACAGAAGCTGACAGAAGACGTACAGTGCTGCTAACGAAGGTTTGAGCTCGGTAGCTCTACACTGTACACAAAATGGAAGAGCAGAAGGACATAGCGTGCCTAGAATAATTTGGTAAATGACATTGCAAACATCAACATGATCCTAATAAAGAAATAAAGATGAATACACAGTTTTAGCTCTAAAGTCTACAACAATACTGGGGATGGTCCTGATGCAGCAGAATTCATCAGCTCTCTTAGGCTGGGCAAAACACTATCCTTTGTCATTGAACATGTTCTAACGTACCATTCGAACATACAGCAAGTACAAAAGAGATCACCTCAAAATATGCACTTCTGGGTTATGCAGACTATTATACTATCAGTATGCCTTCAAAACGCCAAAGCACTGCAATCTACAGGCAATGCTGTTACAGAGGTATTCAAGATATAGCTGCTGCTAGCAACATTGTAAAGTGTAGCTTGGTAGAACTGCAGTGGACTGAGCGCTTCTTTTTCTACCAATTCCCCTGATTAGCCCAAGTAAGTAGTTTCTGCCAGAGGAAGAATTACTACAAACTGGAGCCTTTTAACAACAACTGAGAAGGATTCTCAGGACTCTCCAGGAAAACTTTGCATAAAAACTGTTTGCCATACCTACTACACCTGTTAATCTCATGAACTTGGTCTCAATGTAAACCAAAGTATTTCTCCAAAGGAAGTCGACAGCAAACGTTGCCACAAGCCTCTCAGGGTAACAGTCTGCCATCCAACCAGCTAAAGAGCTTAGTGGCCAACTGAGAAGCAAATACTGCAAGTGCTGAAGTAACTTACATGTTGCAGATGGAATGAAGGGATGACACCCCATGAAAGTGAACTTGCATTAACAATCCCATAGATTATTCTTTAATCTTTAAATATTTAGTATCATTAGGATTAATCCAGTTAATGAAAGTAAAGCTGATGCCTCCAGAGGACTGTGATTCCTAAAAGTTGAATGTGCCTTTACAGAGAGAGATGGAATCGGTTTCAGCTCCTCACATTTCCTTCTCGACCACAGAAGTAGCTGACAAGAAACAGAAGGCAGAAGCTCAAGGGACAAGGGTGAATTATAACTGGCAAATTCACCAAAGCAGCAAGCACTTGGAAAGATCCTGCTGTACAGAAAAAAAAAAGTGGCAGTCTGGCTGTGAGACGCTTAGCCAACAGGATGCTATTGCCTTCTGATGCTCAAGGGGAAGCTGAAGGGAGATGAAGCGGATTGCCAATGAAGAGAGAAGATGATCTCTGAGCATCCCAATCACCTTTTGGGCAGAGGCCAATATTAAACAGGAAAAAACAAAACAACTAAACAACCCTAGGCAACAGAAAGGCAACTGAAAACCATCCCCTCCCCATGAACCCTTCTCCCCTTCTGAATTCGGCTCTTTCTAACTATGATCTGGACTTCAGTGGAAAATTGGGATATTGCCTTTTGTTAGATTATGATGAATACTTACATTTGTGGCTTTTCAAAACCACTGAAAGAGGCAAATAAAAGACTGTATTACTCAATTTTACCCCTGATGCGTACAAAGTTCCTCACAACTGCAAATATTTATATGCCTCAACTAAAAACGTTGTGAAAATTTATTGGACAGAGACTTTGCATTCCTTAACAGTTCAATTAGTGCAATTATATAAACCCAAATCTTCTCCACAGATTACAGCTCACTGTTTGCTACACCAAACTTTTAAACATTGGATCTACCATTGAAATTGGCTCAGTGATACAAGAAAAGTACATTTCTGCATGTTGCTATTGCTTTCCTTTTAAAGGCTAAACTGGATGCTTTAATATTACCTCTCTCTCTCTCTCGCAATGAGATCTTTCATTGCCTAAACCAAACACATTAGAAAAAAATATAGTCCCAAACCTTAACAGTTGTTAATCAGCACTGCGCTGTTTCCTTCAAGCAAGTTATAGCAATTTATATTAATATACCAATAGAGGAGGTAGGAAAAAAAAAAAATAAGCAAAGCTGTTAGAAAACAGATTGAAATTTGTAATCAACTCACACTGTATTTGAAATTTGAGTTTAACTCATATTTCTAAGGCAGTCATAGCCAAGATCTAGGAGTGCTTCGTGTTTATTGATCTTACTGCGAAGATCAATAGCAACAAGCTTAGCTCAAAAACAACTGGATAATATGGCAGGCTGCTTGTGCCCAGAGTTAGTAACTCTTCACATACCTATATGCTTCATAAGTGTTGAAGAATAAAATATCTCCTTAAGCCAAATTACATGATCTGAGGTTGAGGAACATCAGCCAAAAGCCGGGGTTTTAAGAAAAGATTAGCAACATAGCTTGTTGTAAAAAAAAATAAAAAAACAAAACACACTGGCTCAGACAATTCTCTGGACACGTGACTTCTAATGAAATACCTCATCCGTGCACTTCTAGATAGATGTTTCCAGCAGTTGCCATTTGAACCAGGAAAACAACATTGATGGATGTTTGTTATTTTAAACCAGGCACCCAAGCTACAATCTGAATTTCAAAAAAAAAAAAAAAAAAAGAGCTATGTGGTATTTTTCATATTTATATAACTTGTTAATCTGTCTGTTACTCCAGAAACAGTTAAATTATCAAAACAGTCCACAGAAAGAGGAAAATACAGTGCATAAAAAGCAAACTCCCAGCAATTTACAAGCACTGTGTAGAGGCATCTGAACAGATTTGTTCCATCAAGAGGCTGTCTGAAGCCTTGTTAATTGCTTTATCTCTTACTCTCCAAGTATGCAGCGTTTAAGTTTTCAGTGCAATGAAGGAGGTCTGGTAAAAATAGGCACTGGCACCCACAGGAAGGTGCTAGCCTGCAAGCCAGGCCATTCGTAAATACTCAGTACTAAAATAAAATACACGAAGTTGCTAATGAGGGATTCACCTTCTCCCTCCACCTTCCCCTTAGCCTAACAGGAGCAACCTTTTCCAAAAATAAGTACTAATTAGTCATAAAAGATCAGATGAGAACAGCAGAGTGTGTTAAATGTTTCAACAGGCAAACATAACCAAGGCTTCTATGTTTTGAAAACTATTTTACTTGTTTTCTTCACTTTCTAACAGATACAAAGAGCAAAGCAAGACAGCACTGAAGCACTAGATAAAACAGAGGTTGAGTTGGAACATTAGTAAAAGCCAAATCAAGGAATATTTCAACAATAAAACAAAACAAAATGACAACAAAAACTGGTGGCTTCAAAATCTCCATACCAATACCAAAAAGATGGTATGAAATAACAAAAATCTTTAGCTCTGTAGAGTCAAAGGACCCATGGGGCAGAAACTCAAAGAAAATTGATGCTAATACACATTTCTCCTATTTTCATATTTTAATTAGCAAAAGGCCAGTTGCCATTAGTAAAATGGCTCATGGCTTCTACTGTGGCACATGCAGAGCAGCCAAGGCTGAGCTCTGAAGAAATTATAGCATGCCTGAAACAGAAAAAAATGTTATATTAGACAAAAATAAAGAAGTGCCAGTGGACAAACAGTTCATTGGCATAACTGACAGGCAGATGCAGCAACATGAGAACACTTATAAAAGAAGTGAGAAGAAAAGAAATTGGAAGCTTTGGGTAAGAACTAAAGCCTTTTTTCAGATGCAGTATTTTGGATCCAAAATGGTCTGGGACAATAAAACAGATACTCATTTTTCCTTCACGTTGGAAATCTAGAGTTCAAATGAAATGCAAACAGAGTTGAAATGGCACTCTGCATTTCTTGTACAACCCTCCTTCTCTACATAGGATAGCAAACTGACACTGTTGTTAAGCGGGCAGGTATAATCCCTATTTCACAGGGGACACTGTGCTACAACTTCTTTATATTAAGAACTAAGTCTAGCACAAAGGCAGAAACAGACTACATACCTCATGATATCTAATCCTAGACTGTCACCACAAGACTACCTCTACTCACTGTAATTACAGCTATTACCTGTGGAATCCCCCAAAGGGTTGTTTGTTCTACAACGATACCTGAATTTACCTTGATTTTTATAGACTGGTCTCTAATAAAAAAGATTCAGGGAACTGAGAAAGATTTCTACAGGGCAGATATTTGTTTGTAGGACATGTGTAGGCAGGAAACATGAGCAGTCCTACAGAGAAACTTCAACAAGCTACAATCCACAGTTTCTCAAAAAAACAAAAAGGAAGAATCATCCCTAAATTGTATCAACAATATACCTACCACTGGAAGAAGGAATGTTGTACTGATGTAATGTGCAATTAACACTACATTGCTAATTCTTGGTCCTGTTTTGTGGTACTTCAGCAAACCTGTGATTTGTTTGAGGGTTTTTTTTTTTGAAAGAAGCTTTTGAAAGAAGTCATAAACAAAGGCTAATTTCATATGCCTTTGTTTATAATCAAATAGATAAGTGTGTTTAAATACTCACCCCCAAAAGATCATCCATCATGCCTTCTCATTTGTGTAAATGCTTGTTGAGAAGCACACAACTAGAGTAGTCCTCTACACTTGGACATACAAGAAAACCAGTAATGTGGTAGTGAAAAGACAGTCATCAAAGCTACAAACCAGTATAATGCAGGCATGGTGCTTGAACCATAAAGGCAGGGAAGTATGTTAAAATCCTGTCTTAAGACAGTCAACAAGGCTATCTCAGCAACCTTAGAAAGGTAATACGCATCTTTTTGCTTGTCCACAAATGATGAGAAGATCAGTAAAAGGAAGACACTCTTGATCCTCTTATGTCCTACCTCAGAACAGAAAGAAAATAAGCCTGGCAGCATGAGCTCAGATACCCTTCTCGCATGCTGAAAAGGCAATCAACAGCACTGAGAACACCCGTTATTCAGAAGCACTAAAGAACAGCAAGCCTCAGAGGCTCTCTGCACTTTTTACTTCCAGCTCAAGAGCTTTAGAGTAAGCACAACATACCCAATAATATATTTCAAATGATTCTGTGCACATATATTTTTCTAAAAGCATAGAATGTCTATGGCTGCAGATGAAAGAGTTCTGAATTGTCTAAGGAGACAAGCATTCCATATTTCTTTGGTACAGTTTCAGCACGTGCAGCAGAACTTTGCTTTCATCCCAGTCCAGGAAGGGCCGCAGCATGACTGACTCTGCAAGGACCACTGCCTCGCCACATACTTTGTGCTTTGTCTTTGTGACATTATGCAATGTCCGCAGCATCTCTGACTGAAACAGCTGCAATAGTTTTATTGATGGTACAATACCAGCAAATGAGAAACACAAGCTCTGAAAAGTAGTATGTTTCTCCTGTTTACAAACAAGACTTCTTTCAAAAGCCAAGGCATCCACAGTACCAGCAGAAAGTCCATTACTCTCAACTGGAAGAGTAATTCATTGCTGGTAGGACAGAATTATTCGGTTTTCTTGGGTAGCCTAACCTTGAAGTCTGGATATAAGAGTACTGACAGACCGGCATTTTGAAAATCTTCAGCAAGATTCTATTTTGGACAACGCTCTCAGACACATGGTCTGATTTTTGGGGTGGTCCTATGGGTACACAGGAGTTGGACTCAATGATCCTTGTGGGTCCTTTTGAACTGGGATATTCTATGGTTCTATGAAGCCAGTAACCTCAGTCAACTTACCAAGGGCTTAGATGAACATCAGAACAAGGGAGGGAGGAAAAAGAAGCAGGACTACTCCCAGCAGCAACTAAATGCTAATTTGGCTTGGCTATCTCCTCAAATCTGATCTTTACTTTCTTAATCTCCCATCAACATCAGAGGACAGAATGTAACCTTCACAACGACTTAAGTTATTAATGTATTTTGTCACCTAGAAGAATTCCATCCTTAATCAGAACTGAACATTCTTAAAATGCCTTAGATTTTCCTGCAACTTTGTTAGTTTTGAAAATTTAAGAAGAATGCAATATATTCGCAACCTGCTATCCTTACTCATGTTAACCGGTAATTATTTTTTTCTCCAAGTAGCACCAGTGAAGCTAACAGAGCAGTGTTTCAGAACATGGCATCATTTTATGGAAGGGCAGCAGAATGTGGCCTCTAGTATAAAATATGGATTTGACAATCATCTCTAATACAACTGCTATTTAAACTTCTCTATATAAACATCTCCTTATGGAGAATGCACAGACAGCAGAGCTCCTTGGTAACTGGTAGCTATTTTGAGTGTCATTTTTCTTACAGTGTCTGTAACAATTACCATGACTTTGTCTTTAGGGTAAACTAATTTATCATCGTTCATCATGGTTCATGTTGCTTCTTCCCTCAGTCTGGTTAACAACACATTATTTAAATTAATACCCTACTTTGCTGCGTATGTTCATCAGCATCACTCACTTTTCCCATGAGAAATTCATTTGCCTTTCTACTGGTATCTTAAGAGCAATGTGGTAAGAAGTAATTCTTGCCAAGTAATGCTTATCCTTTATGCAAAACACAACTCCTATTAATTCAACTCCTATTAATTCCAAAAAAGAGTTATCAATGCTGCATTATGATTTGAAAGAGTCTTTCTCATGCTATTATTTCATTTTGGGAAAAGGTAAAAAAAAAAACATACCAAAAAGCTGTATTTTTATATCATGCTGAGTTTTGTACAATCAACAACCTGCTTTTCACACTTGGAAGCTCTGAGGCAAGAGCTACAGGCATGCTAATCCTTAATGCATTACACATGGAGCCCTCACTAGTTCCCAAATTTCATGCATACAGTTGCAAAGGGGGAGGTCATTCTTCACTAGAGACAGCATAAAAAGTCTCTCAATATCATCATGCTCCAGGAATAATAGTTTAGACTTGAGTTTGTAAGAGGATGTTCAGAGAAAAAAATAGGGGGGTAATGCACTGACATAATATCAGTCCAGTCTTGCACTATGCTACAAACCACAGGCAGAAAAAAAAAAAAAAAACAAGCAAAAAAAATTAAATTAAATTTCATGACCAATGTGACCTTGGAAAAAAAATAAGAATAGGCAGTGCCTTAAGTAAAACTATCCGCTGTGTTAGAGGAACCTCAATAACCGTTTATTTAACCTAGAGACTGTTCCCAAGGCAGGATCCAATTTAATAAAGTCAAAGCTTCCAACTTGTTGCACGAATATACTGGCATTCTCCACACTTTTGCCAAAGCCTGCCTTTTTCAAGAAGCATTACTTCATTCAGCAAAGGAGCTCTGCTCTTCTTCTGCAGCAACCCTGCGAAATACTGTACAATGAAGAACATGCCGCAGAGGTCGGAAAATTCAAGCCCTCAACTTTCATGATCTTGTGCAAATACATCTTATTTAGATGCAACATCAGGAACTACAGACTGACTGTGTGCTGATGGCAGGAAATTTGGAGCCAGGTTTCCCAGGTTTCATTTTAGGCTGTTTTTGATTTTCTATGTGATACGAGACAAGTCACTTAAAATTATTTATTTATAAATTGCATCTAATTATCTATAAGACCTAATTAGCTCATCTGGAAAGTGATTTGAAATGCACAGATGAAAGATAGTGTATATTTCTCAACTCTGTCCTCTGTGCCAATAAAATACTTATTTCACAACAATTAGATCTAATTGTATTTTCGATAGCTGCAGCCTTATCCCTAGAAATTCCAGCTCTGGAAGTCACAAATAGAAAGACTCATCAGGATGCAATGTTAACGAAGTGGTATGTGAAACATCTGTAGATAAGGTTAATATTCTAAAGCCCTTTTTGCTATCACTCAACTTATAGTGAAACTTTTCTCCCAGTTGGGTTTTCCACTCAAATGGAAACTTAGAGATTTATTTTTAAACTGTCTCCCATCTCTATCACAGTGTGCTTCTAGCACAGCTTTAGATTTGTCTGGGAAAAAAAAAAAAAAAACTAGCCTAAGAAACTAAATCTAATCTTAAAATTGACTAAAACAATCTAGAAAACTTTAGTAATTCACTTTTCTTATGTGCCTACAGAAAATTTCTTAAGAAATCTTTCAGGCAAATATTTATATTTTATGTTTGCTCCAAGTAGTCTGAGGTTATGGTATTTGGCAGGGTTATTGTTCAATGCATAAGACAATTGGAAAACAAAAACTGACTAGTAAATATAAAATCTAGCATGAATTTCCACTCTGCTGAAAGCATTTTGAACAAATGAATCCTAAACCACAAAATTCCTCCTGCCTAGATGAAATGAAATCAATCAACAAATTAAACTTGAATTTCTAAAAATGAAGACTGCTTTAAAATCATTTCAGATTGAATCAACAGAAATTGGTCACTGGCTATCTCACTTTTAAAAGAACCCCAAATAGGAAGATAGCAAAACTGGTAAGCCCTAATTTTTTTTATTTTATTTTTTTAAGATATGATTATTTATTCCACAAGGGAGAGAGTTTATTACTTACAGGAATTTATAGCAAGAATCTGCTTCATGGACAAGAGTAGAAGATGCACGTGTTCCTGACAAGGACAAACCCTGGTTACAGCCTGGCGACAATGACCCTCCTATTCTGTCCAACTCTTTACTTCTTTGATATCTTATAGGGCATGGTTCAAACATGGTTTTCACCTGCAAATTATGTGCAGATCCTTATTCTTCCGTATCTGAGAGGAAGAGAAACCATTAGTTATCATTCCAGTTGAGCAATCCACACATTTCGGTCCTACTGCTTTCCTGTTGTTCTCTATAAACAAACATCTCCAATACAATGACAGAAGAAGGTGAAAGAAAAAAAATAAGATGTGAACTCTGACACAAACCAGCAGCAGAATTTAAAGCACAGATTATGAAAAGGTAATAACATATGTATTTGTATATAAATATATATATTTCAAAGCTTGGTAGTATACTTTCTAAGTTATTTTTTTACAGAATAAATACAAGCAAAAGACATTAAATATGGAGATGTCACCAAAAGATCTAAGTTCTGAAAACTTAGATCCAAAACTTAGTTCCATTAGCAGCTTAATCTTTCAACTTCCTTTCACTTTTCATGAACTATTCTTATGAATTAACAAAAAAGAGTTAGAAGATTATTCTTTTAAGAGTTGCCAGCATCAGAGAGGAGTACTTTCAAAAGGATCCACTATAGGAAAATAAAATACTGCTTAACAAGCTGATTTTCATGACCAGTTCTCTAGTAAATGCATATGGAAAACATCTCCATAAAATACAGAAAGTCTGATGACTTTTTAAAATTTTTTTTTTGAAGTCTTACACAGCAGAATTTGAGAATGAATAGGCAGATTTTGAGTGTCAACATGTACTAAAGCGTATTAAAAGTCACAATATATCACTTCACCAGAGCTATCCTGGAACTCAGAGAAAACTTCTTTGGATATACTTGTTGTGTTTGCTCATCTTTCCATTTGAAAAAGCCAAGGAAGTCTGAACCAACATTCACATCTGACCCATTCAGCATATTTTCAAACAGTGCCAGAATAATATTTAGCCTAGAATTTGTGAATTAAACCCAAGAACCAAGTATTTTACACCTCCCCGTTCCCATTTTAAAAAAAAAAAAAAAAAAAAGCTTTTTAATCAAGGATATCTCAGAAGTTGTTGTAATCACTGGTGTGTCTGTAGCACACAGCAAGCACCAAACAGATGGAAGTGTTCAGAACAGGGATTTGGAAAATGTAGTCATGAGTGTATGATTGAATGTGGCTTACTAACAAAAAAACTAAAACTACAACAAACAAAACCTAATCCACACACAAAGGAAAAAAACAGCACTGAAAATGAGCTCTGACTACTTAAAACTAGGAAAGTTTCGGTGTAGTTAAAAAGCTAAGGGAAGTCAGAAGTCTCTCTTGAGAGTCCACAAGCCTAGAATTCATGTAGAAGCACTGTATTTACTTTCTGAATATTTGCATAACATTAATAAGACCCTCAGAACAGACAGCAAGCTTGATCTTGGGACAGGAATTTGCCTGATGGGCTGAAATAAAATGAAAAATGAGAGGACACAGTCAGAAGCTCTATAGGGATTACATATCCCACACTCTAAATTTGAGCCAGCTTTGAGGATGGATTTCTATCCAGAACAAAAGGGAGAAGAGAGGCTTACTGAACCAAACTACTCCCTTCAGTCCAGTCTAGTGTTCTGTGTCTACAATGGCTCGTACAGGAGGTTTTAGTGAAGGCTTAAGAAATTATGCAGGAAACGGTTAAGGAGTAATCAGTTCAATGAGTGGATCTCTTGCTAGAGAAATTAAAGTTAATAGAATATGTTGTGAAGCACACAATACCAAACTAAGAATTCTTAAATTCTATTTTAACCAAGTACTTTTTTTTTTCCCTTTTCTCTATATGAACTAGGATTTCAAAATAAGCCCAATGTTCATTTTGACTGTAAGCATGCTGTGGTTCAAACCATCTAACCCTGTGCATACGTACTGTACATACCTTAGCTTAATGGGTTCCCTGTCTTAAACCCATTATACCATCCTAGCTACTCCTGGAGCAAAGAAATTTAAATATTATAAAACTAAGTGTAGTCAGCCTACTTGGCATGACATTTTTTTTTAAAACCAAATTATTTTCACACACACACGATTTTAGGTAACACAAAACACAGTTATAAATAAGAGTACATAGTGCAACTTTTCATACAGCACCACCAAGACAAAGTCATGTTTTATAATTGCCTCTGGATGAGGTCCCATCTCAACACTTCATTCATTCATTCAGACAAAAAAAAATAATCTTGCTTCCATCTACTGTTTCCCCAGTTGCTGCTGGTAAACAGATCTGCTGTCAGCTTCCTAGAAGATGATCTGCCACCGAATCAGGGCGGTGCTGCTTCTGAACAGGGAGGTGGCTGCTGCTGCAAACACAACGCCTGAAGTAGCACAGACAGCCGGCTCAGTCAGCAAGTGAAGATAGGGACAAACGAGGGAGTGAGGCAGGGGAATGTGACTGACTTGATTGCACAAGTGACTACAGACATGGTCAAACCAGCTAACCATCTTTGTACCTTCTCTGTACTTGCCTATACTTCTGCTGCTTACGTTTCCACTCGTTACCCCAGGGAAGAAAAAGGAAATCAGATGATTTTTTGTTGGATCCAACCCAAGTGGATAATGCATCATTTTTCCCTCACCTGCTAGAATCCGTGGTCTTTTATTCTCTTATTTCAGCTAGATCTGTGCTTTCTCACCAGGTCATTCATGGTGAGAATGCTGCTGCTATTCAAATCGTTGGTCCTATTAGTAACTTAATACAGTTAATTTTGGCTCAGAACATAGGCTTCGCAAAATTGTCTTCGTTATTGTTCCTTTTTTTGAAGAAAAGGAAACAAAAGAAAATAAAACCTAAGTAAAGCTTTTATAAAAAACACTGCATGTATACCTGCTCACTACAGCACAACTCCATGTGTTATATTTCTCATCAGCGATGAGACAACACTATTTATTTCAAATGCAGTGAGACAGTACCTTATTCTCTGAATTTCTCCAAAGAGATGGCAAGAACTAGTTACAGCCAAAAAATTAAAATTAAATGTGGGAACCTGCATTAGAATTTTCTGCATGAAAGGGACAGAGAGCAGGGACAGGGACATTAAAGTGAATTTGAAAAGTTGGGTGCATGTATGGGGCCCTGCTTTCTATGACTACACCCTATTCAACCAGCTACATTCTCTTCCCGTGCTATCATACCACAAGATTCAGCTGCTGTCCCCATCTCATCACAATCTCCAAATATCGGATGCATATCCCCAGGTTTACAAAAGTGATTGTCCTGGTTTCAGCTGAGATAGAGTTCAACCACAGCAGTGGTTCAAGTTCAATAGCCCCTCACTTTTAAACTGACAATGTCATGAGCAGGAGAAACAAATGATTGAAGATGCATCTGACACTGAACAATGACAATTCCTGGGTATTTAAAGTTTCATACGTGAATAAATGGTGCACAAATCATTGGGCAGAAGAGACACAAGAAGACAAGGGAGAGTCTTCAAAATACTTTGTACCTTTTAGCTGCAGGACCCAAGAACACTTCTACATCTGGGCACATCCTGACTTCATACCAGGATAAGATCTCTTTAACCAAGCCAACTGCTTTTGCTCTACACTGCCCTCTATATTTACAGTCCCTTCTGCCCCTGCCATCACCATACGTGACACAGATGCTTCCACCTAGCTAACAGAGGTGCTACCAGCAGTACCGCTATGCTAACATCATGTTCAGCCACGTGAGAAGCCAGGGAAATAAGGCCATCAAACTGTTCCACACCCCTTACTGCCACGCAGCACTACTAGGAGTGGGAGCACCTTTTATTTCTTCTTCCTCTTTCCTGCTGTAGAGTATTCCTGAAGGTTACAAACTAAAACAGACAAAAAAAATCTGGATGCTTTTAAATCTGTTACCTTAACAACCCTTGGCATCAAGGAAGAACATTTTCAAAGAAAGACTTCTGCCCTTGCCACCTTATCAGGTACTCCAGATTCTAGCTAAACAGCAAAAATAGAACTACAAAAGTCTATACTACCAAAGCCAACTTGCATAGGACTGTATTTTTATGGTATTTAAAATTTCTGCATTTTAGTTTGTAGAAGATAGGAAGCTGGGTTCCTTTTTTTTTTTTCTTTTTAAAGAAAACAATCACCTAAATAGTATAATTTTCCACAGAATTATTTTTAAATGCATACTTTCAGAGTGCAAAGCCCAAGACCAGCTTGAAATGTTTGGCATTTTACCTTTCTCAGATTGAAAAAGTCAAGAGTCCCCATTGTTAGCTCCCCATTCCTACAAGTATTTAACTTTAACCATGTGAGTAGTACAGGAATTAAAACACCTGCAGAAGTGTTTGCTGGATCCAAGCCTAAAGCAGAAAACTGGGAGTTAAGATGCCTGGGGTTTTATTCCTGGCTCTTATTAAGAACTCCCTTTGCAACTTCTTGCACTGGACTTATATTTTTCCCATCTGTAAACAAGGAATAAAATCAATCTATAACAGAGGGACATTTTAAAGCTTAATTAAATAGTATTAAAGTGCTTTGAAATTATTTAGATGAAAGGTGCTACAGAAGAGTGAAATAGTATTATTGCCATTTTCATTTCTCTAGCAGATTTTAATAGTACTTACTTCACCCTTATGCCAGTATATTCTAGAGATCTGTCTTGGCAACAACTATATCTAGCTTCAGGTTGTGACCGGGAGATGCTAGAATACTTTGCTTAGCCAGTGCAGGCAGACTTCACTGTACATGACCTGCTCTTTTTTAAAATCAATCCTATCAACAGATGAGCTTAACCTACAACAATCTATAACGTGTTTACATTCTCTTTCCTACATTAACTAGGAAAGCTAGCATCTTCTGGACATTTATAAATATTAAATCATAGTTGATGATTTCATTAATAGTCAGAATTCTCACCGACACTGACCAAATCTACTCTGTATCAAAATTGCTACAGGAAAAACAACAACAAAACAGATCTTTGCCGAGGAATCGTCCAAATGATATTTTAAAAGTCACTATTTAAACTCACGCGTATTGCTATACAGCTTTCTAAACAGCGACTCAACCAAGCACAAAAAAATACCTCGTTCTCTAGTTAAGCTGGCCCACCCTTGCAGTAGATGCAGGCAGCTTAAAGAGCAAATACAAACACATGGCAGCAAGGGTTACCTCCACCTTGCTCTTCCACACTGACATGGAGGTGACTTGGGCTACAACTGCTGCCCACGTGCAGACAAACATGGATTGCAAGCACAGCATTAATGTGGCCCCTTTTTCCCCAGGAAAAGGCAGCAGGATACAAAGCGTCCCATGGAACAAGCCCATGAACCACCACCAGATGGAACACATGGCCATAAATGCAATAGTTTGAAGGAAAAAAAACACAAACGCCCCTCAAAATAGTAAAATAACAAGAAAAAGATGACAAGGAAAAAAAGCAAATGACTGCTTGCATCAAATCTCTAATAAATCTCTACATCACAATAAACCTATGGCAAAAAACATGATTCTGATTTTTTAACCACTGTGAATGAAAACAAGATGCAACAATTTACTAGAATCACTAACATCAAAAGGACTGTTTTATGGTCTCTTTCTATATTTGATCAACATTTCTACTTTAATTGGAAAGGCTCCGGTTATTCCACAGCACTTTCACGGTGCATAACAATACTTCAAACTGAAGTCATCCTCATTCTTCCAAAGGTTTTAAAGCCAGAACAGGATACGCTACACTTGGAGTGTCTTCCTCATATTTGAAAGACAGCATCTAAGTATGTCCTTCACAGGGTGCATTTTGTTTGTCTGTTACAGGTTAAGGCTCTTGAGGGCCTCTTGAACCTCCTCTCTCTGTTACGGGCATTTACAACTTTTCTCCACCTTCTTATTAAGTTGGTCACCTACTTTCACAACATTTGAAAAAAAAATTATTTATTTTTTTAAATCTTCTGACAGATCCGGCTAAGACTGGCCAGAAGTTCAATGAGGATTTCACAAACGTGAAAATCACGTCACACTGTGACACTGAAGTTTGGGGAATATATCTCATGGAAAACGAGAGATACAAAAATAGCAAAAAACCCTTCCACGCTTTCCAATACTTACCTATGTTTTTCACCTTCAGATAGTTGATATACAATTTTCACTTAATTTACCATCACCCTGCTCAGAATTTTAATACAACAAAAGCACATAGCACCAGTAAGTGCCATAGATCAATCTACCCAATAACCCCTAGAGTCAGGTATCAGCAGGCTAATCATAGAACCAAACCCATTTTGCAAACAAACTTCTATCTACAGGTCTCTCTCTCTCTAACATGATTGGGTTTCCTCATTTCTCGTTCTCCTTTTCTGGTTAGCTCTCAGTGTTGGTAGAAAGAGAACCTGTCCATTCTGATATTCAAAATCCTGTGCACTCTGCTAAGCCAAGGTATCCAAAATGCCTTGATAACACTTGCAAGCCTAAAAGGATTAAACTCACTGCTTAGATTACATGTATGTTTTAAGGTATTACTGACTGGCTGATCTACACTTACAGAAACCACAGAAAATTCATTCCAGTCTTTTGGTCATGGGAAACATGCCAAAATACTAGTCATCTCTCAAAGTGTAAGTTCCCATCCGTTGCAGGGTGTGATTAAACATTTAGAGAACGCTGCCTGCCATTCAGAACAGATCTCCAAGATCAGACAGTCATTCTTCACATTCATAGATATGAAAGTGCTGCTGCACACTGAGAACTTGGCTTTTGTCACTGTTAAGAGAAAAAAAAAAACACAAAACAATCGAACTACTAGAGCAGTTAATCCCTGGAAGTCCTTGTGACCACATTCCTTGACAGGTTCGATAAATATGGAAATAGTGAAAACGTTCTGACTTGTTAAACTTGCAGTCTCTTTAATACATTTCTTGGCCCCAGCACGCACAGACTGCTGACTTGGCAAGCCCAGAGGACCTTTGCTCACCTTTCTCAATAGACCCATGCTGATAAGTCTGAGTTTCCCCAAGAGTAGAACAAAGTCATGCTTATTAAAATGTTTATTCAATTCATAGAGTAGAGCAGCTCTTTCATGAGAGCAGACATCAGAGCAAGAGGAAAAAATCTATAGGAACATGTATACAACCATAGAAGATAAATTCAACTAGAATCTGAATGACTCGTTCTCTAAAACCAAACACCACTAAAATGTCTTTCAGTTTCACGGAACACTGACCTATAAAGAATACCATTTACTTGTTACACACTGATGAAAAATACTGGGTTAACATAAAGAAACCAACAGTATTAAACTTAACTCACTGTTATCATTTTTATGCTACTGTAGAATTCACTAGGCATTGGTTCATATGACAATAAACAAAGCATGTGGTAAACAGATAGCTTACAATGTTACATATCATTGAATCTGTATAAATATACATATATTTAGCAGTTTTTAGAATATTACAGTATGCATGAGTTCTGTAGTAGCTTACCTTGCCACACCTGATTTACTTTTTATACTCAGCACAAGAAAATAGATTGCTTCAGCCGCAAGAATAAAAGATAGTAATATAAAAGGTGTGGAAGAGAACTCCAGTGCCTACATACTACTGACTANGGGGGGGGGGGGAACCCACAGCATGCATTAATGCAAGTTCTGCAAACTGTGCTGTTTTTCACAAGAGGTGTCAAGATGGTTGATTGTGTCAGCCAAGCTTTCAGCTGTCCTATTTGAAAAAGAAAATACACTTTTAACCCTTATAGATTAGGTGCTTTCAGAAGGATATGATACATTCACAGTGCTTCAAAATGGAAAACTGTTTCCATCAGACAAGATTGTATTGAAGGATTATAATCTAGCCACTCCCCCAGGCAACGTCTGAAAAAACGTTTAACAAACTGAATTTACACAATTGTGTTTTGTTCTCTCATGTGCAAAAACCTTCCCAATTCAGTCTACATATCATCCCAGAACCTACATACCCCTCAATCACCATAGCTGAGATTGTAAATGTAAACCTTAATATTAATTGTTACTATAATATAAATTATAAACATAACAGATCTGGAATTCTCTCTTTAGCCAGGTAGCACTGGGGTGTGAAGCCAGTTAAACTCTACTTTAGCTATCTCCTCAAGATACACAAAATTTACCCTTGCATTCAGCCTTGCTCCCCCACAAGGAGTACAAATTTCCTTTATTCAGCAGTTTTAGACTTATATCTTGAATATTACTGCAATTATGCAAATTATTAACTACATGATATTGGCACACAATTTTGTATAAAAACTAAAATTCTATAAAAACATATTCCCAATACGGAAATTAAAGATAAGCAACTACTTTTTCAAAATACTCCACAGTATTTCTGGAAAACATTTGTTTCTAAATATAAATTTTAAGAGTTAAGCAAAAACTTCAAAACAACAAACAATCAAGGCAAAATGTTGCCTACAGAATTACCTAAATTGATATTTTTTTCTTACATATAAAAACATGAAGAGACAAGGCTGAATAACACACCACAATTTGATACTATATTCGATTCACAGGAAACCATTTAAAAACGTGTGCAATGGGAGCAAGATTGAAGGACTTCAAAGTTGAAGTTTATTCTAGTGAATAATAGTGTGCAGTGTGGTCACAGTCATGCCTGTGAAACCTATGAATAGCAGGGAGCTGTTTTTATTTTCAAAATAAATGCTTGGTTTTAATTTTGTAACCTTATTTAAAACAGCAGAGCAGAGACAAAGCAAATTTAAAGGAATCGACTACAGAGAAAATTGAAACAGGTCAGTTTATTTTCTTTACTCAAACCAATTTAAAAGCAAGATACAACCAAGGCAAGCATGCAGACGGTTATGTTCTTAAAATATGTTTTGCCCCAGTAAAACACAATTTCCGTAGCCACACAAGAGAGATGATCCCTACTATGCAAAAAGTCTATTGTCTAAACAAAAAAAGCAGTAGATGAGTAGAGAGGAAAGAAAGAAGAAAAACAGAAAAGGGGGGACTGCAGAAAGAAGAGGCTGCAAGTATCACAACCATGGAGATAACCTGATGGGCAGAAATCACATGAAGATGCTTGATATAATCTGTTCTTGTTTGGTTAAGCATCACAGTAGAAGCAACTCAGTATCAGAACACCAAAAATCAGAGGAGGTTTGTATTTAAAATTCAGGATGCTCTTTGAAATAGAAAACAAATACAGACTTCAGAAACAGTCTGTAATTATTTCTATGGCAATCAGTTATATAGAATAGCATCAAAGTAGACCACTGTTTCCAGGGAGAAGGAGACTTGATGTAATCAAAAACAAACGTCTTATTTTCATGAAAATGTTCAAACAAGTTAACAAAAATATCTACATACACATATCTTAAAATCTTCTTTTCCATATGAAAGCGTTCATGGAACTCAGAAGATAAAAGATGTTCATACACTCAACAATGAACAAATTCCAACTCTAATTCTGTGTCAAGGTGATGACATCCAAGCAGGTAAGCAGGAACAGAAAAAGTAAGTAGCTCCCCTCTGTTTTCAGTCCATCACTCACTCCCATTTACTCTCTTTCTTTCTGAGCACTGTTCTATTACAGTAACACAAAAAACATTTACATTGTAAATTTATTACGGACACAATCTCTGGTTGTGTGTTAGTGGTGACTACCTGTGACCACACTATTACAAGGAGTCAGAACAGCTAAAACTTACTTTATGTTCTGTCAAAAAATGATGGCTTATTTCAAAAGATGGAAACTACATCTACATTTCTTTTTAAAAACAGTGTTGTTTGCACTATTTATGGAAAAATTGCTAAATTTATTTAGAAAGAAAGGATTGTGACCAAGAAAGATTTACTTTACATTACTCCCGTGACTTTTTTTTTTTTTAAAAAAAAACTTGTTTACACTGTACTTTTATCATCCTTATGATATTATCAGATCCAGCGCTAGGATTACATAAAAGAACACACAAGGTTTTCAACTGAACTTTGTTTCCAGTAAGAGAAAATTTAGTAACCTGACATTCCTGGACGTGAATTTCTACGTTCAAAGGACCTGGTAGAACAGAGGCGATTCTAATAAGAGATATCCAACATTATTTGGGAGAACCATCTTTACAGAGTAAAAGAAACAAAAGTGTTCAGATTGTGTCATAAAATATATTTTTACTCATCTTAGGAGCTCCAGAAACTATCAATAGAGGTGCCAATTCCTGCCAACTATACGAGTCTTGTCTGACATAGAACTCTGTGGTATAAATTTGAAAGAGACCCACATGCTATGAAGAAGCCTGTAGAACTGAGAGAGGAAGCTTTAAAGGCCGCGTTAATACTCTCTCTTTTGACTTTCACAGAGTGGCAAGAACCTGCTGCAGAGAATTAAAAAAGAACAGCCTGGCATAGATCATAAAGGTCAGCACTGTATTTGCATAATTGTGCATCATTACTGACACGAATTTTAGGACAGCTTAAGTAATCACTGAAACATAGCATCTGAAAGCAGGCAATGGATTACATGTAAACCCAGGAGAGCAACTACTAGAACGCAAATATTTGGTCAAAGCATTAGCTGTCTACAAACAGGGTAAAAAGCAGAAGAAATACGCACATTGTGGGGCTTTTCCAATTACAACAAATAAATCTGCCAGTTCAATTTGGAAAAAGTTCAAGTAGCAATTTAAACTTTTAATAGATTGCAAAGGGACAAGGAAAAACTGGGTAAATAGAAAATTTGCCCTGCAGTTGGTGATAGCTGGTGCATAAGCCCAGTGCAAGTGCAATGCATTCCGGGTTGCTGGGGAGAAAAGAGAATGAGAGCTCTGAATTAACAATGAATAATGTAATTATTATTATATTTGTAGGAAAAGTATATCGTAGATATGGATTCCCTGGAATCTGATTATAGTATTTACTTGAATGCTAACAAAAGTATATGTGAACAAATATTCAGCAGTGCACACCATGACTAAAAAGGTACTCTCAAGCCAGCCAGCAGGACATAAGGAAATGCAAACCCAAACAAAAGCCCCAGAGAAGAGAACAAACATTGCAAAACAGCATAGTTAAATAAAAATAAACATGAAGGGTATAAAAAGATAAAGTTTAAAAACCAGAGACAAAAAAATGACAGGGCAAACCAAGACCCATACCCCAGGATGTGGCACCTATGTAAATATAGAAAACGTAAAACTCAAGCAAAGATATAGGCACTATAAAAGATTCAACTCTTTTACAATTATATTATAAAAGGCAGAAGAATATATTATGAATGCCGATGTACCCATTTTGCTCGAAAAGCAGAAAGCAGAAACCCTTTTCGTGAATGCACTGAAAGATGCTACCCATAACCTATTAATTCATCAAGTATTCAAGAACGGTCTACATGCAAATACAAAATAAGCATATTCTTAAATGAAAAAGAGACCGAAAAGAAAATAAAGTGTAAGGAAAATACAGAGCAAGG
>VXAA01003006.1:631497-699948 GCA_013399115.1 Anseranas semipalmata | reverse complement strand
CCCCCATTAATTTGAGGGCTGAGCCATACAGACTGCACAACAGAGAAAAGTTTTTGTTGTAACAAAAGTGAAAGCAATAGCCTTAGATTTACACATGCAGGGAGACACAAGTGGGTACCAAATGATTCACTGCCTTTTTTTCAATTAGAGTACGAAAAAGAGTTGTTTCTTGAGGACAGACACAAGGTGGCTGCAAGATGACACATTTCCTGCGAGGCCTACCTAAATTATGCTAGACCATTTGTAAGAACTGTGCGAACCCAAATATGCACGGATGACCTGAAGTAATACAAAATCTCTGCTTTACCTTTCCTCAGAAGTCTTTCTACAACTTCAGAGCCAATTTTGCAAGGAAAATACTTCTCCATAAAGCAAACCACCTGAAGGACAAAGAATGAGTATGGAGGAAAAAAAATAGATTTGAAGCCTGTACTGACACAGAATATTGACATTTACCCATCAAAGGAGGTATTTCCTATAGGGGCTTCAAATGCAGCACTGAAAGCTGTTCTGATGTGAAGCTATAAGACTGAGTTGCAATCTGAAATGTTTCCTAGAATAGCTCTTCAACTAGCAGAAGAAAACATGCACGTAAATACAGAAAATGTAAATGAGGCTCTAAATACACCAGTATTTTCTTCTTTTTCTCTGTGATTGTCACTTCAAAGCAAAAACAGAACACAAGTACCATCAACAATGTCCGAAACACAGCCCACATCACTCTTGCCAAGGAAACAAGCTCTAGCAAGAAGTACACTTAGTGAAGTCAAAACCATACAGTTTGCATGGTTTGGTGGATGACACAGCACAACTGTTTGATCCACACTGCTAACAAAGCTATCAGTTGGGCTGGCAAGAGTACCAGTTCAGAAGAAATAATACACTAATATTAGGTTATAGGGGCTCCATGAATACCAGGAGGATTGAGATCAAGAAGAAAAGCAATACACAGAAAAGAAGGCATGAATGGCATTTTAAATGATTAACTGGCATTAAGACCATAGTTTATTAAAAAAAGCTGTGAACTTTGCTAAAATGTCCATTGCAGAGCAGTTTGAATAATTATAAGAAATAGCACCTCATTCACATTACAGGTCATAGAAGGGAGAAACGGTTTAGTAATTAAGTGCAGTATTTTCAGCAGATATCTGAGAAAAGCCCTCAAGAACAAGAAGCAGCAGCTAGGAAAAAAGACCGAGATAAAAAGTTATGAGTGGAAGCCTGGGACTGGCCACAGAGGTGGCTGTTAGGGAGGGACAAGGGATCAGATCCTCTGCTAGTCTATACTATTAATGGGTTAAAGGGAACTATAGCAGGCTTTGACTTGTCAAAAAAAAAAAAAAAAAAGGAAAGACAAGACATTACTGAATCATCCAAGAACATAAAAGCTCCTGTGTCCTTTATAACATCAGAGCAGAATCAGACAGCAATGGCTGTATTTAACTAAATTAAGTATTGTCGCTAAGTTAATGTTCTCCGAGCCAGCAGAACCTAACACCTTACATTTGTTGACAAGTCAGTCACAAACAGGGAGGCCTTCTATCAGAGCACTAACAAACGTTTAACCTCTTCCAGTCTGGAACGTTATGCAAGCTGAAGGTTTTCGCTGCCGTAACTGCTTAAAATCACCGAAAGCAAAAGATCTGTAGATCATGTCTTAATCACCTAATCCTATTACCCAGAGGATCTTAATAGATGATAAACAGTAATTATAATGCAACAACCAAAATAGTTACAACCACCTTCACCGGCCTGCTAACTTCAGAATCAGTTATTTCTTAAGACAGCAACATAGAGGTAGAACACAGCTGTACATGGAGGAAAAATAGGCAGTTTTGCATGTGCTGTGATACAGTACATTATGTTTTCCTTCCTTTTTTAGAGCAAAATATTCCACTGTAGATAAACAAGGGGAGATGGGCAAGGAGGCAGAATGGGGAGGATGAGAGAAAATGAGGAGCAGATGAATTGCTGGGTACCCTGCAAAACAGGCTTGAGTTAGATTGACAGGACTGAAATGAACTTTTCCAGCAAGTACGTAAGACTGATGGACAGAAGGCAGCACATCCCAGCACCTGCAGTCGCAGGTGGACTTCCCTCCATGTTGCTAGCACTTCTGTGGTACAAAGATGCACAAATGTGTATTAGGGTAACACTACCATATGAGCTCAGAGGGAAAGAAAAACAAGAATACGGACGGTATATGGTTCCACTTCCTGTGACACTGCACTGATTGGTTTTATTGTGAAGTCCATTTATACAGCTGATTATGAATTCCTAGTGAACTCCGATTACTGCAATAGCAGCTGGACTACTTTGTTTCTCTTAGCACTTAACTGCACTCTTGGTTAGTGAGTGGTATATGAATGTTTATGTAACAAGTACAGGAAGATCAAACAAAAGCAGCGATTTCCTCTTAGACCTCCACCAGCACTTACATGTAACCTGCCAACACAGGACCAGTTAGTCTCCAACTTGCAGCAGCTGGGAGTAGCCAGGTTCCAGACAGCCTTAGAAAGCTGCTTTTGTACAGCCCACATCTTATTTGTTCCAACCTGATGTGACAAATCAAAGCAAACTCCCAGGACAGACGACATCTCCAAACACAGGCAATTTCCAGGCAGACAGTACGATGCAGTCCTACCGCTCAGTGTAGGATCCTGTTTGAGATCTATCAGATCTAATACTACAGGAATACCATCACTACTGAAACTCGGATCCAGTTTCCCTACACCAAAATGCATACATACAATCTTCATGCCACTGGCATCTCAAAATAAAATGCCATTCCATTATACCTTATCACACCTCCTATCCTGGATCCTTACTTTCCAAAATGATTATTTCAGAAAGTAAGGATTCAAGTCGTTGTTCTGAGGTTTACTATGTGTGTACAATATACCATGCATGATTTACTAGGCTCAGAATGGGCTGGAACAGTTTCCCCCATCATAATGCAAACAATTCAAAGAACAATTCTGAGCTAAAAGCATGAGTTATTGTCCCCAAAATCCTACTGTCAAATCTAAAGTAAGCACAAGACTTAGACTGCCACTGAATTTAGCCTGGGCTAATGCAGGTAGCAGTATGAGCAGTGAAGGATACACAAGAATGAATTTAGGATAAATAGCAACACACAGACAAATTCAGTAGTAAGTTTAGGTCAACAACAGTGCAGTTGAATGAAAACCTTGTCAACTATTTCAAAGAATAATAATGAGAAAAAAGTTTGAAAAGCCTACATTATTTCAATATCATTACCATCTGGAGAAAATAACTAAGTTGTAAAAGCTTTTAATGAACTAACTTGCACTATAAAATTATTTTGTCCTAGAAGACTTGTGCTCCAATTCTCATATATGTAACAAAGCAAAATTATTGCTTTAAGTACATGGCAAGCCTCAGCTTTAAGTTACATTATGTGACCAGTGTGCCAGTGACTGGTGAGGTGCTCTCTAAAAGGATACTTCTTTCATATTGTGTAAGTATTAGCAAAATTAAAAACTTCTGTATCCCAAAACAGAACATAGTAACAAAAAAATAGAAAATAAAAAAAATACAACTACACAACAGAAATCTGTTTTAAGAATCCTCCCCCACTTTTTCCCCCCAGACTGAGGGTTAACAATGGCTAATTAAAAATAAAGCTATTGTGTTTTTTATTTATTTTTTAATCCTCACTATGAGGTAATGAATTATCTGTGAGAAACTACAAAAGGAGCAAGTCTTGCTATGCAACATGCGTAGTTCTAGGGGCCAGCATTAATTCTAGAGGCAGGAACAACTCTTCCATCCCTTTTGTTCCCAAGGCAAAGCTGCACCTTGCATAGCTTCCAGTCTCCATCCCTTCACCTCACAATGCCTCCATCCACCTCCTGAATAAAAGAAAATCAAACTCTGGAGGATCATGAGCATTTCTGAAGTATTTTAATGATTCAAGTAGAAGAAGATCACAATGGTCTCAACACCAGGCTTCACAAGCACCACAGAGCAGAACAACTGAAAAATGCACTACTCAGCAGAGATGTTAAGTAGTACATTGATTTCTTCTTCAATCCTAAATAGTTTACCTTGTGTGCTGCAGAAGGCAGAGATGCATTCAGTCATTTAAGCTGCATTTCACTAACACTGCCTGCAAAGGCATCCATCTAAATCAAGTTCTCCTGTCCCCAACATTACAGTGCCACATCCATCACAGATGGTTTAACAGAAGTTGCTGACTACCTACAAACCTTATCCTAACAGTCACAGCTGCTACAAAATACCACTAGTTTACACCTGATGCAACGGGAGGCTGTCAAATGAAGAAATAGCTCTAACCACCTTCTTCCACAGAAAGTTCACTATATGTGCAAATTTTTCAGAAAGGGGGATACTTATTTTATTTTAGGCACTTGAGCAAGGTGCCAGAATTACAATGCTGCTTTATGCCACAAGGCTTCCGCTTAAGAGAATGCAATCTAAGTGAAAATATACGTTAGAATACTATATCTGAGAGTTTTTACACATGGGGATGTCAGTCCCCTTTACTGTCTAGGGATTCCCTTTGCAAGAATTCATTTTCAGTCCTGTAGAATGTTATTGAACTTGAACCATCTTGTTTTAATTTTCCAGGATCAGGCTTAAAAAAAAAAAAAGGCTATATAAAGACAATTACACATGTGCAGGACAGCTCTTAAGGAGAAATTACTCAACTTGTTTTCTCTTCATTCTGAAGATTGTAATCTAAGCACTGTACACTACTGAAGGCCTGTCTGGAACACCAAATTACTCTTATTTCTGAAGCCTACAGTAAGTACTTCACAGCTGCTTTGCATTCAGAATACCTCTGTACTGAAAAAGGGATTAACGCCATTTATAGATGGGGAACAAAGCCACAGAAAGTTAAAGAGCTTTGAGTGCCTGCTCTGAGCCACGCAGGATTTGATTGTTCAGTTTAATATGGCACACCATAACATGTGATTTGTTAAAAGAACAGCCTCTACTGAATGTAGTTGTAGATATGAGCACTTCACTCAATCTCACAAATCAAGCATCTAGAAAATGAGATGCAATATTAATGATCAGCTGTGAGAAATCTGCTTATAATGATTTAGTCATCCTTAAGCACACTTCCAGTTACCCCTGCAAAGGGGAATCTGATTCTCCAAGGAAGAATTCAGCTGTCTTGATTATGTATTATTTACCTCAGAAAATCAGCTTTTGCAACCAATGAGGTAATGATCTTACAAACAGTCTCCTTCAGCACAAACAGACCCATTCCCTGAACAGACTGAGGCAGGGATACCCTGTAAAATGTACATACACATTAGAGAGATTAGATTTCATAATACTAAAAGGGAAAAAAATACAGTTGCATGGAAAAGTTCAATATCCTATTCTTGACTCTGTCACACTACCCTCAATAATGCTTTGATGTATTTAAACACAATTATACATCTCCATGTTTCCACGTGGGTTCTACTAAGAATATTAAAGATTATTGTATTATTCTGATTCAATTGAGCTCATGGTCTAGGTATGAACAGCTGACTTTCAGATGGAAAGCTCTGTATTCCCTGACAACCAGTGGACAGATTTAGTCCAGGGGTTGGAGGGAGATTTGCTGTTATATTCAAGTAAATTTGTGTTCAGTAACACTTCTTTCTTTCCAGAGATACTGAAGCCATTTCCAAGCTCTTCTCATGGTGTATTTCTGGTGCAATCAATAATTAAATTTTTCCCCTTTAAAAATCTGTCAGTCAGCAAATATGGTTTACACCAGTTAAATTATTCTCCTTGTTAAAAAAAGAAAAAAGAAAAAAGAAAAAAAAACTCTTTTGCTATCTAAAGTTACCATCGTGGAACAATATAAAGAGATGTATATACATTTGCAGCAACACATTAACCAAAAACACAAGCAAAACAGGAAAGCATGTCCCTGATGAAGCACATTTGTTTCTTCTGTAATAGTGGAGAGTACTGCTTTCTAACAAACCAATTAACAAACATTCCATCTGTAATTCACAATAAAGAATATTTATGGAAGAACTACATTTGTTTGACATTTAATCAAAATTGTTTTACCTTGGTTCCAGTACAGTCTTGTTTTGGTGTTTTTTTTTTTTGTTTTTTTTTTTTTGGTGTGTTCTTTGTTTGTTGGTCTTTTTTTTATAATGTATGGACATAATTACCTTAATCAGTCCCAAATATTCCAGTAGATTCTTGAGAGTATGGATTTTTTTTAAGCTTCTGTATACATACTCATTCTTCGAGAATTAGAAGCTTCAACCCACAAAGATTTGTCTCCATTCCTACCACTGTACTTCAACACAGATTTTTCCTTCAGGCTGGTTTATGAGACCAAAGTACCAAATGCAGGACTTGAGTCACTTATGAGCACTGCAAACACACATCAGACCAATAAAGCACATTATCAAGCTCCTAACAACAACAATTCACAGAAGTTTTATGTATTTGTCTTCAATCTTAAAAAAAAAAGACAGATGAGCACAGGCCTTTATGTACAAGTAAAAACACTGACCTCATTTTACACGTGACGTATTTGACACTATTTGACATATTGCATTTGGTCTCATTGCTGACTTGATGTTCAAATCTTCTGACATTCCTGACAATGCTGGGTCTGCCACTGACTCACTTGGTAATCTTTGAAGAAGATATTTTTCCACTCCATGCTTCAGTTACCTATCCATATAATAATTTATTTCATATCAAACAGAATGTTTGCTTGAAATGTGCTTTAAGACTCTAAGATAAAATATCTTAAGCTTTCAGAATGTTTAAAGTCTTGCTTGACACATACAGCCTTCCTGTCCAAACAAGTTTTGCAAGTATTATCCCAAAATTTCACTAAGGAACAAAAATTAGGCCACAGTGTCCTGTACCTTGCGTTACCTTGTGGTGCCTCTCAGCAGATGATGCAAACAAACTCTGCTATGGCCACATGGGGATCTGAATGCTCACTTAAAAAGAATGTGGTCTTTGAGGGCTAAGAGCTTTTCCAGGTGTCTGCATAGATACATATGTTTGTTTACTGAGATTCAAGACAACCCAAATGATTGATAAAACATTTAGCATTTAGAACCTCCAATGCCAACATTTTGCAAGAAATCCTGTATTATTCTTGGTAAGAAACTGTGGCAATTGTTAAGAAAATAGTCAGGACACCTTTGTATGTCAGAATTGGAATTCTTCACAGAATGGTTCTCCCTTGTGAATTTGTCTGCACCTAGTTTAATCAACAAAATTTACAGCTGTTAACAGGTTATGCTTCCATATGCTACCCCATATAAATGTTTCTTAACCCAGACAGTAGCTGGTTCAGAGCCCAATTGCCTTAATTGGGCTTGATACAAGAAAAAGCATAACTATTTAAGTTCACCATCAAAAGAAGTAGCTGCTTTCCTCTGACTTAAGAATGTAAGCACAAGGGCAGAGGAGGTTCTACTTTGCTCACATACACAGCGTAGACAACAGCTGCAGTTTAGACTTCCTAATCTCAGTAGAAATATACTTCCCCTCATTTACGGCCAACTAATTGAGCTGGTGCTGGGTGGAGCACATTTCAGATACTTTCTACACAACTTGAGGCAATTACTGTAACCTTACTGGAATACACGCATGGTACAAAACATCTTTATAAAGGATGTTATTTCAACAAGTTAGCTTTGAATTATTTCAGAGACTTCATTTTCTGTTATTCACATTTCTCATTTCCTGCAACCTCTACCTCCCCCCTTTCAAAACAGGGAGGGAACAGACTTGCCTGGAAGAATTCCTTAATTTTTTAGGAAGGCACTTTTGCTTGAGGCCTGCTTCATTTGTCCAGTTCGTTCCACTTGGTTGTTTCAGGTTAGTTAGTTACACGGAGGGGATGTGGGGGTGTACTTTAAGTTTTTGTTTGCTTTCCATTTTGTATTAATTATTTCACATCAACTAGATCAATGAACAAGCTTATGCAAAAATATTAAAACATCTGGAATTTACTAGGATCTGGGATTAAAAATGGAAGTTTGTAGAATATATAGAAAGAAAACATTTTCAAGGTTTTTCCTTCAACTCCCTGAATAAATACATACTAAAGAGCATTCCCTGATCAGCAAGAACTTTCACATTTTTAACAGGGACATCACCAAGCTCTCTGCTGGCACTAACAATATTGCTGAAAAGTGACCTCATCCATGACACCACCAGTCCCTGAGGAATACCCAAGGGCTGTAAACACAGGATATTATTAGCAACAAGAAGTTTCATCTTTATGGAAAAATCTGTAATAAATATTTTATTTTTATTATTTTTTTAAACTAACAATGTGTACTTCAGTAGTGCACAGAAGCAGAAGAAAACCTTTGGCCTTCTATACTCTTAATCAGTGCCTAGCGAAGTAAAAACAGTGAAGCTGCCTGCTCCCTAACCCCAATGCTGAAATTAAACACACAGAAAAGGTAAAGGCTAGGGCTGGGGCAAGAGGTGGAGTGACATCTGCATTCTCAGATCATCCACTGTAAGCACTCTGGTCACAGCAGACAAGTGGCAGAGCTGCAAATATTGACTCCCAGCTAATGGCCATTTAACATGCATTCTCAGTGATTATTAGCACTTATTAAGTACTACCACTTAACCAACAAAAGTAACTTAAACTCTTAAGAAGCTTATTTACAGTTTCCACCATAATGGTAGATTATAGGGATATGAAGTATTGAGAGTCCTGCAGTGTATTCTTGTAGTTCATTTTTACTGCTTTTCTGATACTGTCTTTAGCTCCATCTCCCTACTTCTCCCTAAAGCGTATTCACACAGCTCCCCATCACACCTCAAACAGAGCTTCTGCAATTCCTGGTAAGCATTTATAGTCAGACTTTATGCTTTCCCAATCTAATGTTATTCCCAGTTTTCCTGAAGCTGCTTGACAGCTCCTTGAGGAAGGTGCTCCTGTCTAAGAAGCACTCCTCTTTTATACTCCATTCCACCAAGAGGCAGATCTTTCTTCCGGAACAATGTATTTATGACACACTCAGAAATTGGGAAAAAGTACTGAGTGACAGAGGGAACAACCCCAACATCTTAGCAGGGCACAATCTCCCCAAAATAATAATAGTAACCATTAGTAATAATTAGTAAATTAGTAAATAGTAACCAATTAGTAAATAGTAACCAATAATAATAAAGTAACCATTTCAGTAAAATAACAAACATCTGGTACAACTTAAAGGGGAGATCTGGAGCAATCTTGTGAGGTCCTCTACAGGTTAAAATAGTTTTGACATGCATCCAACCCCTGAATCTAGAATCAGCCTAGCTATGATACTATTATCAATATCTCATCTTTCTAAGCTAATTTTCAGATTTAATATAAAAATAGTAATTTCCCTCTCTACTTATTGTGAATAAGTTATATGGATAAACATGGCTCTGAATACATGGCCAGGCTGTAGGTTGGCTTGTCTACTGCCAAACTCTAAAACAATCCTTTCTTCAAACACATTTCCTCAAACTCCAACCACCTGAGTTTCTACTTTACAACATTTGCTAGCAGGTATAAGGCCCACTGTACATACCTATTAATTTTCTGCAAGCAGGCATAGAATTTGAATGGGCTAGATCCTGTGTCCAATGGGGAGGAAATAAAGTGAAAGAGCAGATTAAAAGTAAATCCCCTGGAAGTATCTGGGGATATAAATACTTAAGTGCAAAGGAGCATTAAGATAAATGGATCTGAGACTTCCTCCACACTAAAAAGGAAGCCTTATTTACAAAATCATCTATGGTAAACATGAAGCAAGTGCTATGTAACTGCTCACGCATGGATCATCCCCCTTGACACTTCTGAGACCAGGAATTAAGACACCTGTTATCACACCTATTGTGTTTTGGCATGTTCATCATTATTTAGAATGCATGGTCTGGCTCAGTAAGGGTAGCCTGTGAAATTGTACATTTAAACTGGATAGCAGAGCTCTGGAGCTGCTGGAGTTTAATGCTGGAGTTTAAGACTTTCCTGTCAGTATTTTCCCTTTCTATGCACACAACACTCTTGCATGCACACAACACTAACGTGACCATCCAAAAAGACAACTTTTTCCCCAACATACTACTTTTCTCCCCAAATTTAAAAAAAAAAAAATCAGCAGGTAATTTTTTTATTATTATTATTATTCTACCCCACAGTTTTCTCTCCTCCGTTTTTTAAACTGAGGTGGTTTTGTAGCATATAATCAAGACATTTGTATATTAATGTATTTTACATTTTCACATTACTTGCATACCCTGAGCAAATGCTGTAGACCACAACAGTTCAATCTTTCTTTAACACAATGGACAGCAAAGCGAGTTATTCATTGGACATATTCAGGTTTTAAGTGTCCTACCACTGACCATTTTGCACACTGGCCATATCTGCTTCTCATCACTGTTTTACTTCATTCAAACTTACTGACAATAATGTAACTTTTTGTTTCTTAACAAGTGTAACAAATACACCAACATAAGAAACACGAACATCCAATCTTCTCTTACTAATGCTTTCAAAACAAATTATGGCCACATATATGGAAAAAAGAAACAAAACTGCAAAAGACATCTAGCTTATTTATCTGTAGAAAAGAACAGCCAGGATGCATTTATCATGTGCTCATGTATCATACACCAATACATCGAGGACACACATTCACCTTGGAGCTAAGCCTAAATCTGCAGTCCAAGCATGCCTGCTATCATCAGGATTGTAATTTATTCTGATAGTCTCCATTTCAGACTTTGTAGTATGTCCTAGCTTACTAGGACAAAAGAAAGTAAAAAGCAGTAAAGACATTCCTTGGTCTCCAAAATTAGCAAGAACACTACCCTTTCCTTATCAGGAACTCCACAATTTACAAATACAATATATCCCAACAACCTAAGATTCCCAGGAGCAGTAGCTTCAAACATTTTGCACATTTTTAACTGACATAGCTCTTAACAGAAGAGACAAACCTTGATATCAAATGCTTGGAAGCAGCCATGCCAAAGGCTTGAACAAAGTGAAAATGAAAGAAAATGAAGCCTCAGTTGTCTTGAATAGCCATGTAGCCCAAGCCAAAGAAATCCAAAGTCTTCCTCCAATATAACCAAACCTAGCCATCAGGAATAAGAAAATTTGATTAAGAAACAACTGGAGAGTTCAAAAAGGAAGCGGGAAAAAAAAGAACGGGTTTTATATTGCTCTAGTTTGTTTGGTTAACAATTGCTAACAAACTGCAGAAACTCGAATTAAAATTTATTTCTTGAGTAAAAGAAGTTGAGATGAACGGGGGAGCATGAAAAACCAGCTGCCCTAGGTCACCTATACACATCAAGGGATAAGGAACACAAACACTGTCTAGGTGAGAAGTCTCCAAGCTTAAACTGGTGATGGACAGTTTTACTCAGAACCAGACAATCCATACACAAACAGCTAAGTAATTTATAATTTAATTTACAAAAGATCATCAAGGCAGTCATCAGCACACTGTATTATCAATGCGCCAGGAACGGAAGTAGTAATTACAAAGCCTACTTAAGATGCATGAGGTCTTCCTTTAAATACAGCCAATGTTTGCAGAGTATTTTCATCACCAGGTAAGTCACCTCAACAATTTGTTCAGAAAAGGTATCAGCAAAAATATGCAGGAATCAATTTAAGTGTTTATGCAACACTGGTAGCATCGCCTATGTTTAAACATTTCTTAAAGAACTGGCAGGAAACTGAAGACAGAATAATCTGTCAACTGAACTTGAGCAGAAAAAGTTAAAATAGTTTTCATCAGAGGACTACCATTTTCTGTATCATTTCTCTTCTTCCAACTCTTCTCAAGAAACAGAAGCTATATCAGGCTTTTCTTCTAAAAACAAGCTACTACCCAAATACTCCCTCCTTCATATTTCAAAATTATCCCATTCTGCCAGCATACACACAGCAACATTTAAAAGCAAACACATGAAAATGTGAAGCTCATAATTCTGAAATGAACATTCAGGTAAGCATCCTGATCTTCAGAGCTGTTGAGCTTCTGCTCAGACCAGTGAGACTTGCTGGTGCAAAACACTTCTGACAACACGTTAGTTTTAATACCTTGGAGTTGCTGTTCTAGGAGCAACCAAGTTTGAAAACTTTTGAAAAACCATCTCTCCATAGCCAAGGTTATCTTAAAGTTAGACTGGTTTCCAGAGTAAATTCCCTAATAAGTGTTCTCTCTCAAGTGTTGTCTTTACAGAAAAGTTCTGCTTTTCAATCCTCCCTTATCTTTTGGCTTTTTTTCCTCTCATGCTTTCTGTGCACAAGCCCACCTGCCAGCACTTGCAGCGATTAATTTACAAGGGGATTAAAAAAAAAAAAAGCATGTGTGGGAGTGGAGTTTTCTTCATTCTTCCTGATGCTTTATTTTGGAAAAAGTACAGTTGTTTCAGTGTTGGGGAGGAGGAAAGGTCTTTATATAGCAGTATTACATTTAGCAAATGTTTTGCAGAAGTAATTCTCCACTTTGGCCTTGCAGATGTTCATTTAACAAAAAAGATTTTTTTAAAAAAAAAAATCCATTCATTTGAAGAACAAATCTGAAAAAAAGAGCTCATTACCCTTAGTCTCCTTTTGGTGTCAGAGTCAGTTTAAGCTAGCTCAGGTGTCCTGAAATTACACTAACAGAATGTAATGCAATTCGTGCTTGTTGACACATCTACAACTTCTTCCAATACCCCAACTCTAAGGGCTTCCAAACTACTGTTTTAAAATAATGCTGAAGTGTAGTAAGTAAACAACTTCATTAAAGAAGTCAGGCACTATACAGACATCAACTCATACTCACATACATCTGTTGTTCTACAGATCAAGGCTGAATCTTCCAAAATGCCTGCATCTCCCATTATTTCTCCAACTCGAGACAAGTAGGCGCTCAGCAGCGTCACCAGTAAAAGATCCTTCCACAGCATTCCTTTGATGCAGTACAGCAGTTACCTCAATCCAACTCTTTTTTTTTTTTAATGGATTTAGCACACAGTAAGAACAACAATCACAGCAACAGATATTTGTCTCCTACTTAGAGCTTTAAAGGACATCACAGATGTGCTGAGTTTATTCAAAACTATAGTGTCAGCAATTCTGAAACAACGCTATAACTATCAGACAAAATGGCTACCTCATTAGGCACAGTGACTGAAAGATACTTAAAATCAAAAAGGACAGACCTCCATGTTAGTTCTGAGTTCAACAGTGACAGAGAGTACAATTTTAATAAAAAAAAGTGAGCACCACAAACTTGTCAATACAAAGATGTTAACAGCTGAGTCAGTGACAGTTTAACACCAAAACCCAGGCCTCTCTGACACCATTCACTTAATTATTTTCTTTATTGTAAGTCTTTAGACTTTAAAACAGCTTGAACTTGGGGGAGCTTCTGTTTTCTGTCGTTTGACAACTCATAACCTACAGGGCTGTTTCATTTAGAATAAAATGTTAGAAAAGTGATCAACAGTAAATCACTGCTCTGTGCACTTAAAAAGCTCATAAAGTGAAGAGTTGGAAAGCAGAGACGATTTGTGTAAAAATAGAGGGGAGGAGATGATTTGCTGCTTGTGGCACAGGCCTGTAAGTTAATACATCTGGGTTCCATTCCACACATCAGATGAGAATACCACCATGTGCTTCACAGAAGTGAAAGGAGGTTTTATTCATCAGCATTTGTAAAACATTTTGAGATCCCAAGATAAAATATTTTAGCAAAACAGAAATTATTATTAGAGCATTACTTTACTTTGTAAAGTATTTCATGGAGCAAATCAACAGTTTAATAAAATAAAGCACCCTTCTCCCTTGAAGGCTCTGTGAAAACTGATTAGCATTTTCATACTTCCATGCTAAAAAGTCAGGTTACCAAAACAACAGAGGTGGATACATAAATATCAGCATCTTGATTTTCTGAGCAGAGAACACACAAACTTCAAGTGGGGCACAGACTCAGCCTCTTAATTCAACAACTGACCTTAAATATTTAGATTTGAAAATGCCAGCCTCACTAAAGTGCTTACAAATTCAAGAACGACACTCCCAGAGCCTCTCAGCAAGTGTTCCTCTTAATGCAAGATCAGAAACTGCTCTACAATGTGAATGCTAACCAAAAAGAAACTTGCCTGCAGCTTATCCCAAATACTGTAACGACTCAACACTCAAATAGCAAATTACATTTGTCTTTCAACCTATCTCATCTATTTTTAAACAGGCCTACAAGTCAATCCCTCTCCATATCACCCTTTCTACACTGGCAGTAGAGTTCAGTCCTGATACTCTTCCTCCAAAGTCCCACGCAGATAAAATTAAAAGCTTGACAGTACAGTAACACTATTAAAACACCAAACTGTTCCTGACACCACATCTCAGCCCTACTGATCCTAGCTCTCATTATTTGCACATCCTATGACCAGAGAAGCGAGATGTCCTTCCTAACATCCTCTTAAGATGATCCTGAGCTTCAGAAAGTGTACTGGGTCTTGCTGGGAAAGAGTTAACTTTCTTCACAGCAGCCTGTATGGTGCTGTGCTTTAGGATTGTGACCAGAACAGTGTTTATAACACACTGGTGTTTTAACTATTGCTGAACAGTGCTTACACAGCACCAAGGCCGCCTCTGCTTGTCACTCTACCCCCACAGTGAGTAGGGCAAGAGGCTGGGGTGGGACACAGCTGGGACAACTGACTTGAATTGACCAAAGAGATATTCCACACTAGATAGCATCAGACATGCTCAGCAATAACGCTCAGGGTGGTGGTGGTGGAGATAGCTGTTGCTCGGAGGCTGCCTGGGCGTTAGCCTGCTGGTGGGATGTGGTGAGTGACTGCCTCTGCATTACTTTTTTTTTTTCCTGCTCCCCACCCATTAAACTGTCTTTGTCTGGACCCCTGAGGTTATTTTGGTTTTGCTCTTCCAGTTCTCTCTCCCATCCCGCTGAGGGGGGAGTGAGCAGGCAGCTCAGAACGTCACCAGCAAAAGCCACAGAATAAATATATTTTATTGGTCAGTGTCAGAGAAATATCACATTTTGCGTTCAACTGACCTTAAAAGACTAAGAAATAACTCTCCTCTCTCAACTTGAAGACACTGAATAGCTACTCGCATACAAAGACAGACTACTGCCCTCATTGCATTGCTTCCAAGCTTGACCCAAAGCTGGTTCATAAATGGAAATATCAGCAGATTTTGAACCGGGTCCTCCAGAACCTGAAGTTCACAGACAAGTTCACAAACAAAGAGAACTGTTGGGTTGCATTGCATACTCACGACCAAAAAAAAAAGTAGTAGTTCTATACAGACCTTAACCTGCTTATATTTTCTAAGCAAATTTTTACAACATTTTTCCTGCTTTCCCACAGAACTACCAAGCAGAATGTAAATTTTGAACAATACAGACGTCAAAAGGGATCCTGCTAATAGGGTTACTTCAATTGTAAATTTTTGCTGTTAGAGCAGTCTGAAAACTATTCATTCTTGTAACTGTTCAAGGTAAGAAAAATCCTGTTTTGCACCTGATATTTTTAGTAAGACAATGAAGATCTGTTATTTCTGCCTGCAAGTCACCCTGTTACAAAAGTATTCATTTAAACACTACAATTGCAGTCAGCTGGGTTTTGGGAAAGTGATATGGACGCTGTTCTAGTTTGCACATCAATGAAAAAATCCCGTGCTCTGCTTTCTGAAGCTCGACTTAGACAGGGCAAGAGAAAATGAAATCTAGTTGTCTATTCAGAGTCTACAACACTAGTTTGAGGGGAAAAAAATACCCTTCAGTTTCTTAAGTGGACACATCTGCCTCCACAATCACCAAAACAAATATGAAATATTAGTTTCACTGCAATCAAACAAATGTTATTTAAGTTAGGGATTATATTCTGTGTTTAAGCTATTATAAAGACACAGTTAAGTTTTATGCAAAGGAAGTCTAAAACCACTAGCAGGCTTATAAACATTGCTGAAAACTAAAGATTTAGGAAAATCCAGAAAGAAATTAAAAACACTTTGCTGATAATTGCCTTGAATAGATGTGTGTACTCCCATCTACGAAAAACAGCAGATGCAAATAAATGGAAAAGGAAGTTACAGGGTCTGAAAGTGCTACAGAAAGAAATTTTGGGTTAAGTATTGACTGAAAGTGACTCTGGCATATTGGCAAAGAAACTGTTTGTCTGTGATTCTGCTGGCACTCGGAGAAGGGAAACTTGGTACACCATTCATAACTCAACAAGTAAACGTCAAAAAATTTCTCTATCAGTTTCTTCTCATATGCATTAATCTACAAGAATCCATGTTTTTGGCTTTAAAAGTTCATTTTTTGTCTTTGAATTTCAATTCAAACTGAAATTTACACACTTATTCTAACTCCCTTTTAGAAGAATTTAATCTACTCTCAGACAAGGTCAGGCAGTGCTACCTATCTGCAACCTAAAAATTGATTTCCAAGTTAATGGAAAAGTGAGCTTAATATATCATTACATCAGTAAGTACACAAATAATTTGATAAACAACACTTCAATGCATCAGTATTCGGAAGGGACACTGGTAACTAACCAACACACAATGGAGCGAGATTTAACAGAAGACAAAGTAAGGAATAATCCCACCCCCCGAAAAGTACTGGTTACATTACTGGTTTAAGAGGCAAGGTAAGAGATATGTAGATACAATCTGCGTCCAAAAATATCATCCCTGAATTCCTGCAGAGACTTCAATGGAATTATGAACAGTCACCAAAAAAATTACAGTTTTGATTTCTGATATGTTTACAGTCTTGTTAATGTTAAATATTTAGTTATTCAGGAAAACGTTTGCAAAACACCACATTTTGCAAGTGTTGTTAACAAAGCCGATAGCTTTGAAATAAGCCTACTATAACACCTTGCTCTTCGTCCATCAGAATTACTTTTACATTGAGATTCTTCCATAGTCTGCAAAGCCTAATGATAAACGAATTAAAGATGCTGCTTCTACCCAAACTGAAGTAGGCAAACCCAGTAAACAAACTCAAATCCTCATTTCTGTCATAACAGGTGCACTAACAACATCAGCATTCCTTTTCCCCCTTTTACAGAGTAAAGGTACATAATTCTTTTTCTAGTACATATTAAGACTTTTGTTCTGCACTAACAGCTAACTTTCCAACATAGCCAGGTCACCACTACTACTTTGCTGCTCATCTCCTTTACCTCTACCATTTACTTCTATCATCAGGAGTCACTCTAGGATTTCTTCAGTTTTGGAAATGACTGATCCAAGCCATCTTCCCCTCCCCACTTCATGTGGTTTTCTTTCAGAACATTTGGGGATACAGACAGCAGACAGGATCCCATGTGAGAAGACACGGATGCATTTCAGGAAAGGGAAGCACAATACAACGTGGCAGACCAAGACCCAGCTTTCTAAGGCAGCACCCCCAACTAGCATTCAAATCCTTTACGATGGGTCAGCATCCAAGGTATATATGCAGACATTAACCAGTTTCCCGGGGACTTAGCATTTTCCTTCCGAGCCCTTTCTGACTATCTGACGAGTAACAGCCACTATTTTTCGTTACATAAGTGGCCAAACATCGCATTTATTTAAGAAGCTAAATCATTTCATTTCCTGAGTACAAGGTAGTATTTCAAAGACTTCTCATACCTTCCTTCTCCCTTTCATTAAAAACACAACTTAAACATCAAAAAAGCTACATTTAATTCATGTTAAGACTGCGTAACCACCTGACAATTGTCCAGGAAATTCAAAGTTTAAAAGAAGATTCACTCTCAATCAACAGTTTTAGGAGGGTTTTATTTTTCTTTCCCATCACAGCAAGAACTAGGTGGTGCCAGTGATTCCTTTCCCAACTTAGCTTACATCCATTAAAAAAACAAAAACAAAAAACAAACAAAAATACGTGTAAAAGCATTAAAGCACATAACTGTAAACAGTCCACAAAAAAGTAAACCATAAGAGGGAAATACTATGGCAAACTGCAGCATATCATTCAAAAGAGCAAGACCAGAGCTCAGCTTTCGGGTGGTTCTAACTGAGCCAAGCACAGACATTTCAATACACACCAAATGCTGACTCTGACCACACGGCCATTTATCACATTAGATACTCTCAGTAAAATCTACTGCTGATTAAAAAGGTCTTCTAGGGACTATTTCAAACAATACGAAACTTATCATGAAGCCATTTGCAAACGGGCAGTTTGTTCATAGTAATGTCAGGATTTGTTTTGGGACCATGGTATCATGACATGCATGACTTGTCTATCTTTATGACAAGAGAATAGACATAGGATTTTGCTCAGCTACCATTCCCTATACGCAGGGATGTAGAATAGAGAAATTGCATTTAAGACTGGATAATGAACCACAACTCAAAGAATTCCAGCAATTGAGAAATGTGTCATTTCCTTCTCCAAGTTACTGTCTGTATCACATGCTCCCCTGTGAGAAAATCTAAGGTAGCCACCACTTCATTTGGAATTAGACATAAGAAGTCTCAAAAGAATAAAGTGGAAGCATTTTCTGGACGCCCCAGAAATTGCATAATGTCATCCTGGGAGGATGCAAAGAGTTCCAGACAGCCGTGTTACAGATGTTCAGGATATTGCCAGTGTTTGAACTTTGTGTGCGGGCAGGGGAGGAGGGGAAAGGGGGAAGCACCTTAAAAGGAACAGATACACGTACCACAGTAGTAAAACACAGCTATATCTTAGTTCACTCTCATGCCATCACAGACTGATTCAGAAAACCTTTGGTGAAGGACCACCAGAGCCTCCTCTCCATCCACTGTAGCCATGACGAGCCAAGATAGTGATGTAAATTGTTCTGCCATTTACAAGAAAAATGCCTTAGACAAGGACATGTGAAACCCTGGCTGAATGAAGTTTTGGTTAAGATGAGAAGATTTGATATTCAGAAATTCCTTTCTGTATTTGAGACATCTGGATCTTATCATTAAGGATATATTCTCAGGGTGGAAAATGCATAAGGGAGGCTGTCAGAGAGCTTGCATCTTTCCCACCCCTCTATTTAAGGTGACAACAAAGAAGGGTATAATTGCTGAGGACTGCAGAAGGCACCACACAGTGACGCTGACTCAAGAAGCTAACGATGAGTTACAAGGCAATAAGACCGCAGACAGATATTACATCTTACACTAGTATAAATGTATTTTAATTGGATTAATTCCTCAAATATTCTAAAGATCAGAGGGGCACGATAAAGTTGCAGAGGTCCTCCTTAAAGGGAAGCCTTTCCCCTAAACTGTCTCCCAGCTTTTACTGTGAACAGCATTTTATTCCATGATTTTGTTGGCACTAAACATTCAAGAGAATGAGCTCACCTTCCCACTTTTGGGAAATTGGGAGATGCATTAAGCATGGTTCTTTACACATTTCATGGATTAAGGACTTGCAAACATCTTCCTCGGATGTTAAGTTATCCAACTGAGTAGGGGATCCAAGAGTCTCATCATTTCCTGAAACTGCCTTAGCATTCGTGAAGTAATACTGAATTCCAATGAACTTGAAACACCATTTTAGGACAAAGAATATCTTTCAGGCAGGCTGCTAACATGAAGCAGAATAGGCAAGCTGTGCTGGACTGAAGCAACATGTGTCTCTATAACCTCTTGCGGGCAGGTGACAGCGCTGTGCCCTTAATGGAGACGAGCCTTGTTCTGTCCATAGCCCAAGCCGACCAGAACACGGCTCCACGTCCAAGCTAACAAATGCTCCTCACTAAACTATCAAAAAGATAAATTACCCTACGTTCATTTCTAAAATGACACTTAATTAAAAGTTTTTCATTTAAACATACTAAGATACTGAACCATGCACAGATACGGGGCCTGCTAAACTCCTCATCTATCTAAAATATAGACGTATATTCCATATGCTTCTCCTTTTGCCAAGCTGGCTACAAGCATAACTCCGTAGCACCGTAAGGATCACACGACATGAACTGCTCATTATTTAATACCTGTACTGCTCTGGGACCCTCTGACACTTTCTGCTTTCAAAGCTAAAGGCTTAAAGCCAGTACTGCAAACTTTCTGGTGGGAACATTTCTGGAATAAATCATTTCATATGGCACTAGTCCTCACTGAGGCAATAAAACACAGCTCCCTGATTTCCTCTGACTAAGACTAAGTTCATCCTTATTTGTGATCATGAAGAAAGTACACATCTGCAAGAGTTCAATATTACATACACTGCTTTTACCTGAGGGCTAATTAAGATGGTTTAAAATGCTTCATCTACTGTTCTGTAACATTTTCCTTTTACCAGGTCCATGTCATCTACTTACCTATATATCTGGTTGAGCAACTACAGAAACATGCAGTTCAAGTCTGTATGAGGTTTTACAGCAGTGAAAAGGACAATAGTAACTTCTGAGTCATTAATCCGATGTTCTTAGGGTCACCTAAAGCTTCTTAACAGTTTAGGAGTTATGCTTTAGAACTGGAGACACACTTCCATTATATTTATTGTGCCTGGTTGCCAATGGCATCATGCCCGTTTCAACTCCATCCACACTACACACTTTCCTCCCTATCCCCTTCAGCAGAAGGCTTAAGCCAGTCTTACAAAGGATAACTGTACAGAAAGATATTGCTTGTGTTGTTTTATTGAAATCGTTTGCTCAACATTCACGCTATGGAGTAGAGTTTACAACACAAAATGGAAACAGAAAAACAAGCATCACCATCATATTCCAAAGCATGTACCAGCACTTTCATAAGCATCATCAGTAAAAGTCTAACATGCTTATTTTTAGACATATTTTGAAATACAGAATATTAAGTTGGTTAGCTGTTAAGGTACAGCTGTTATAACAGCAAACCCCAAACCCTGTCTTGATCATGTTTATTTAAATTATACTTTTATTTACATACCTTGTATTTAGTATGCAAATGCCAAAACAGTAATATAACTGATGTCAAACAAATGTATCTAACGTCAGTTTTCTTAGTACTACATTCACCTACATTATCTGTTCTGAACCAGACAAAACAACCTGTTGGTCTGAATGGGCCACAAACAGTTTAATCTGGAAACTAGAAGAAGGCTATCTTACATCCATTTCTATGTATTAACATATGTTAGAGAGTGGTGAAGAAACAATTCTTTAGGGGGAGGAGTGGAGACCATAGTGAAGGCTATAAAAATTTTTTGGAAAAAAAAAAAGACTAAAATATTTCTACCAGCGCAAACTGAAAGAACATCAGTCTCTCGGGTCCCCCTAGCACCATCTAAAGATTTGTTACCTGAACGTGAGTCTTCTTTCTATGAAAATAAATCCAAGAAAAGAAGAGCTAGATGCAAACACACGATACCGAAAGCCTTGAGACAAAAAAGGGGAAAAGGTTTTATATAAGAAATAAAACTTGAAAAACAATGGTGAGTGAAATCAAGCCAGTCAGGGTGACCTTGTACTTCATTATTGTAGCAAACGATTATAAATCTTGTAGTAGCTTATGACTGTAGCTCCTAACTTCATAGTACTGAATAATAAAGGACAGAGACACAATGGTTAGATAAAACTGAAAGAGCAATATCCAACAACAACCACAGAAGTCTGTGCAGAAGTAGTGATCCTTTGAAATTTCCATTAGAATGTATAGACTCAGTGTAAGATAGTCACTTAGAAGCCTCTTTACCTCTACAAAATTCAAGAAGATGGATTCTGTTCTCTACCCCTTTTAGCAGGCATGCATTTTGCTCTTTTATCTTAACTTCTTCACAGATATATCTTATGCAACTGTACTCCAAATTTGGTGAGCTGCTATTAACATTTGAAAATCAAGTACTTTCTCAAATTATATTACCGTTTCCAATTTTGTTAACAATGTTATTTTGAAAATTAAAACTACTGGTATCTTGTGTACAGTTCCAGACTTTCATAGGAATACGTGTGTTCAGCGTAATAAAAAGTCAAGTCAATAATTATATATACATATCATTTTATATATAGATATATATATATATGCATATATATATATATATATATAATGATATGCATTTACTGTATATCATTAATTTTCATCCTGCTAATTTAATCCAAGACATTCAACAACTTAGTGTCTATGGGTATCGAGTACAGATATGTCAAAATCGGAGGAAGCTCCTGGGCAGAGAGTAACTCTACAAACCTCCTGAAATACACTTAACATTATATGCTGTTTTCATTTGTATTAGATGGGAGGGTAACAGTCTGCTGAGGTAGGAACAAGGAGTCAAATTCATTGTTTGCTAAGATAGTTCAGATTCTGTGATGAAAATTGCAATAATCACTTTGTATATTTACAGTATTTTACATGGCAAAGTCATGACAAAACCTCAGCACCATAGCGAGGCCAAGACCCAACAAGAGAAAACTAAGGTGTGGTTCCTATTAACATGGATGTAGCTGTGTCACTAACAAACAGCACATTAAGCCAGTGGTGTGTCTCAGTAAAAATCAGACAGACTTGGGAAGCAAGGAAATGCCTTTGCTTTAATACAGTTCATATAACCATTGGTACACGTAACATCACACCCTATACAGCACCATGTACACAAAAAAAGTGCCCAAAGGATAACTGTGCTGCACAAGCACGACAGTCATTTTGTTGCTTCAGGTCCTAAACAAGCCCAGCAAGTTCTGTGGGGCTGGTAAATTCTGCATTGTAGCAGAAGTGCGTGCATAAGGGCATGCAAAGCTTGCTTTAAGAGCTATTTATTAAGAGCAAATTCTAGTAAATTAAGAATGCAGTAAACTACTCACACCATTCTTCCTATTCCTTCGGTTGCCTGGGCTGCTTTAAGATTTCCACAAAAGACTAAAAGGAATTCGTGTTTCTAATTCTCTTCCAGCCACCTCACCCTAATTTGACATTTCAGTAGTCCCACTGAGTCCCTGATATGGAAGAACCACCCCAATCTCTTTTATAAATTGTGCAGTACACACAGTCACAGAAGGATGAAAAGCAACAGGCAGCCATCATAACCATGCTTCAGTGGAGATTAAAAGCAAGGAATGGTATCCAAACTGGCAAAATTCAGCATAAACTGGTCAACTAACCTCTATCACAGCAGATTGGTTCTCTGTGATACTGTTCTAGCTGATAGGCTGATGTTTTTAAAAAGGGAAAAGAAACATTTATTTTGAAAAATGATTCACAAGCACAACTGCAAGACTTTCACAGATGGATCAGAAATAAGTAATGTTCAGAACTTATTTGCAACATTATCAGAACTTGAATCTAGGGTGCTGAGGGGTCAACAAGACATTTCATACCTTTATAATCTCACAACTGATGTGCACCTTGTAACCAGATTACCCACATTACATTGATGAGTTTAAAAACAGTTTTCCTTTACTTCAGCGTTCATAAAATACTTAAATGTCAGTTGAATATATGCTTGTTGCAATAAATAAAAGCCTCAGATTACAATCAAGCAACTATCTCAAAGTAAAACACAATCACTACAATCTAAGCTTCATGTTATCAGGTCCTGTTATTTTAGCAAAGAATTAGAAAGCTTTTTCAACAATCAAATATTATTTAAACGGTCTGGTACCATGTACAGCAAAGCTTTAATATCCTTGCTCTTTTGCTTTGCTGCTGAAAGGTGCAGATTGTACTCAGAGCTGAAGAAAAGGCACACTGCCCTGTAACTCCAGTGCAGGTCATGATACTTAAGCCTTCCCCCCTTCCAAACTTGGTGCAATATTCCCATTTTACTTTTTAATATCCTACTTTTATATAGACTAAAGGTCACACATTTGTCTTGGGCACGCATTTTTCCATTCCTACAATCTTCAGATTATTTCGTATTAAAAAAAGCACGTGGATTATCACCATGCTCTCTCTCAAACAGTATTTTGAAGAGACTGAATACTGATGCTAAGCACCCAAACACGCATTTTAAGTATTAAGGACACTTGATTTTTTATTTTTTTTATATTTTTTTTTTTTATATTTTTTTTTACATGATGAGCACTTACAACCTTTTTGTAACTTACAAAGAGGCCAAGAAAGTTACGTTAAGAGAGATCTCTCTGGACAGACCACTGTTCACTCACTGTTATTCTCTATGAAAGCCATCCTGCTACGTGAAATTCTCAAACTTGCAACACCCATTAGTCAAACATAGCAAAGTACCACTTAAACATTCAGGAAGCCAGTGATGTTTACTTTGAGGTTCACCTTCAAATGAATACAGAATCCATACACCATTTATTCTGGTTATCTTTGTTATGAAACATTTTCAGGGTTTAGCCCACTGGGCATGTTGAAATCATAAATCATCTTCAGCTACACAAAAACAAACCTCACTCAGATTCAAATGCCTACAGGGAAAATAGCATCTACCCAAAGCAGCACAGCTTTTTGTACATTCCTTTCAGTTTTAATCCTTCGCCAATTCGGCTTTAGTATCTGTAAATTCCACATCTCTGACAAGTAAATACACACCACACACACCCTTCATGTCTCCTTCACAAACCTTCCCAACAGTCAGCCAGTCTTTATCGGTTGAATATTAAAGGCTCAGAGAACTTGACAAAATACTGAAAGATCTGCTTTGTAGTGAAAGTGGACGAGGGGAAAATATAGTGTCTTTTTATTATTGTTCTGAAATCTCCCTTCGGTATTTGCATTTCAAAACAAAAAGAGCATATGGTATGTAAAAATGAAAACAGCGTTTCCATTGTCTTCTATTTCTTCTCCATTTACTAGCTGATGTCTAACTAGATTTAGAGCAAAATGCTGTCATTCCATTAAAGTCTAGGGGGAATGACATGCATCTCTCTGCCTCGGGTTTCAAATACTTAGACTCTCTGGAACCACAGCTTCAATCTGCAGCAGGATGCAGATGAAAGCAAGTGGAGTTTAATTCAATTTACCATCTGAAGATCTTTCAGATGAGACTAAAAAGACAAGTTTCCTCTACTCTGACTGGACAACAGTCTCATGGCATTTCTAATGAAATCAACAGATGTGACCAAATCAGTTATATTTTTTTGCACATTATTTGACTGCTGTCTCATCTCAGAGAGATGACTGCACTACCATGACTGTTTAGCACGTCTATCACCTGACCCATATATTTGTAGCTAAGATCAAATAGGTGGAGAAAATCTGCTTGCTTTTGCCAATTGACTTCAACAGGTTAATAATATTTGTGTGCTAGTGAAGACAAGCACCTTCGCAATAGCATCCTTCATTAGTAGAAAAGTTCCTCCTTAAATGACACTGACTGAGGTACCCATGCAAGGCTTGATAAAGAAGCCAGTATTACCAAAATAAGTGTGATCTATTTGTCACAAACAGTACTTCTGTTGTTGTAGCACAAAGCACATCTATTCAAAGACACCATGCATTTAATAAAGTGGAGAAAACAAACTCCCTTTCCCTAAGTACTAAGCTTCTAAAAACTCACATAAACAACTAGTTCCCCACCAACATGGCTTCACTAGTGATACACACCACCTGAAGAAGGAAAAGTATATTACAGAACCTAAGCTAATAAATTTTGTTGAATAGCACAGGATTCATTCCAAAGTGGCCAGACCCAGCAAGAGCAAAGGGTAGAAAATTGTGCTACTAGCATGGAATATTGGCCAGAACCAGGCCTGGGAAAAAGCACAAGAAATGCACAAAAAGTGAGGCTTTGCTACCATGAAAAGGGAGCCACTGAGCAATTCCCATTTCCTCACACCAGCTCTTCCAACATTTCTGCTCAAGAGGCTCTCATTTCCATCCCCTGAATCTTAGAATTATTCAGCTTAAGTGAAAGCTTCATTTGAAGTTCAGTTTAAGGTTTGCTCTTCCTCTCAATTCAGAATGACCTCCTCCCCCCAACCCCCTCGAATCAACTGCTGTGTCCTCCACTAATTAATCAAGCTTTGCACTTCATTTGCATGGAGCTAAGAAAAGCTATGAAAGCTAAACTAAGAAAGTCCAGTTCTGGGCCCCTCAGTTCAAGAGGAACTGCTTGAGAGAGTCCAGCACAGAGCCACAAAGATGATTAAGGGAGTGGAGCATCTCCCTTATGAGGAGAGGCTGAGGGAGCTGCGTCTCTTCAGCTTGGAGAAGAGGAGACTGAGGGGTGACCTCATTAATGTTTATAAATATGTAAAGAGGGAGTGTCAGGAGGATGGAGCCAGGCCCTTCTCAGTGACATCCAACGATAACACAAGGGGCAATGGGTGCAAGCTGGAACATAGGAGGTTCCACTTAAATACGAGAAGAAACTTCTTCATGGTGAGGTGACGGAGCCCTGGAACAGACTGCCCAGAGAGGTTGTGGAGTCTCCTTCTCTGGAGGCATTCAAAACCCACCTGGACACATTCCTGTGTGACCTGATCTAGGTGTTCCTGCTCCAGCAGGGGGATTGACTAGATGATCTTTCAAGGTCCCTTCCAATCCCTAACATTCTGTGATTCTGTGTGAAAGTCACAAAGCAAAAAGTTCTAGAAGCTATCAATCTCATACAAAAAGTAGCACACTTGTATTGTTCTCAGCAAGTCAGAAAAGGGAAGGTCTCTGTCTTAAAATGACAAAAAAAAAATCAAAATAAAAGCCTCAAATGGATTACGGTCAAGCAAGTATCTCAATGTAAAGCACAATCACTACAACCTAAGCTTCAGGGTCATGTTATCAGGTGCTGTTATTTTAGCAAAGGATGAGGAAGCTTTTTCAACAATCAAACTATGAGTTAAAGGATCAGATACCATCTACAGCAAAATATTTTGCTTTTATTCAAAAGATAAGATTTAAGGCAAAGCAGAGCAGAAATGTCTTGCACCATGAAAAACTGGGAGACCACCCACTCCTACCTTCCTCCTGTCTTAAGCCTTACCCCACTCAGCTCTCAGACACCATCATATACACTCAGCTACTCGCACTATAATTCATATTTCAAATTACCAATCACAGATACTGGGAAAGCCTCAGCTCAATAATTACTTCCCTCCAAGTTCTCCTACAACCTGCAGGACTGAAATTCTTTGAAAGTAGCAGCAAAGCTTCACTTGCATTAGACAGGTCTTACGAGATTCCTTGGGAAGTAAGAGCCTGAAATATTCTATAACAAACCATCATTTCCATATGCTAGATGTGGAGAGGTAAATTTTTATGCCTATTTTAGAGCTTTTCAAACATGATTTTGTTTGCTTTTTAACCAAGTTGAGCAATTTTACTACAGCGTCAACTGTTGGGAACTACCATCATAAGAATGGCTTTGATGTAAATGACTTAAATCCCAATTAAGCAGTTAAGAGTAAGCACCAAAACTGTTGAAACAGATGCACGTATTCTGCTTGGTGGACATCATAAATAACAGTTTAATGGAAAATACAGCCTACCATTTGTGAAAAATAAAACATGGTAAGAAATCTAAGCATTCCAAGTCTGTATTCTTGGTAGTTATTACCTACTTTTCTGCTGCTTTTCAAATCTCAAGAAAAGTCAGTTTCATCACTGAAAACTCTGTCCTAACCACTACAGACAAGCTCTCTCTCTCTCTCAAAAACAAATAAACAAACATACCTAAGTTGAAGACAAGGAACATACAAACACTTATATGATTTAACGTGCATACTCATATTACAAAAGTATTGGCTATGTGGTTCTCTCCAGCTGTTTCTCAGGTACATCTTCATTACATTTGGTTTGCTTGCCTAAGGGCCGTAACAACTTGGAGTTTCACCATTTGAAGGAGAAAAACATACCTGGTATATTTTAACCTAACATACTACTGTACCATGAAGTCACATAAAACTCAACCTGAATCAGACTCTTCAGTGAAATTATCAAAGCTGAGACACAACAGAGAGTAAACACCAATTATGAAAGTCAGAGTCCACTACATTCGAGAAAAACTCTGACAATCCCTTCCTGTTTTGTCAATTCAAAATGGGACAGATGTAACCAGATAAGCAAATTACATTAAAGAAACGCACAGATCCAATTTTCACCTTGCAGTGCTGCTCTTAAAGTAAACAGCAACTAGCCAGAGTCCACAAATAAAGCAGAGCCCTAGAGGAAGTCCCCTCCCATTCACCTACAAGCACTTCCACTGGCCACACGGTGGCTGCACTGTGGATTCTCAGGGGCTGTAACAACACAGGAAACACAAAGGAGGGAATATTTAAAAGCTAACAGGGATGTATACATAGCAGTAGGAAGCAAAAAAAAAAAAATCCTCATTGATGAAAGCGTCATAGAAAACTCAGCAGCAGTCTTATTCACTTGAAGAAAAAAAAAAAAAAGACTGGTTGCCAAAAAGAAATCACAACTAACTACAGCATATATCCATAAACATTTTTGTCCACTGAACTGTATCAGAAGCTCCAAACATTTTCTGCTTATTTATAAAATACAAAAGGGCACGTATGCACTCAGAGATAACAAAAGTTTCATAGTAACATAGCTTACATTAATTACCAAAAGAAAAAAATACTCCTAGAAGCAAAGTTCAAATCCCGGTAATGTCAATATAAAGTTTTATTTTTCCAAAGCAGATAGACCAGGTTCCTATGCCATTTACCACACTTGCCCAGCAGCTTTTTGGCAGGAAATGTTTTTGGATAAGACTTTAAAACCCAAAGTCCTATTTATTTCATGTTGATATTAATGTTTTCATGACTTTTCTTCAAGAAATCATGGTTGGCCTGATGTCTCTGACTTCAATTGCCATTCTCCTCCTGAAGCTGATAGTTTCTTTCCATCAAAGAGGACCTGCCCAATGACCACAGACTCTACTTACCAAAATCTGCTAGAAAAATACAGATCATTCATCAATAATACAATCACTGTAGACTTTGACACCTTCAACATCTATGTTGCAGATGCACAAGGGTATTTTCACAAACTGTATCACAAAAGCAACATGGTGATAAACCTAAACATAGAATACATTAATGTAGGAAATGGAGATTCACATGCCACAGCAGAAATTAAAAATAAAGAAGTTTTTTTTTTTTAATAACAGCTAAAAATAGACAGTTTATCCAGCAAGGCAGAGAAGTGCAGCAAGCCTATTCCAACTGGCAACAGCTGCAAAGAAGGTAACTCTTCCAATAAATGAGAAGTCACGTGGGAGAACAAGGAGTGGGACTGATTCATAGTGAAGGAGATGCCACACAGATGCCTGAGGCAGATTTCTAAAAGTTACAACAATTCTCAGCTCAGTTCTAGAGTGAGTGGAAAGTTGTTGGAAATGTCTGAGGACAAAGAAAGTAGGTGGAGAGGGCAAGGAGAGAATGGAGAAGAGAGGATGGGAGAGGTGGAAAAAATCCCAGCAAAAAATACAATGCAGGAGTGACAGCCAAAATCTTCCCGCAACAAAATACAAAACAGAAAGCATAAACAAGACTCTGCATCTCCTCTACAAGCTAAGAAGGAAAGTAGTTAAGCAATATACTGTGGCAGGTTGTTGATTCAAATCTTAAAATTTAAATTGAGAGACTAGATCAAAGGAAGATTAATTAAAACAAAAATCAAGTACAGGGTGTGCAATTCCTCTCCTTAATTACTTCAACTGTAAACCCCAGGGCTTCACTAAGTACTTCACTTTCAAATTTCCAGATTAGCTCACTTCTTCCACAGCTGAGCTGTTCCAAAGGCAGCAGCAAAGGGATGGAATTAAAATGAAATGCCTGTGAGTTCCAGCATAGTCTATGTGGGCTTTCTCCAACTGGCAAAGCAAAAAGGTACCTCCTGCTGGGGAATCTCAATCAAATGGGAAAAAAAGCTGGCCTTTTGGAAGAAAAAGCACTTTAACTAAACTGACTAGCTGCTAAAGGGACTTAGTTACTCTCTAACCTGAAGGGAGCATCCTGAATTAGGGACAGATGCAGCTACAATATCTGGGTACTAGTCACGGGATGAAGACACCATGCTAGTAGGAAGCTATAATCATTTAAGCCTTCAAATAAAGTTACCAACACTTTTCTCTTAGTTTTTACTTTTCTGTGCAGTACATTTCTGTATAATCAGAAAGAGTTGTACTGAAAGATGAAACTCGCTGGCAAATACTCAAGCCAAGATAAGCCAAAGGGTAAGCTCCCTGCAAAGTCATGCTGATCAAACTTAATTGCAGGTAACACCTGTTTAACACACATTTCTCCAAATTTAGTTGCAACCCCCCTAAGCATTAGTAAAGCATATATAAATACTTCTAATCTATTTTACAAAACTTGGCTAAACAAGATGAAAGACACTAGAGGACAGAGGATTCTGACTGTGAGTAAACATGCTGTTCTAGCCTTCAAACACTTCTATGAACCTGCAATCGGCGGTGATACAATGACATAGGAAGAAGAACTTAAGTTCCAGGGTTCAAGTCCGATTGTGTCCTTATTAAAATAAGAGATCAGCAGAAAGGCCAGAGGATGAATCATGAGCTAAGTCTGACTATACCTTCTTAACTCAGCAATAAACATCAGCGCTGAATCACAGTGACAGGATATTATTATGAGGAAGTCTGTATTGCCGCTTCAGCTTTCAGGACTGTCAATACTCGGTCTCCTGCTAGTACTGAAAACGTGGAGAACAAGTAAATGACCAAATAGTACTGTCCACGGGTATGGCACTGAACACCACATGAAGTAACCACTTCAGAATACTCTCAAAAATCATGTGTTTACATTTTGATTAGCAAAACTACTGGCACACTCTCAGCCTTGGTTGTCAGGCTCAGCCAGAGCAAGGAATGCAGTACTTAAACTACTCTGATAAGATGATATTGCTAGAAATCCACTTTGTTAGCAGGTTTTACCCTTCCCCTGCTATCTGGGTCACATTGCAAATGGTCAGATAGGGCAAGCAAGACTAGAAAGAAGTGAAGAAATCTTATTAGAGAATATGCTGTAAACAACAGATTACAAAACCAAAAGGAACACTGGTAATGTGTTTAAGGGGAATCTGCCATTCAATATTTATGATTCAGGCTGATCATGTCTTGCTCATTTGTCATCTTAAAAAATGCTACAATTTGAGAGAGAGGCTTCTTGTACTGAAAAAAAAAAATGCATCTTTTACTCTCTTCCAGGTATATCTAGCTGAAAGCAAAAGCTTTGAAGCTGTCTTCCAGTAAAATATGCCTGTTTCTACAAACAGGTAACTTCGTAACCAAGTTTGGCTTTATTTCCAACATCGTAAAACAAATGACTCAAGTGCCATCTGCTGTGTCTGCACTCAAGTGCAGTATTTCCACAGACAACAAATGGAAGTTAGCACCAAAAAATCATGCAGAAATAACAAATCAATTTTATGCCACACTTGATACCATACGTTCAAGTACTGTCCTCCATGAAGATTAGCACACATGCTACACTGAGTAGACTGAAGTCACCTTTGATGTATGGAATACAAGTTAATGTAACAATCTAAGGTAGATCTTCAATTTATAATTAAATAAAACCAAAAGTGAGCCTGTTTCTCTCTCATCTTGATTATGCTTTTACAATACCCTGTTAACTTCCACGAGATCAAGGAAATCAGACATGGAAAAGCTTATAGCAAACACCAGAAAAATAGCATTTTCCAATAGCCACCAGATAACTGTAGTGGAAATAACACTGCATTCTGCTACGCAAGGGTTTGGAATTGGTATCTCAAAAAATCCTGGATTAGCAAATCTTGTCTTTTAATTGTATTGCTTTATCAGGACTGAGTTCCAACACTTCTCTTGAAGGAAAGTTTCTTACAGAAGAACACAAGCAGAATATTATAGGAAAAATACAACTTAGGAGTTAGTTAAAGCTGTGTGTTATGCAACTATCTCATATATTATCTGCTATTTCATGATATATAGAACTATGCATCAAAATTGCTTTGCTTCACCATTCAAAAAAAAAACAAAACATGAAGAGACAGGTGTCCTTGCAATGCTGTAAAGTTTGCTGGTGGATTCCATGGTGGACTCATGGAAACTCACCCCCTTTTTTTCTCCAAGCCCCTCAACACTCATCAAAAGGTAAGATTTTGGGCTGGAATTACTACCACATGCATTATTAACTGCAGACCATGGGAGCAGTTTTGCAGAGATGTTGGGGGGTGGGAGGGGGAAGGCAGCAAATCAGCTTCTAATACTTGCTTACTCCGCTGTAAGTGCAGCCATGTGGGTAGCAAACGAAACAAGGTCGAGGCCACAGAACTATAACCTCCCTCCGCAAACACAGCTCCATTCACCTGCAACAGATGCATAAAACAAACAGAAGAGGCCTCTCCTCTAACGCGAATGTTGCTCTTTCCAAAACAGCTCCCTCTCCAGCTCCACTGGCATATAGAGAAGAATGATGCACAATCCTCTAAAATCAGAATAGCCACTCCATCACCATCGCTACAGTGAACCACAAACACCCAAAGACTTTTCCAGCAGAATCCAAACCCACAGCAGATGGGAGTCTGTATTCAAATGCCATCCATGTTTCAGCATTCCTTTGAACATGGATTTTTAGTTCAAGCTTATACATGGTTATCAAGTAACAGGGAGAATTCATCCAGACTAATAAAATATAAAATGGTGCCTCCCACTTATTGGTTCCAAAATAAACACCACAATCAGCATGTGTGATTAAATTAAACTTCATATCCAAACTAAACACCATGTCATGCACACAATGCAGGGTTTAAAATACCACAAATATTCTGAAGGGGTCACAGGGTACACAAAGGCAAACAAGACCAATTTACAGCAGGAAATTTGGCAGAGGCATGAAGGGGGTCGAGGACTTGCTATTTTGGAGGAAAACTAGTACAATATGGCACACACCTGGTTCTCCTTCAGCACTGATTGTCACTGTATGTGAAAATGTACACAGCTAGGAGGAGGTTCTGCACGGATCTCAAAAGCAAATTACCCTCCTGTACTTCAATGTCTGTTTGTAAAAGCACCACTATGAATATTCAAGTGTTCAGTCTGAGCTGACAACAACCTTTTCCCCTATCAGCTGTGTTTTGGATTTCACGCTCACTGCCAGAGGGCTCACAGCTGGGAATTACATATAGGTCATGTGAAAAACTCTTTATGTACTTCAGATCTCAGGTCTTATTCAGCAATAGAGGGTAATATTTCAGACCATTTTCCAACTGTCTCATCTTTAACTGAGCTCAACTCACGAAGATAAGCTATGATGCAACTAAAAGAATCATTGATGCCAGGCCAGTTCCTCCTCACCCGCATTCCCCCAAACTGCACAACACTTGCCTAAAGCACTTCCCATTCTTCCATTTCCAGGCTCTTGCATAGTCCCACCAAGGTGGCCTAAGCCTGATAGGTAAAAGTTGTTGTAGTTCTAGGTCTGATTTCACAAGATGCTCTGGCAGTATATATCCTGCCTGGCCTGCACAACTTCAGTACTCCCGGGCCAGTCTTTTCATGATTCTGCCAACATAGCTCAAATTTGATTTATAAGAAATTATCTGTCACTTCCAGTTCTGAACTTCTGAGCATTACAACCTAACAGTTTCCAATTATAAAGGCTGGAAAGAACGGAGAACGACAGTGTTCACATATCCAGGGAGAAAACGATCAAAACTGTCACTTCAGTATCCGAGCTTCCCATTTCTGCCAAGCAACAGGCCAAAAGCCAATTTGAACTTTGTAAAATAAAGCTCCTTTCCCGTTCGGGTGATGAAAAGGCACCACCTTGTGGTTGCTGCTCTGGGAGAAAGGCTTCAACTGACGGAAAAAAATCTAGTACAGCCAATTCCCAATTCTGTCAATAGGAATTTCAAAGGTTTGTGTAATGAAAAAATTATCACTAATTAACAAATATCAGAGCTTATTTCAGCTACCAAAGCATTTTGCCTAACAAAAGTGGACAACTGAAGCTTTATTATATTTCATCCCAAAGTGAATGTTGAAGTTCTTCTAAAACTAAGCCAGCTATGCAAAGTCCTAAAGTAGGGAGTTTTGCTTGTAACGTGCAACAATAAAATTCTCCATTATTGCACCTATATTTGTCATCATATCATTTTTCCATAAGCAATAGCCAAACAGTCACAGCCAAAAGTCAATTCAATCAGGTACTGTGTAAACGCACATCCCACCACCTTTGTCTGAAATAAAATACACAAAGCTGTTATAGGATGGTTCATTGGAAGTTAGAATAAGAATATTGTACTTACTTCAGTTAGTGAAAAAACAATATTTGCCACAAATAGAGTCCTTCATCTACAGACCTTTTCATTAAAGGTTCTTTTTCCTTTGCATGTTAAACTTGGGCCAGGGGAGGTACCAGGCAACACAGCTATGAAAATAATCCAGATGACTTCTAGTTCAGTGTCTGGCTACCAGGAAATATGTCCTCCTATCAAAACGCTGTAACCACATTCTAAGGTTGATGCAATACAAAATAATTAGCAATGTACTGATAGAATACAAAATAACAAAATACACTTCAGAAAAATCTATGTAGCCAGTATTCAGAAAGAACAGAAAGCAGAAAATGCCTGCAATTTCTCTTTTAAAAGTTAGTCAACTCCTTAATATATCATCTCCATATTCCACCAACACTGCCAGAGTGTTTATGCAATCTATATAGTATGAGTAACCAATAAAACCCACAAGAATATAAAATGTGTTTGCATTTCTTGAAAATGTTTCTATCATTAATACTTTCATGCAAATACTATTTTTCAATGTCTAAAACGAAGAAAAACTGTATTGCAATGACATATAGCACTGGGATTTAGTTCTGTCTTCAACTTCTGATGACTCAAAGTCAGTTCTTGTGGCTTCAGTATAATTAAAGATCCTGCTTGAAATGATTTGCTTGTAAATCATCTACCTGCCATACTTGCATTTCATTATATTCATACAGAAAATAAATCTTAGTAGAATTAATACATTTAAGTTTATTTTTTAACCCATACAGCTGAAAAACACATCTGTTATCCAATTAGTACACTCTAGTGCGAGGGACAAATAAACCACTGCCTGATGTTCAGTAGCAGTACTCTGCAGACTTAAATAACATTACCTCCTTCTTCTAAACATTCTCAGTAGTTTATTCCCCCCACAGCAGAGTCCACTGCATTGTTCCAATAAAATGCTCGTGCATCGGCACCATAAATAGAACAAACTGAATATGACAGGATAAGATTAGTCTTCAAGGTCTCAAAAGACTGGATAAATACTTGAGGGGAAAAAAAGGGGGGGGGGTTCAATTCAAGAATGGATAACCACAAGCTGCTACACGAACAACCATGAAAAAAATAAAGACTTGTGAGAAATGCAGGTGTTCTTTACAAAAAATTGTATAGGGACTATAGTGGAATACAAGCAAACAAGTCAAGATGCAAGGATATTGCATTCAGGTGAAAAATTATTCAGGAAAAAAACAGTAGGAGATCACTTTCAAGATGGATCAGTTCTCCACTTCAATTCACTATACGGCTGCACAAACGTTTCTGTGAGAACAAAAACGGTGTGAGAGGGAGAGAGAATGTGTGTGTATATATACACATATATATATAAATTAAAAAACAGCTTTGTTGAAGAGTTTAAAGTGAAATTTCACCTTCAATCACAAATACAAAATATTAGCGACTAAGTTTGATGAGTACAGTCTGAATTCAGCCACCCACGTTTTCATTCCAACTGACCAAGACCACATGGTTTTGTTTGCTTCAGAAAACATATAAAATCTGAGAAATTCAACAGTGACTAAATAAGCACTGTAAGTTTACTGCATATTCAGACTGCTGTTGTAAAGAATGTGGCTAACAGCTCTTCAGCCTTCAACAGATGAGACAAAAGATATACCAAAGGGGAGTGGGAAAAAACAGAAGACCAGCAGGAAAGTAACACAGAGCAGTATAACTAACTTATACCACCACCTTCTTCACCATTTCCAAGGCCAACTCAGTCCTGATATTGAAAGTAGATTTAACATTGCGATGTACGACAAATGTTAGATTTTAAGGTGAATTCTTATCACCTTTAGAGAGGCAAGAAGAGAAAGGAACAAAGCAATGAAAGAAGAAATAACAAACGCCCTCAAAACAGGACTCAGTTTGGAGATCTCTCTGTAACTGCTCCTGAGGTACATACTGCAGCAAAAGAAAAAGAAAACTTCTTGAGTAAGACAGATGTTCTCAGCTGCTTCACACAACAGACAAAACACCAAGGATACATTACAACCATGGTGATGACTGCAAAGAACTCAAGAGAGGCTTCAACAGTGTCAGTTTTCACTTCCAATTGCTTTAAAATGTGATGCAGGAAGGGGGAGGAGTGTTAGCTTTCTGCTTTCATTTTAGGAGCATCAAAATAAACTACCAGCTGCCCACTCTGCAGAACATCTTACTTCCCAATGTTTAGCAAAAAATTCTGTTGTCTTTATTCTTACATCAGAACTTCCACATGCCTTCTCTAAGACAGAGGATCCCAAAGAAAAATAAAAAACATTAATGCCAAATGATCAGCAGATCAGTACTGCGCACCTTACTAGATCACTTGTGTGCAAAGGGATGCAAATGTCCCCAGGCATTTGGTGTCTTACAGTATATTACAAAACTGCAATTTAAATATAAAAGAAATTTTCAGGTATGACACTTCTAGAGAAACTAGGAAAGCCTAATGCTTCTGCTCATCAGTAACTCTACAGACTCCAAACCAAATTAGGCAAAGTTCACAGGGAGAGATGCTTTATTTTATTGGACCAACTGACAGGCAGGCTTTCCCAAGCCTGTCTTCAGGTTTTAGTGAAGAGCTCTCCCTTTTTCTGACTGTATCAATTCAACTAATAAAAGACTTCCAACACCACTCCCTACCAATCTTTCTTTACTTTATCTTTACCTCATCACAGTTGCAACAACTCCAAAATAAGAAGCAGACTTACTGAAGCTAAGTAAAAAAGCGGTGGTAATTAAAATATTCTGAGGTCCTAGACTGTGCCAGTACACAAGTTATTGTAAACTTTGGCACTGATATAATACAACAATGTAATTCCATCTATAGTTTCTGACAGAAGTACATGACAGTGATCGAGTTCATGTGTATTTTTAGAGCTCAACAATGCAACCTGTCTGATGACTTGTATCACTTATGCCACAGCATCATGAACCATGCATCTTCCCCTGGTAACACAAAGTCTATCTTGAGTTTTTCTCTTCATATACAACTAAGCTTAGGGATGAAAGGCAACAAATCATTAGCTAGGGAATAGAGATGGGACCTGAAGCCAAATCTAAATCGTATTTTGCCTAAAATATGCCAATGACTTTTATAAGACATCTTAAAAGTCAGGTATTCAACTACTAGAAAGAAAACAGTTTGCTATGCCAAGATAGTCAGTGTTGTCTATCCTTTGCATAGTGACTGGGGTAACATGACTGATTGTTCTCAATTACCCAGCATTTCTTCAGACTTTCTCTGTATCAGAGGAACATTGGAACTACAAAAATATCAAAGTTACATTCAACAGAATCAGTAAGAGTGTCTGTACGACATGCACCTGCTTCAGGTCTGGCTAAAAGTTCTTATGTTTTCTGCCCAAAACTCCAGAAAGCTCTACAACTTTGGCCAGGTTCATGTTTTTGAGCAGTACCTAACAATACAGCCTGAATGAATGCTAACTCCAAACAAGCTAATGACATTTACAGAGATTGTACTCCAGAAACAACAATTTAAGCCTTGTAAATGGTATTGCTATATAAGCTCTCCTTTCCTGGCTATTTGCAGATCTACCCTGTTTAGCATCTCCCTACATTTGGAAGGCCCTAGGAAAAAAGCCGCAGTTAAGTCATCATACCAGAAATTCATGACACGTTCACCAGTATGCGAACCTTCCCTCTAGCATCCAGAGGAAGGATTCAATTGCAGTGACCAAGAAGAAACATTACAGTCTTCTGCACAAATTGTCCTTGAGAGGATAAATAAATCACTACTATTGCTACTCAATTACTCCTTTAGAAGGAACTGCAAAGCCAGCTTCTAACTACATTTAAAACAGAACTGTTTGCCTAGGGGCAAATTAGGGCACCTAAAAACAAGTATTAAAAGACATTCTTTCAAACTAACCCCACTGAGGAACACCCCAACATCAGCAAAACAAGACATTATGGCAACTGAGCTACAAGCTTAGTAACAGACTGGTCTACCCTCCCTCTACAACAATGTCTGGTAACAGCTGGCTCTAGGCATGAAAATGACAAGCTTTGGAAATGAATGGAAACATAATTTGTTATTTCAACAGCCACTATATTAAACTGGTGAGAGGTTCAACATGTTAGTGGTCCAGTCAGAGGTAAGTGACTGGACTGAATGCAGGTGGGACAGTCAAGTGTTCAAAATGCAATTTATTTCCTACCACTGTGTTTTACAAGACAGCAAAGATTTCATTACATCGTATCAGCATAAATAATGCTATTCTAGGACAAAGAACCTTACAAGTATACATAAATATTACTTTACCATTTCAAATTTCAAATTTATGCTAACAGATTTTATCTGGCACCAAAAAATGGGAGAGAAAGCAGGTACGAATCATAAGTTACTGACTGTGGCCTTGGGAATTTGACAGTAGTGAAATTTTAAAAAGTGCATATACACATACACACATACACACACAAGGATACTGGACCACACAAATACTTCTAGAAACCTTGCATATCCAACCAGTACAAAACTATACCGGTGTAGCAATAATTTTTAAGTGTTATTATCCTGCCGCTGTTCAGTATCATGCACAAAGTAGTCCCACAGTGTACATAGATGATACTTTCTACATAGATAGGTATTTTACTACAAACAGTATTCATCTTCATCCACATTTTAATGGAAAGAGGAAAAAAACCAAATCCACGCATGCTATCCACAGACACATTCATTTCAAACCAGACCTCTCTAAGGGCCTTACCTTCTGATCAAATCAGCAACTATAATTTTCACAAAAATGTTCTTAAAAATAGAACTAGAAAAGTACAGAACTACAACAACTATATGCAGAATTTGTAATGAGATTAAACAAACCAGCATTACTTCAAACAACTGTTGCAACCAATGTCATTAAAACAAAAGAACTAACAGAGGAAAACGCCACAGGCCAAGTAAGTTAAATCAACATCACAGAATTTCACCTAGAACTGAACTTACAGTCTTGGACAATTTAGTAAGTTCTCTGTAAAGTCTCCCCTTACCAGTAGACAAAAAACAGGAGCTGGAGATAACTACATTTTACAGATTTGTATAGCAACAGCTGCAAAAACTTGGCTAATGATTTAGCCATAACATGCTGACAGATGGATATGAAACTATTAATGATGAAGGAATGCAAGCATGTTATGAACTGTACCAGCTATTTTATGGATCGTTATACATTTCATTCTGAATTTTAGCATAGGAAAAAATACAGTGGTTTGAAAATCTACTATTCAGCATAGTTTCTGACCTCAGCTATAATTCATTATGCATGGATATATTACAACTCCAAATATACCACACTATAGTGCATTTTAAAACCAGAACATGCAGACTAAAACCAGAATGCTGACCTAATGCTGCAAAAAAAACCCTACACAATGCAACTATAGGCTGTATGCAGCCAGGGATTTGCTCCCTTGTAGTCAAAGTACAAAGCATTGTAATAATGGTATGCAACAAAATCCTTCCTAGAGCTGTAGAAAGTCTAAAAGGATGCTTCAAGCACCTAATGCTCTTTCTTTTCTTGTTCACAGGCATCACCTGGTTAGCATTTTTACTCATTCCTACCCTTTTTACTGAAGATGCAGTTTTACATTCAAAATCTGCACTGCTGCCAGAACCCACGCATTCCTGCCCCTCCTTTCTGCCTACATTAGTGCCTGTTCAGCTGCACAACAATTGCCCACTACATTTTTTTCCTGCATTACTGTTCAGCCGGATTACGTCCTTGTTCTTGCTCATCAGCAAGTATGAACCAGTTGCAAACTCTATACTGCACTGAATTACAAGGCAGGTAGGAAGGGAAAAAGCATGTATTGTTCTGTTTTCCCTACTTCACCTCTGACAGTGGTTGACCACCTCTTGATTTTTGACTACTCAAACTTTCTGTAATGCAAGCTCGGTTAACCTGCCACCCACGTGCTACTTGTGATTTTCACAAATAATATATTCTGCTTCCAGCTTTTATCTGGTGGCCTTCTTTCCCAAGGGCAACTTCAGAACGGGCTGCAGGTCAGTGGGTTTTCCAGGCAGCAGCTTCACCACATTGCCAGCTCCTCTCTTCTGTGTATCTCTTCACCTAATAAAAAGGAAGCCCAGCAGTAAGCGCTGCTGCCAACCCCAAAACAGTATCTCTAGCCAGTAACAATACCCTTTACTATTAGCAACTTGCTCTATGAAAACATGACAAGGAGGAGGAGCAGGCTTCACAAACTGTTTCAGCAGCGTCTGCCTGCTTCTAGAAGCCTCATCTTCAGGGGCCTCACAGAACCAAAGTAGGGTATATCTGTTCCAACACACAGTATACTAGTTCTGTGCATACGTTCTATATGTACTAAGGCCTTCTCAGAAACTTCGTACCCACTACCCATGATTGCCCAGGCATGACTGCTTCCATCACAACATCAGGAAGGGCCATGACAGAGCTCTTCCATGCAACCATAGAAAGTTATATGATCCCAACACAAACCAGCCTTAGGCAGCTGGTGTGTATAACCCCTAGGAAATCCCACGACAGTGCATATTCAGAAGATTTTTTTGGTTAAGAGCTTTCCCCACAAACAATTTATGGCAAACTGATGTTAATTAGTCAATTCCTTCCCAAACAAGGTCTTCACTATCAAGCTAGAAAATCATACAGAAAAGGACATATCACTAAAAGAACTGAACAAGCTCCTGTACAGTTCCTAGGGAATTGAGAGAATTTGCTAGAGACATGAGGGAACAGTTCTTAGATGTCAATCCAAAACCCCTCCAGACTGACCTGAGGTTTGTTAGAATAAGGCATTGTTTCAGGACAATAACAGAAGGCAAGGGACTGAATTAAAAAAGCCACATCAGTGTGTCATACCCAGCTTACTTTTCACTGCATGTTCTCACACAAATACTGGAAGAAAAAAAACCATACATATGTTAATGCACAAATTCAAGACTGAAAGAGAAACAGACACACAGCACTATATCAAACTTCTTATTATCCAATTATAGCTTGCTGGTGTTGTTCATAGGCTTTTCAGAGAAATAACTTTAGTGTGGCACTTAGACTGCCAGCATCTGAAGCTGGTTTGTTTTAACCAACACCTTGAGAAATAATGTACTTGCAGCACCAGTATGTCCTTGTACCCATAAGCAAGCCCCCATGTTCCCTAGGAAGACTTCTACGAAGCTTCAAAAAGCATCTAAGTAGTAAGCAGTTTTAAAGCTATCTTCCTCTACAAGAAGTAAGAGTTTCAGTTGCATGGAAAAGCAGCGTTTAGTTCATGTTTTAGAGGTGATTTTGCTAACCAGCACGTCATGGAAAACAATTCTGGAGCCTGCCAAGAATCCAGTCAAGACCTCCGATATCACTGAAGAGCAAAGCAATCTCTGCCTCAGGTCAAAAGTATGAGATAAGATAAATTAAAAAAAAAAAAAGTATGGAAAATATTGTAATCTGAAGACAAAAATTCACATTCTGGGTGGACAATGCAGCTCATCCAAATCAGAGTATCAAAAAGGTTAGCAGAGTAATGAGGGGAGGGGAGAGGGGAGAAGAGGTATTGTCTTACTGTAATTCAGATTTAGCCTCACCAACAAAAAAACAACACTTCATTGCACTCATTCATGTAATTCACTCCTTTCTAATTAAAGCTCTGCAGGTGGACTTCTCAGCCTTATTTAACAAAAAACCCCAATTTTATTTACCTAGAATGTTACAACTATATGCTACTATATAGTACTATATTCTTAAATAAGATATATCTATGCATTTTAGCGAGAACCAACATGCCAGTTTTGATGAGGTTACTAAAATCATGTAGATTCTCACTGGAATCTGTATTTGGAATGAGACTCCCTCAATTGGATTACAGTGAACTTTTGACAAATGAATTAAGATATTCATTGAAGTTGCAGATATTTATGTGGATTTATTCACCCTAATTTTTATTTAAAGAAGGAAAATCATCATTTCAACAGCGAACAATGATACAAAACATACATGTTCTCAATAGAGAAGATGGAATCTTCCTGTAGAAAAATCATTAATGAGTTACTCAGGAGACCCCAAGCTATAGCTCACAGATTCCAATTCCACCACAAAACAGAGGAGGGAAACCAGAGCAAAATCCACAACTCTTCTAACGCACAAGAGCCTTAACAACAGAAGAGAAAGTGCAGGCTGAAAAGCCTGTCCCATTAACCTAGATGCTCCTATTTCCAAGGCAGCACAGGATCATCAAACATCTAGCTGTAATAGCTTGGTCTGGTTGTCCGTTATTACCATCCAAATCCTCAGTATGTGGAAAGTGAGGAAATTCTGCAGACTCTGAAATAAAACATCTTCTCTAGTTAACAGCAGCAAGCAGACTGCATCATGAAGCTTCCAGGTCATACTTCAGGAAAAAGCAGCCCCAGCAGTGCACCAGTTGCATACAAATGCAATATTCTCAAAGCTGTCCTGTAGACTTAAAGAGGAAAACAATACAGTCATCTACTACTCTGTTCAAACAAATACAATTTTAACTCTTGGTCTCTGGGCACATTTGTAATTTTAACAGCCACATGCATTGCTCTGTCTTCATTTCCTCTCATCCCCATCCCTTTTCACCTCAGGGTCTGGTACAATTTTATTTAGGAGCAACAATTGCAGAGGAAGTCCTATTTATTCTCAGGAGCCCTGGGGCTGAGTAACCATAAAGCAAACAAACTCTAGGATATCTGGAAACCAAACCACTAATTAATCTATACTGAGCTCATACAGGTAAGGTTTTTCCAACAACTTGTAATCTAGTCAACTGTTCTTTGTATTGCTATCCTGTCTGGAGACTAGAATCCCTTTCTTTTACACATTATGCAAATACAGAAATATTTCTAGAGAACCTATGGTTTACATAAAACCAAAAGGGCAATAGGAAGGCGGCACAAGGCAATATGCAAGAAGAATATACAAAACATAAGCACTTCTCTGCAGAGTCAAATAGATCACTAGCCTAAAGGTTCTGGCAATTTTTCACACAGTGAAAACAGTACATCTTAGCAAATCTTGGCGAATCCTAAACTCCCAATAAAAGGCATAAAAGCCGTTCAGTACAATTACTTTAGTTTTCTACAGCACAGAGTAACAATGTGACAGGCCAGAAACAATACAATAAAGTAATTCTTACTTTAGTAGTAGACCATCTCATATATGTACATTACTTGAAGACTAGAGAAATATAACCTAGATGAATCTAATACAGACTAGATGCAAAGTTTATTGGAAAACTGCACACAGCAGTTACCAGTGTTTAATGGTCTCCTGCTAAACAGAATACTATAGTCTGCTTCGAGTCTGGTTCTAGTTGCACAAACAAGCTGTAATAGAAAGAACAATTATTTTCCTTGCAAAAAACAGGAAAGCAAGAGACTGCAAGAACACCAGAATATAAGATTAGAATTCAAAACCATCTTGACAAATCAGAAAAGCACACAGAAGCGAGAGGAGCAACGACGTAAGTAACAAATCAGCAGATGTAGATCCAGGGAATGTATGGTAGCTAAAGGACAACAGGCTGTTGCAAAGAAAGCAAACAGTGCACTATGCTATATAAAAAAAGAGGATGTCCTGCAAGGCATGAAAAGAAATCTTTCTCCATACCTAAGCACTGCTAGAGATTCACCTGGAATACCACCTCTGGTATTGGGCACCTCACTCTCAAGATAATGTAAATCAGCTGAAGGGAATCCAGAAAAGCACAACTAGGACAAGGGTTAGAAGACATAAGAAACTGCTAATTTATTTTCCATCAAGTCTTACAGAAATTCAATGTCAACACAGGCATCTGGGAAAGTATCTGCCCTGCTTTATAACAAGCATTGTCCATGATCACATAGCAGATCAAAATCAAATCTAGGAATAAAGCCTCATTCCTCTCAGCTCCCTTACCTTAAAACTGGTGCCTTCCTTCTACATGTTTTCATATGTAGAATTGTAAAGAATGATAGCTTTTGGCAAAGTCACTTGTAATGGAAAATGGAAAAAGCAACAGAGGGAATACTTTAAAAGTAAAAGAAAACTTAATTCCAGTATCATATAATTTTAAACTACCTCCTTTTCTATACTTCACCACCACATGAAAACAGGAAACATTTCTCTACCATTTCTCATTCCTTTTCCTCAACAGTATTAAACGTTTTATGAGTGTAGGCAGTCCAAAAGGAACACTGTGTCAGGCCATAAACTGCAGAAATGTATATTCTCCAGGCATGTATAAAAAAGTACACAGATGGCAGCAGTACTGAAGATAGTTATAATTACATTTTAAACAGTCATTTTAAACCAAAACAAAGGTGTGCCTTCTGAGAATAATTTTTAACAGCCACACCAGAAAACAAAACCATTTAACTTTGCCACTGCAACAACACTTTGCAGTTGGACTAACTCCTTTTTATCAAAACTACTTTTTGCTCAGTACCATGGAGTGCGGTATTTAAACAAACTGTCCGCCAACAACAAAAACTGGTCTTAGGAAGTTTTAGTTAGGGCAAAGAAAGAACACTAGGCTGCAATTCCCCTTTAACCATTTTGTTTTCCTAATTAAACAATAACACAAATTAAAATTCATTCCAAACAGCAGTGTTCATATATATGTGAAATTCTAACCCTCTTATTTTAAGCAGGCTTTTGCAAGAAAACAAAGGGTAATACTAGAATATTTAGTAAAAGAACAAAGCTATAGACTTAATTCCAGGCATGAAAATATTGCTAGGTATAACATGGAAGGAAACCTTAACGTAAAAGGATTTGTTTCATAAACTATTTGTTACTCAAACTGATGAAGCACAATGAATAAGGTTAGGTAAATATTCTCTTTTGGTATAAAGAGATGTTTGAAACCAATGCTAAATAAGTTCCTATAAAAGAGATAGCTAGCATGAACACAATTTTCTAATGCCACCCAGCTCATCATTTAAGGAAGATAAACACCAACTTGAATTTCAGAACCAGGAAGTAAAATATCTTAGAGAGAACAATAAAGAATTGTTCTTTATTAGAAGAAAGTTATTTTTGGAAGTAATTCTCCTGGTTTAGAAAACAAATTAACCACTGTTTTCCATGGGTAAAAACAAAGGTAGGGCTATTCAATGTTTCTTTAGTTCATACAAAATAACAGAAGTCAAATTCTGCACTATCTACACAATTTAAGCATTTGTGCTTCTGCGGATAACTTGCAAAATATGATCAGCATAAAACACTAGTATCTTTTCATCCTATCAAGTTCACAGAAGGACAATTCAGTTTCTCCAAAAAGCTGGTGAATTATCTAATAAAATTCTGTAGTTTCAGAAGCGCTGTTCGGAGTCTTCCAAGCAAACAGGCACAAACTGTTTTTAACTTTTGAGCTGTTCCCTAAAGANGGAACAGCCGCACACTGAAAAGAGGATTACATTATCAGGTAAACCCCAACCTTTTGCAGCAAGAAGATGGCTGACTAACTACCAATGCAGTGACCAGCAGTCAAGCATGATTGTGAAGAAATACAAAGATTCTTCTGATAGCAGTTAGGAAGGGTATTCAAGTTCACAAATAACACATGACCAGAAATTATGCTTGAAAGCTGAGCATCAAGACACTTGAAACACATAGCAACACCTCAACAGAAAAGGATCCATACTTTATACAGAATTCTCACCAGTGGAAACTGTTTGAACCACATCTGGCCTAAATATGGCTAGTAAAATTCTGGTAACTCAGTTCCAAAAAGCTTTCCTCCTGATAAGGTTAGCTCCTCATTAAAGAAACACATGTTTCGATGTGGTGTAACATTTAAAATATTTCCTTTTAGAAAACTTCAAAATGGAACCAGTGCTCTAAGCTTTCAAAGCAGAGAAAAGTTTTGCTTATTCTAGGTTTAAACAACTTGCAAAGATAATTCAATTACTATTTCTATAACACTGGCAGGGTGATATGGAAAATATTTTTTTTATAGCAGAGTATAAAAACAAAGTTTGTATTTCAGCAGATTATGGCCCAGATACAGACAAATGAACCTGGAAGTCTAACGCATCTCCACAGTTTTGGAAAAATCAGCATACAGCATTGTTATATGCTGTAACAACAAATCAATTATGTATTTTTTCTAAACTTTCTACATATTTTATTACCATTTCAACAGCAATTGGCATTAAACAACTTTTCTTCAGAAATCTTCCATTCTGGAATTTTTTTAGATCTCCATAAACTAGTATTTTCAATTATCAGAACAGTGATAAAGGTGCAGAGGAGCTGACAAGCAGCCACCACAAAGTAAAAAAAGAACCAAAGATGATGCCCAATGGAAATACTTGCTTGTAAAGAAAAAAAATTAATAGCTTGAATGTTCTCTCTGCCAACAGAAGCACTTCAATTCTTGAGAAACTTTACTGCAGGAAGCTGAAATGATACAATTAAACACACTTAACCAAAGACAGCAGAAAAGGCACTGCACATGTCAAGCAGTTTGTGCATTTAAATTGATTTTGAGAAGAAACTCACACAGCCTAGAAACAAGCATACATCCCACTAAACATTTCGCTTTTCAAAGCAAATTAAAACCTTGGGTATAAAGTTTACAGAGCAGAATACGTAAATGAGCGGGAAGCACTGAAATGAGAAATGTGAAAACTGAGAATGTGAAAAGAAATTGACTATGACAGCTTTAAACGCTGTCATATTATTAATACTGATAAAGTGATTTTTTTTTTTAGTTTTTTAATGGAGCATGTTGCATCAAAGGGAAAAAAATATCACCTGTGAAAATTATGGGCTTCTTGACTACTGTTAACTTAGCAGAGCAATTAAAAGCATCACAGAACAGTCAGAGTTTCTTTCATTTGCACTACAAAATCACAAATGAGAAGAGAAAGCCTCTCCTCCTAAGCTGTTTCATATTCTCAAAAACAGCATAAAAAGGAAAGATAGATACTATTATACATTTTCTGCTAGTAATGATAGCCAGCATGTTTATCATATATAACAAAGTTTCTCTTTACAGATCTAACGTCACAACCCAGACAAAGTATAAAGGACAGCCAGCCTTGTAATTTGATTAGCCTTCTGGATTTACAAAGCAAGTTTCACCTTCGGTCTCAATTTGACATTTAAAAGATGCTTAAAGCAGTTTGGTTTTGCAACTGCCACTTTTGGAATGCTTTTCCACGGAGGTGTCTAGCCAGCTTCACACATTTTATCAACTACTAACAACTAGAAGATCAGATTCTATAAATACCAATTTTTATGAGCTAAACAGTTAAATCTCAAGAACAATTCCAGTCATATTGGTATGTAGTTTTAGCTCTTCACTGAAATGGAGGCAGCATTTCTCTTTCAACCAGCATGAACATGGAACTACTTTTACTGAATACCACTTACTAAATAGTTTCCTATGAATATGGAATAAGAGAAGAAAGAATATCCAAAATGTATTTTGCTTTCTATTCCTTTTAAGAAGGGTAAGGATTTCAGGAAACTAGACAAGAAACATATGGCACTGATGACTGCTGCTTAAATATGTAATCTGGTAGACAGTATCAATACACGTTGTTATAGAGAACATTCAGATTCTAAGTGTTCTAAAGTACAGCATGTTCCAAAACATACAAATGTAAACTTTTCATACAGGTTTACATCTTCACTGAATTTCAGAAATAAGGCGCTTTTTGTTTGATTTACAGACAAACTCTCAGTTTCTAACAATCGCTTTTGGGCTGACTGGTTCATTTCAACCAAACCCGATAGAAAAGTAGTTCTTCATCACAGATGTGTGCAGGGAAGGGTGAAAAGGGACACTGCCACATAATTCCCATGGAGGAAAAGGTTTCGGTAACTGTTCAGCCAGCAGTACAGCTGCCAGGTGGCCTGTCAGTAGCCCAGAAGTGATCAAAGCCTTGTGTTGCCTCTTACCCTGGCATCACTTAAAGAACCTAGGATGGAACCAGGTTTACTGCAAAGTAAGGATGAAGTAGAGATCAAAACAGGAAATCAGGCATCATATATCTCATTTCTCAAGAAACAAGTTATGTTGTCTGTACATTAAAAAAAATTCAAAAACCATTACGTCAACCAAAAATTTATGATCACATAACAGTTTCATGTTGTTTCATTCAGTGGCTAAGATGGTGCCATTCAACAAATATGTATAGTATTTTTTCTCATCTAAAAAAGTGCATTAGAGTTTCATTTACTACACAATTCAAAATTTTACAGTGGAGATGGGAAGTATTACTTTCCAATGGACACATATATATTGCTCAAGAACACAGTATGAGTGCTTTCTGAACAATAACAAGCTTATCCTTAGCATCCTCACGACCAAACAGCTCTGTTATTCCCATTTCACAAACTGAAAACAAAGGTGCAGAGGGATTACTGAACAATAACCTTCAGTTTTGAGGCAGTTGAGATCTGTTCCCCCCTCCCTGAATACTTCATACCATACAGAGCTACTTGGGTTTGAAACATAGCTCCTTTTGAATTCAGTAAAAGCTATGAATGCTAGCCACTTTTGCAAATCAAACTCAATATCCAGACAACATGAACACACAATCATTCACAGCTAGATAGCTTACAATACCAAGAGAAAGAACTACATTAAACTCATTTGAACTCCAGCATAACATGGTGGTACAGGTTTTCCCAAATTTAATCCTACTTGTACCCCTTTCCTTTTTAGGAAATGGGGGGAAGCCCATTTAAAAATACTTAGTGACAAGAATCTATTTAAGTTTAGTAACACATTCCAATGATTAATTACTCCATTAAGAACACACCCCTTATTTGAAGTCTGAACTTGCTTAATTCAGTTTCCAACCACAGAACTGTGGTATACCTTTGTCAGCTGAAAAGAAGGTTGCTTTTCTATGAAATACCTCTTCTTCAAGTAGGTACATATTGACTAATGAAAAAAAAAAAAAAAGCCTTAACATTTCCTTAGCTAAGCTAAACAAAATAAGTATCTTAAGTCTTAGTTACTGAAATTCCCCTCCCCTACTCCCAGTCATTTTCAAGGCTAGTCTCTGGAGCCTGATTTGTCACCATTTCCAATTCCCTGGTTCACCTACTCAGTTTTTCACCAGCTAAAAGGGTTGTCTTCAAGTTCAAGTCCTATCGGTCATTAACCCCACATCTTTTTCAGAGTCTCCAAATCAGTCTCCCTACTTGTTGTCCAACTTAATATTTAGTTGCACTAACCCTGCCATGAAATACTGCATATTTTCATGTATCCAGTTTATTAGTAAGGTTGCAAAGTGATTTAGATCATGAACGTTCTTTTAATCCCAAGTTTATATCTATAATCTTCTAAATAAGGAAGAACATCTGAGAAAATTTCCAACACAGTTATTTACAATAAGAACTTCAGATACTCCAACCTCACATAGCAGAGGTTAATGCAGTGTATGCAGTAGTAGACTTATCTCCATGTATGTATCAATACTTGCAGATGCATAACACACGCAGATGCTGGATTTTGCACTTTACACATACACAGCAGTGTCTAGGGATCTGTATTTGTGGGAACCCCAATCTCTAGCCAAGGCCTTTCTAGACTATTACACACATCTTTAAAGATTTTATTTAAAAGGTAAGTCACCTCATGGACCAATTCAAAAAGACAGTTGTGGCCAGAAGCACATGTTCTTGGCCAAAATTTCAAAACTCCTTACCAAAGCATTCATAATGAGAAACAAGAACACAAGCAGCACACCAGCCATCACAAATGCCTCAAGCAAGCACATAATGGAAACCTTTAAACATTCAACCTTTGTTTTCTTCTTATGTGGGATGAAATAGAATCATAATTTCATCCTACTTAATATTGTACAACTCTAAGACCTTTGTAAATAACACTCTCCCTCTGACTTTAAGCAGGGCAGCAGCCTGAGCTGTCAGAGGCTCCAGTCCAGCTCAGCTTCACCACTTTAACGAAGACAGGATGGTGAGGAGGGCAGGGGTGTCTAAAGGAGAAGAGAATTGAGAAAGAGAGAAAAATAGTATCTTCCCATAAAACCCATCTCCTTTTTCAAAGGATTGCATCATATTTTCCCAAAATACAGAACTGTACATTCTTGCTTGCACACAGTTCTTTCCCGGCTTTTTTAAGCACTTCAAACATTACTGGCTGCACTAACTAGGACACTATCTTTTGTACCAGAACTTTAAAGGCATTTATGCAAGGTTCAATTTTCTCCATAAAGGATCTTTATAAATTACATGGCAGAAGGAAATCCATTCTTCTTCAGCTAAGTCAGTCAGTTCCACATCTCTGACATGTATATTTCTGGTATGATAGCCACCATGACCTCAGAAGCAAGATCTCACCAGTCTAACTCAAGGTCTTGCCACAGTTTCTCTCTTTCATGGAGTGATAAATACTTTACTCGTACTAGGAAATATTTCCTACAGCTGAGTCTCAATGATATCTTGTGGCGACTTCTTCTGATACCCCATTGATCATATCATGAAGGAACCCCCCACTCACCCACATTTATGGAGCTTACATCTTCCAATGCACTTTTTAATCAGCTTCACTCAGTGTCTGCACTGAGCGTGATAAACTAAATTCTTCTGTTGCATTTTATGGGCAAGTCCGCACACAAGGATTTGTTGTTACCTTCCTTTCCATATTAGTCAGCATATGTTATCAGTCACACAAGGAATGTACACCACTCCAGAGCATAAGACCTTTCTAGATTCTATGATATTAAGTAGAAGGGACAAAGGTAGAAAGATGTTCACCTAGTTAGAGTAAGCACCGCATTAGAAGGGAACCATCAGGGCAAGCCATATTTAATGGTAGCAAAACAAAATACAAGATTTAAGAAGAAAACTAAACAACAAAGCACTGAAAAACAGCTGGAAAGACAATCATGCAAACCCCCATTTGAAGTCCAAAATAAATATTAAGAAAAAAAAAAATCACAAAATCACCAAGTGGAACAGTTACTGTTCTCCTGTTCCCCAACTGTTTTCCAGCTGATACCTGCTTGAAGATTCCCAACATGAGTTTTACCCGTTTTTTCATCTTCTTGTCATTTTCATTCTTCTTGGATTTTATTACTTCATACTGTAAAGCAGAAACTTAAGAAAGAAGAACTTACCGGTATTGAGAACTCCTCTGCCAAATACTTCAATAGCGATGCTCCTCTAGCCAAAAAGTTACTTCTCTCTGCCAGATTGCCTTGGAGTTTTATGTCAAACTCCTTTCTGACAACTGAAGCAACAGAATCAATTATTATGAGTTTAACCTTCTTTGTAATAATTTCTTCTTCCAAAGACTTAATCCTAGAAAAGCAAAACCAGAAGACAGTCATTTGTAACTATTTATACAATATAACTTTTATAATCCTGAAATTGCTTAAATAAAAGTTTTACTCTAATAAGCTAAAAGTCAACCACCTCTTTCTCCCTCATACCCCACCGCCACCAACGTCTGCATGCATTAAAGAGAACTGGAAAGGAATCTCAGGCTCCAACAGGCCACATAACCCAAGGCAAGGCCCTCCAAAAGAAATGTTTGGGAAAGCATAATGTTAGCAACATTATGCTGCGCAAACCCTGAATGGCACAGGCAGCAAGTTAAGCAGACATTGAGACTGTGCCTTTGCTCACAGTAGCAGCAAACTGTCAACAAAAAAAAAAAGTAGCTGTCAACATCAAAATCCTTGGCATCTATATATGCAGAAAGTCAGACCTGTTTCCATATAGCTCCAAAGATGGTATGCCAAACCTAACATATTGATAATATGTTAAAAGCTGTTCTTCTGTGATAAAGCTGCAGTAGAAAAAAAATCTTAGAATTCTCCCACTAACAGATATATACACAAGAAGATCCTGAAATACAGCTTCATTCATTTTCCTTAAAAGGTGTGTTCACAAATTAACATAAAGCAACAATGTAACAATATTGACAACAACTGCCTTCAGGCTGATGACTCTAACAATTCCTCCCTCCCGCTGCTGGAGGGGTCCCAGTCTCCCCAGAAGCAAACGGCACTCTGGAGGAGCAATACCTCCTTTCTCTTTCATGGCAAAAGCGACCCTACACTACGGTCTCTACAAAAAACAAGACAAGACAACACCTGTCACACAAATACTCCCCTTTAAAGGCTTATAGATTATATAGAAATTGTCTATCCCAAACTATAAAACGTCAAGTGGATTAGCCAAGCACTATGAAATGAAAAAAGCAAAGCCAGTCTCTGTGTAGCAATTTTACTTTGTTGGGGACCATGCTGTTATCAACATGAAAAGTATTCAAAGAAATTAATTACTCTTCATAAAACTTTGATATAAAATATTATAGACAATTTAGCCAAAATAGTGTTTGGTTTTTTTTTTCCTCCTATTTTAGTTCTGGAAAAGAATACCTCTTCAGTACACTGTCACAGGTCAGCTCTCGATACAGATGAATGCTACGGGTCATGCAAAACAGCTTTTCATCGGAGTCAAAATAAGCAGGGAATCTGTTTCCTGCTATCTCAACCAACCTATCAAAAAAAGCAAAAGGTGTAACACTGAAAAAGGAATAATGTGGGGTAATAACACATCAACTATTCACAAAACAAGCAAAGCAAACCTCTTACTGATAAATAGATATGCAATAAAGGAATCTTTTTCAAAGGAGAAGCATACTAAGTACTCTCCTATTTTAATTATTATATCTAAGCATTAATTTCATTTAAACAAATGTACTCTCTAATCCAAACCATGCCAAGGGGGAAATCTTTTCACAGATTCTATCCTTAAAAACAAGAACAAGGTCATCTGAATTGGAGACTTCTGCACTGAAGCCATTCCCATCGTGCCAGTTACCTCTTTGAAAAAAGAGCTTACAAAATCTTAAGAAAATGTACTTTTAGAACAGAACAAAAAATATCAGCATTGTGTCCCAAAGTGACTAAGGCTGCCTGTTCCAGCTACCAGGCAGCTACAACAGAACCACAGAATGATTTGAGTTGGAAGAGACCTTAAAGATCACCTAGCTCCAACCCCCTGCCATGGGCAGGGACACCTCCCACTAGGTCAGGTTGCTCAAAGCCCCATCCAGCCTGGCTTTGTAGCCAGAACATCCATCCATTCAGACAGCACAGGGACAACTGACATGATATAATGATGCAACTAAGCAGTTTAAATGGCAGCTTCACTGACAGATTTAATGTGTGATTTCAGGACTAAATATTCTCCATTATCTTATTAGCAAATTCATGACCCTTCAAAACCTTGAATTACAATTGTTAAGCATACAGCTGTTTATTACTATGGTTGACTAAGGAAGTGTATCAGATAACTGGTGATAACACCAGAAGAAGTCAGAGGAAGTCAAACATTTATTATTTGTTGTCAACTATTTTCATATTCAGAAACTATGCTTTAAAAAAAAAAATCAATGTAAAACTAAGCAATTTACCGATGAGAGGCTAACACTCTAAATTAACCTGTATACATAAAATCAAGGACACTAAAAGGCACTAAATGCTGAGTGCCTGCAAATTCTCCAGAAGTCAGTGGAAAGAAGTTCTATACCCAAGAACACAAGGCAATTTTATCTAAGTCCTTAAAGATGGATCCAAGCAGGTAACTGAGTTTCTAAAATTAAAATCTGAGCACTGTACATTTTCCCCTCCCACTCCCATGAAGATTTTATTTTTGAGAACAGAAAGTACTTAATTGTCTGTATTTTAAGTATCCATATCCCACAGCCCATGTGCTTGAAAAGAACGACATCTGGTGGATGATACCTGTAGACACAATTTACTGGTTATCTTGATGCTTTTTATTTAAGCCCCTTTCATTAAAACCCTAAATGTTAAAAGCCATTTTAGAAAAACTCTTTTAGATCATTTTTATTTAGCTTTAAAATACAAACACTAAGCTTTAACGTTAATATATCTATTCCAAGTAAGCAGTTTCAATACAACAGCTTCAATCTCATTCATTTGATACATTACTTACTACACTTAAACTTGTCCTGAAGAACTTCCAGGGACAGAATCTTGTCTTTACATTTGCACAGTTAATTAATAGGCATACGTACGACAAAGAACACCGTTACGCAAATTGACTTAAAATGACACACCAAAATCTTGCTGAAGTCACAGTATTATTTACACAGTACCATGCAGGTTCTAAGTTCTTTAAGATCTAAATCTCGTTTGTCATAACAAAACCAAAAACTGCACAGAACATGTTCTCTGCAACCAGGCCAGAGGCTTATGGGATGGAAGATCCCTCACTGTTCTCAGCTTTACTTCACAGAAATTGGTATCCTGTGTTTTTCCACAAGCAATAAATACAGCTAGAGAGTAAACAGAATACATTATTTTCAGACTTTCTAAACAAGTTTGGTTCATTTTCAATTAATAGCCTGGCTAGACAGAGTTGAATTGAACTGCTACAAAACTGATGACAACAATTTTGATTTCTAGAATTAGTAAGGCCATCAACCTGCTCAGTGTCCATGTTCTGACAAAGCTGAATGATGGACACTATCTGCACTTGTTACAGCTTTTTATTCTGCAACAAAAATATATATATAAATTACAGAAAACATCAGCGTATCTTAGAAGACCAGCTTCAGTTATGGTGACTCTTTTCAGCATTGCTATTAGATTAAACTAAACTGTCATGTCAGAGAGTATGTAATAGACTGAAAGTCTGTGGAAGCAGAAAGCTCCCTGCCCTGAAGTAAGACCTTCCAGGCAGAACAAAAAAAACAAACAAACAAAAAAAAAAAAAGTGCCTTGTAGCAGGACATAAAACTAGCCAATTTTATGCAGTATCTTTCCAGAAGCAGCAAGGCATTACAGCCAGTACAACAGCTACAACTTAGCAACTCTCAGCCCTAAAAAGCAGCAGATACATTTTTCCTGGTCTTTCTGATGGAGACTTTTGGGTTTTACATAAAAACAGTGTCAGATACATGTCTCCATTCACTTCTTTAAAATAAGTTTCTAGTAAGTGAGTATTTCCCTTTTATCTGAGGTGTTTAGAACAAGAAAAACAAAAGCAAAAACAAAACACCTCTACTACTCACCATATATTAGTAAATACAGGTTTACAGACTCCTAAGAAAATTCAGGTTAGAAAGGGAACTCCGGAGGTCTCTAGACCAATGTCCTGCTCAGAGTAGTGCCAGCTGTGAAGTCAGGACAAGTTACTCAGAGCTTTACTACTCATGTTTTGAAAACCTCCGAGGATGGAGGCAGCACCACCTCTCCGGACAACCTTTTCCAATAATTGATGGATCTCATGGTCAAAAAGTTTCTCCATATATAAGCAGCATAAGCAAAGTTCCAGGCACCCTGTACGCATCTCTGCCCACAAACTGCCAACAGCCCATCAGCAGCCCCTGGGAGCAAGTTACTGTTACACATAAGTACTTGTTACCCTGGCGTCAGGGTGTCACTCCCCACAACAGACTATAAGCCCACCCAAATGACACTGAGCAACCTGTGAAGACCAGGGCATACTCATGTATCAAATATAACCTCAATGCACCATCGACACAAAATTGCAATACATACGAAGTATAAAATACAGCCCGACTGCTAGAATTGTGTTGAGCTATCATTGCCAACTGAGCAACATGGTTTAATAAATATTCTCATCCTTTACAATAATGTTATTTTCACTATGTTTCCTTTCATCCTGCTCTATTTTCATTCCATATCTACGTGTTTTCCTTTTCTTAAGCATTCATTTCTAAGCAAGTCTTAGCACACCCATTAGGTCCCACCCTTTTCTACCATCTACATTCCAATTACCTGAAATAAAAAATAAGTTGTATGCAAGAAGGGGACATCATGTTTTGCAAAGACATTGCTTGAGGCTTTTTTCCTTCTCTTTTTCTATTACACTTCCAGTTTAAACTAATTCAAATGTTTGTGAAATTATTGACACAAATAGGGTTAGAAACCCTGCCTTCTCATCCACAACAGTTTCAAATGATTAAACACAAATACATTTGTATAGATACTCCAGATTCAGGCCACAAGTGTAACTACTAAGTCACTTTAAATCTCTAGATGATTTTTCTGCCCATTTTCCTATACAAACAAGGATGATACTGTTGTACTCCTTGTCCTCCTCCAGACCCCTAGTAACTTAAGAACTCACTAATTCAATAGAATAGTAACAGAGGAATAGACATCTCAAAGACAACACATTCCTTTGTGGTTCAGAAAACTTGGTAGCTAAGTAAATTAGTGCTACCTCTAATGAAATACTGCAGAATGATTTCAACAGTTAATCAGTCAATTAACAAGGCAAGAGTGGAAACCAACATGCACATACATCTCTAACTCTCAACCAGATGCAGGATACATTGTCTCCTGTCCATTCTGCAGTTCGAAGATATGGTAAGTGCACAGCTGAGCAGTTTCTGTTGTGAGTAAAGCAGGAGATATTAAAAGAACTAGAGATATTATAGAGGGAAGGGAATATCGTACTGCATGGCTTACTATGCATGTAGGGGAGAAGTGAGGTTACTGCAGAAGGAAATTAGAAGCACAGAGAAAAGGCAGGGAGCCCCACTCAGCAGATGTACGACAGAAATCTGAAGGAAAACAGCCTGCATTAGCCCTACCGTTCACAGAAAAACCTCCATTTCCCTTGTACTCAAAATGCTGAGCCTTTACATCCTCAAAACCTTCTTGCTTACTTCACAAACTAAACTGTGAAGAAAAATTTCAATATAGGACTGTTAAGACAATTTTTAAATTAGAGTGCGCTATCCAGCTTGCCATATCCCAACTGGAATCTGCAACATCATGCAAATTAGGAAGGTGAGCAAACCATTCAATTCAATGAATTTCATCTGTGGAATAAAGCATTCATCTGTTATATGCAGTAATAGCTACCATAGGTATTTATTTTATAAGTGCTTGATTATTGCTCAAAAAAATAATTGAAGGCTCCAAGATAAAAGATGCTAGAGAAGTTGGAAGTGTGTATTTCACAATTTTGCATCATACCTTTCGGCACTGAATGCAGACTCTGTGTCAATGTATATAACAGCCCCGTCCAGTCCTCCCATGCTTACAGGTAGCGTAGCCAGAACACTCATCATAGTACAAAACTGAGTTTTGCCACAACCTGGTGGGCTCGTTATCTAGAACAATAAAAAAAAAGATTAGTAACATAAACAAGAGATGTCACTCATTTCACCTTAATTCTACTTTTAACTGAGGCCCACCAGCCAGAACGCCTCAACTTCTGCTCCTCTAGTTACCAAAGCAGACAGCCACAAAAAGATAGGATATGAAGTCCACAAAAAGCAACCTGCAGTTGCTTTTGGATCTGTGCCTTGCAGTCATCACCACTGAAGAATAAACAGCTGTTCTTCAGATGCAGCGTTCTGCTTCTACTTTCTTTCTTTACCATCCTCCTCTCTCTACTATGCTACCACCCATATTTGAGGACCCCTACTCCTCCCCTCCTCTTACAAGATCTTCCACAGAGCCACACCCAGTCACCCCCATCTCCTCCTTTGTGCTACTTTCCAAAACAGAGCAGAACTAAGAAATTCACTGTTGACATTCGCATGACATCAAATGACCTTTAGAGCTGCAAATGAAGTCAAAAGCTATTGAGTTCACAGATGTAAGTCATTGCTTAGGAATTACCATTACCTTGGTTACAATCAGGTCTCACCTGGTAATCACCACAAGGATGATAGCTTACATCCTGTGAAGTCTGAATGTGCAATATGAACCACATGTATATCTGACAGATTTTATCTGCCCCAGAGACTACACTCATGCTACAGTCTAATAGGAAGTAAGTTTTAGCTTAGCATACTATCTGAAATTTATTTTCTAAGCAGCATGTTTTGTCATTGGTGTTAATTCCCTATCACCATATTTTAACATGAACACCATTTGATGATCCAGATCAGCATGGCAATTTTAAGCTTTCACTTGTGCTTACTCAAAGCTTACTGCAGTTAAGCAGTATTCAGAAAGAACACACTCAACTTGCGTGAAATGCTTTCAGTATGATTTTGATCGAAGCCTAAAACCACAAGGATCAAAAGAACACATTGTTTGATGAGATCCGCAGTTCCTGTGAGCAAGATTTTTTGTACTAGAGAGGGCACTAGGCTGTTCTTTATCCACAGAAGTTCTTACGGAGATGGCAAATGAAGCCCAGGCTCTGTGTTCAGATAATCATACGGTTCATTAGTACTACAGCGGTTGTAAATACATCTGCCACACTGTATCACACTGCCACTGCTTCTGGGAAGGGAGATGATGGCATTTTTAATAATAAGATGGCTGAAAAAACAGTGAACAGAAAGTTGAAGTCAATTTAGCACTATAAATGGAGAGTGATGTTCTTGTTCCAACCCCAGTAGGGACTAAATAACAACGTAAGATAAACATAAACCTGTCCAGGGAACTTAAACTACAAAAATCAAGCATACCCCTCCAAAATACACAGCACTGCCATAACAAAGGCTTAGATACAGAGGTGGGTTTTTTTGTTTCTTTGCTTTGGGGAGGAGTTGTGTTTTTGTTGTTATTTAGTTTAAAAAAGATACATCCTTACAACAGACACAGATAAAAACAAATTGATTTTTGAGCTAAAGTGCACAAGGGTTTATTTTTAAGTGCAAACACTGTTGCACCTCAATATACGACAGCATTGCTATGGGTTTCACTTTAAACAGCAGCAGCATGACTTGAAGAGGAAATTTACAGGGAAGTACTGAGGGACTGCATTAGCTACTGTCATGCTCTTTAGCTGAAACCTCTCTAATCACTTTTGTCTTTAAACAAGTCCTGAAAACCGAGTCATATCAGTCAATCCACTTCAAGCTGTAACGCAAGGGAAACATTAGATGACTTAGATGATGAGAAGTGCACATTAGATGATTAGAAGAGCACACTGCATTTAGTGATTACAGATCAGGAATTAGTCATATTTATGCAATTATCTGTCCTCCATCCATCATACTTGAGTTATAAAATACTGAATCAACAATAACTGCCACATTTTAATGTAAACCCAAAGCATATATAAAATTTGAAGAAACACTACATATTTCTCAGACTGTAATAGCCAAGGAGTCTCAGCAGCTGCTTCTAATGAACACAATTTGAAATGAATGAGAAGGGCATCAATCCAGCTGCTAAATTAAAATATTTGGACAACTGTGAGGGGACCTCATAAAAACGTTTGTAGTTTGAGCCCTGCCTAGGAGGCACCTTGGAATTTATTCAACATTTATTTCAGTGATTGATGCAGGAGTAAATTCAGCAGAGATGCTGTAAACATGTCTGAGAATATGTGCATCATATCAGAGAAAGACAAGGAATATTGCAGTATTAGCTAGTATGAAAAAGCAATCCAATGGAGGAAGAGAGAATTTCCCTTCCCAAAAACAACAATTCATCTTTTATCAGCATTCCGTTAAAGGGCATTAACATGGGATTTAAAATAATCCACAACAAACAATTTTAAAGAACTATCACATTTTGTTGTGGTTACTGCTGTTTCAGCAAGCGTTTTGATCAATACAATCTTATTTCTAAAAAAATAAGACGACTGTCTATAATGTAATTTAAAATGAATGTCTGCAACAAAAAGCTTGCTCGGTTTGCTTTACTCTAAATTTGCTTTGAAAATCAGAAGTCCACCCAGACAGAAATGTGAAGACTACAACAGTTTTTAATTTACCTCTGTGTAATAAAATATACATAGCTTATTGAAAAATAAAAGTATTATTTTCTCTGGCACTTCTCTAGGGTTTGGATCAAATCACAAGGAGCTAATTCTTCGTCAGCTACCCAGGGATTAAACTCTTCAATATTCACGAAATCATTACTTTAATTTTTCCTCAGAGGAGTTGGCCAAAAGTTCTGACATCTGACCACAAAGTTTCAGTTACGATTTAATTTCCAACTTAAAACCTAATAGCGGTTTGGGGAAAAATGGTCTGAGGCAGTGAAATGCAAGTCAAATCCCTCTGGCACTCAGCAAGCAAGCGGCTTTGGCTGTAGAAGATACCACCAGAACTCAACGCTGTGGCTCATGCATTCAAATTCCAAGTTTCCAACCACCCTCACTGCTGGTAAAGTAACAGGAAGACGACCACTGGGCCACACCAGTCAGGAAGTAAGCGCTACACACAACGTACTTTGAAGAGAACTTCTAGACTTGGAACATCTGCTAATAACAAAAATACCAAAGGGCAATCTGCTGCTCAGCGATGCTCCAGTAAGTTACAAAAGAGCAAATTAGAGTGATTAAGCTCCAAAATCACTTGAATCTAAACAGATTATAACCTGAAAACTGTTCACAAGCTACTGTACAGCATCAAAGCGGCAGCAACTGACACTTGATATCTTTCTACTAAAATTTCATCTAACAATCACGAAGAACACTTGCAGTGCTGCCAACTTTGAGGCTACTTCAGATCTCGTGACTTTTGCAAAAATGCTTTTAATACTGTCACTCCAGAATCAGGCTTTAAGTGAGAAAATGTTCTGCAGAGTCAATTGTTCCCTACCTTCATGTTTGCTGAGAAACTCGTTATACGTATCCTAATCACTTTACAGATTTAGCACCTGAAAGGAAAATAAAATCCCCCCCCCCCCCTTTTTTTTTTTTTTAAAGACACTGTTTCCTAAGCTAGTCTTGTAATGTCCGGTATCTACCTAGGTCTCTAAAATATTTCCGACTGACAATATCGATGCATAATCCTGTTTAAATTGGCATGACACTGCAACCACAAGCAAGCTACCCGGGGAAAGGCTTAGGGTTTGCAGTTCTGGTCTGATCCACTAGATATCTTGTACAGACTTCAATATTTCAACCACTTAGTGAGATCACGTATTCAAGATAACTGCATTAGGAAGGTCTCTGCATTTTTAATGAAAATATCTTAGAGTACAAAAAACTTAACATACAGAATCACAGAACCATTCAGCTTGGAAGAGACCTCCAAGATCACCTAGTCCAACCAATACAGAAGTTTTTTTTTTTTTTCTCTCCAGAAAAAAGATTTAAAGTGCAAAGGTTATCCTAACAGTCGTTTTCACGTACAATCAGGTAAAAGTTCAGCCTGACTTAGAATATATCTGATTTTTATTTCCCCTAATTACCCTTAAACATAATGACATATATGGAATATGACCATTCTTAAAACAGACTTCAGCAATAGCTTCCCAGATTTTTGATATCTAAAGAGATCAATGTTTTAAGGAAACATTAAAAATAAATAAAAAATAAAAAAATCAAGTACTGCGATAATCAACCAAGCTAAGAAGGATTATAAAATACATAGCTCTGGAAAATTAAGCATATGTACTTATTTCCCAGAGTGCATTATTTTATACCATCACATGAAAACAGTATTTGATATCCGTGTTTTCAGATCAACTGCTTGCAGAACTCCTTTCAAATAAAACAAAAGACAAAAAGCTTAGAAATCAAGGATTATTGAAACTCCAGCAAAACTCCCAGAATGTCAGCTACTGCTTTTCCCAGATCTTCCTCTGGAGCAAGGTCAAGAACATGTGAATCAGCAAAAAAAGTCTGTCAGTGCTCCAGAGCCATTCTACCTGGTCTTCAGGCAAGAACACAGACAGACTGCGTTGACAGCTGAACAATAGCAATGCTCAGGATTCAGGCAAAAGGCATTCATAACTTTGTTAGCAGCAGCCTTGTAAATAATTCGCGTGGCTCCTGTGACCCAAAAGGATCTCATCCATTTTTTTTTTTTTAATTAGGAAATAATATTCCAGGATCCATTAATGCAAACATTTAAACTTTGGCCATCTTTTACTCCAAATTGCCAAACCAGAGGAAGGAGAAAAAATACACTGGGTTATCTTGGCTGATCCATTGAAGGGTGACATCCTTGTTTTGGCCACCACTCATCAGCCAGGCAGAGGCTCAAGGATGTGTCTGTATACCACGGGAAATCTCTATCCTACCTCTTTCTCCTATCTGTGCAGCAATGGCTCTGTGTGTCAGCTAAAGCAGCACAATTCAGAAGTTCAAGCAGCACAAGCACGTGAACAGAAATCCTCCAGCTCCAGTGAGGAAAAGTTAGTGGACAAGACAGAAATCCCTGCAGGACAGATCTTAGCCACAAGCAAGTATCGTTTCTTTCAAACTTGGGCCATGCTACTTTGTCAGTTGACTACATGAACAATAATCCAAAAGAAAGGGAGTTATACTAGAACTACTGTGGTAATTGCTTTGCTGAGAAGAATATTTTTATGAACCAAAACCTCACCTCCTGCTGAAGGCACTATAATTCAAGAGCAGAAAAACAGTTACAGTCTCAAGACCATGCATGTTCCGCTGCTACATACAACAACTGCTTTTTCTTCTTCAATGAAACAGAATTTAGCAACTCTTTTCTCCAAGAATTTAAACAAAGACTAGCAGTAGTCATCTTAAGGTTAAGTTCTTCCAATCTAATTTTCTTCTAGTAAACTGGCAACAAAGGTAGGCCTACGTATGAAGAAAATATGAATTCTGACAGATCAATGTAAATTCATGGACACAATCTTAAACATTTTTATGAAGACCTGAATGATGTATATTCCCACACAGCATATACAAAAAGAAACACTCAGAATGTTTAAAAAGCAATATCCCCTTGTTACATAAAGACTCACTAAAGCAGGAACTGTTACAGTTTAAACTCAGTGTTGCTTAAATTCTAATATGTTTGAAGTCTCTATTAGATTTCATAAGCAATTTCTATTTGAGATCAAAACCAATCTATTTTGACTACAGGGCATGGAAAAAAAATATATTTTCCTCATTATAAGATTTTTCGTAACTTCTCACTTCTACTCCTCTACTGTGGCAATTTGCAAATTGAAATTTGACAAAGAAAAATACTTCATAAGGACTACTGAAGTGTCCAAGGAAAAAATGGTTTCCATCTGTCTGAATTCAGAGCACAAGAGACATATAATATCTATTTTCCACTCATTTCAAGTACACAGATGAGTTCAGAACTTCACTGTCAGAAGGCAAGTATGGCCACATTGCATAAAAACAATGTCCATCTAGCTCTGGATTCTGTCTCTAACAACAGCCTACAACAGATGGCTAGGGAATAACAAAAGGTCACACATACATTGATACTCCCTCCAATACATACATTTCTCCATCTCCATTTGTGGCTCAGAGACTTCCTAAGCCAGAGATTGCGTCTTTCTAGTTTTATAATACTCAATGACTCCTACAAGCAACTATACAAACCCTGTCTTTCGAGATTATAGAAACTGCACAACTTCTTATCACTTTCTGCAAGGCAATAGAGATTTCAAGTACTAGAAGATGAAGCACTACCTTATTCTTAAAGGAAAATTCCAAGCAAAAAAGTAGTATTGCATTCAAAGGCCAGAGAGCGACTGTTATAGCTATACGTATGCTATTTGTAGTATTATAATGTATGCACATATAACACAAGCCTTAATTGCAGTGTCTTCTCAAAAAAGAATGCATTACATATTTGTTATAAAGATTAGTCACATTTATATATAAAAGCTCTAATTTTCAGGCCTATACACTTCACACTTTTGTCCTAATTGCTCAGTGTACCTTCCTGAAAACTAATGACTTGCTAAACTCAGTGATGCGTAGGTGTTAAAATCAAGACAGACTCCCGATTCAGCACCTTGTGCTCTGAGCACTAAACCACACTGTACCTTTCTCACCATAAAATCCATGCAACAATTCTCCCAATTTTCCTGGGAAATTTTTCACTTTTTTTTTTTAATAGGAAAATAGGGTCACCAAATCTCCTAATTCTTTCATTTTCTTACTTAACAGGCTGCAGAAAAATACAAATTATATATATTTAAAAAAAAAAAAAAAAACACAACTTTTTGTTGAATTTTTTTTGTTCATAGTGTGTTTAATGAACCTGACACAAGACAGTCCAACCTGTGACTTCTGACTTCTAGGTGTGGTGTGCAACTGCAGTAAAAATATATTTATAAAAAAACAAAAAAACTTACCTCTGTGAGGGACCCACAGGGCACTCCGCCATGCAAGACTTCATCCAAATTGTGCAGTGTGGTGGATAAAAAGACTGAAGAGGGATTGACAGACCTCATCACTTTCATTTCATAAGCCTACAACAGGAGAAAAACAAAAAAAATGCTAGAAAATGCTGTGCACGCAGGCGCGTGTTTGTACGTGTATGTAAATAGAAAACTTCTCACATTTGCTTTCATTAACCTAGACTGACTTAACACTTGGCAATAAGCAAGCAATTACAATCTTCAGTTACAGTCCCCTCTTTTCCCATCACCCTTCATTGCATTTATATCCCTTTTATAGCTCACAGAGTAAATTTAAAAGTTTGTTGCATCTCCCTCACCACAATACTAAACGATAGTAAGTTTTTTATAATGATGTTTCAAAAGTTCTCTGTTCCCATTCAATGAGGCTTGCTTTCAACCCATAAAACTCCAACTTTTAAATCAGGGAACACTGTGTTATTAGTGACCAAATGAAGAATATTCACAGTGAAACCTAACACCAAGAATTCCCCGGCCAACATTCATTACCAATTTGAAACTACCTGGGTTCAAGGAAAGCTTTGCTAAAGATTCCCAAGTCTCTGAACAAGTCTATCATTTCCACTTTTGAGAGGAAGATTAGTCAAGAAGACAGGCACAGAACTGAAAAGAGTTGAAATCCTAATTCTTCTGCTGACTAGAACCAGCCCAAGATCAGAATTCTAATTCATACGAATTATTTTCATTTGGTGGATTCAATCAAAAGCAAAGAAGAAATAAAAAAATGGAAATGCTGATCTGAAAGCTCCAAAGCATGTTTCCAAAAGAAACAGGTCCTCCTTGCACCTTGCAGACTTCTGCTAAAACTGACACATACCTCAACCACTGAACATCAGATGTTTGATTTTAACAGGAGCAATCCAAGATCTAAAGGTTGTTGCTCCAGTTGCAATTAAGAGTTCCCAGAAGTTTCAGACTCTGGCCCAACAAGAGATTCTTGAAGCCCTGTCATGGCATACTGCCACAGCCTGGCGTGACTGACTGCCCCAGAAAACCTGATTTCTCTATCCTTGAGAGAAATACAGGCATCAGATTTATCCCAGACAATGGAGTCAACAGCCTTAAGACAGTCTGCTGGAAACACAGTGTACTGTGGATGAATCTCCACTGAAATCATCGATAAACAAACAACAACACTGAATTCCAGATGTTTTAGTCCATACTTGTTGGGCCAAGAAGTGAGCATTTTTCTTCCCCATGAAGTTCATCAGAAAAATTTTCAGCTAGTTCTACCAGCAGGCTAACAGTTTTTCCTTATTTTCTGAGATGTAATGTATTTGAGTAATATTTCAAAACCATTCAGACATTCTTTGTTGTTCAGATCTATTAAGGATAAATATATATGAAATAGCTTTCAAGACACAGAACAGGCCAAAACAAAACCAATGCATTTTACCTCACTCAAAAGTTTATGCTCTGACTCACTTGAAGAGTCAATACACATACTGATGAAGAAGGATTTACAACTTTTTTTTTTTTTTAATAGTTTAACCATTTTTGTTTAACCTCCGACAGAACTCAAAACCCTGTAGACTGGAAACAAACTCTGTAGACCATGGAAACAAACAATCTTGTAGTCTAACTTTCCTGTATAACACGGGCTCTAGAATTTTATCTGGCGATTTCAATATTTAACACACAAAATTATGGTTGAACCAGAGACTTTCAGTAAAAATAATAATAAATAATAATAATAATAATAATTTGATCACTAAATCAGTAGTCTAAGTGAATGAAAACTTACCGCATCCTTAGACAGTCTTTTCCAATGGTAACTTATTCTACTTGCTAGATTTTCTTATTATTTCTTATTTCAGAAGTTTCCTTTTTAAACAGACTTGCGCCACTAGATCTCTTTTAACTTTTTGTTCAAGCTAGACTCCAGAGACCCCTAATATCACATATCTTCTTCTATTCAGAGTAGAATGCAATCAAGTTACCCCTCAACTAACTTCTCTGATGAGCTCAATATGCTTCACACTTCGCACTTCATACGGCAAGGCAAGTTCTCCAGAAATTAAAGAGGTTATTCTGTATTTCTTGGCCTACTCTCAAGTTCTGCTATCTGTATGACTTCCAATGTCATACTTGGACAGTATTTCCCCTTTATTTATAACTCCTATTACCTAATTTTTTTATTTTTATTTTTTTAAAAGGCAAAGATCTTGTCAAACCTTGCTACATCAGTCACGATGTTACCTCAGTCACTCTGACCTGAAGTCCATTTGAAATCCATCGTTGGCAAAGATTCAGTTCATACCCCTTAAAAGCAGCTACCATCCTGTTTCTGGAAGTATTACGCTGTATTGTATGCACTTACTTATTTGGTCATCTATCAGCTGGCCCTGTCTTAACAGTTCTTCACAATTGCCATCTGATAAACTTCAGTGTCTGCCAAGCTTCTCAGCAAGATGTATTTTAATCCAAAATTTTGACTGAATAGTGATATGTAAATGACAAGCAAAAGCAAGCGCTAGAACTTTAAAGCTTCCACCTGTCTTCAATTTATTGATGATTATCAACAGTTATCAATGCAAAACTAGTAATTAGCTAGCTTTTGATCCACTCAGTGTAAGCCATGTTAATTTTACATATATCTAACTTCAATGCAGTATTGTTTGTGAATTTAATGTTTCACACAGTTACTGCTACACCAGTACACCAACTACACATAATAAACTTTGATGTGGCTTTTTTTTTCCCCTCCAGAAAACATGCAGACTGCATTGATAGAGCTCAGAACTGTCCATCTCCTTTCTGTTCTAAAAAGACTCCATTTTTGACATCTTTTCACCCGAAACCAAAAAGAAAACAAAATCGAACCACTGCACTGCAGCTAATGCCCATTTCCTTCTTGTACTCTCTCCCCAGTTAGGCTACCTGTACCCTAAATTTGTTTCCTAAAACTTGTAAAATGTATCCTAAAACTACACCGCATTTACATGGATGGAAAAAAAATCCTCAAAACAAAGTTATTTTCAGGACCTCTTCACTTCTTTGCACCAATTTTATGTCTAGAAACAAATTTATACTGAAATTCTTATTTTTTTGTTTGTATTAATCAATGTTTCTTTTAGTTGCAGGGCCCGAACTAGAATCAATTTTATATGCTGGAATGCAAGAGGGAATGGCAAACTTCCCTATTGGACTCAGAACCAATTCTGCAAGTCTGAACAATCTCTTTAAGCTATAAAGCCCAATAAAAGTCACTCTATCAAACTAAAGTCCTCCACAGATCTAAATATAAAAGTATAAGTATTACCTCATTGTGCAATTCAGACATCACAAACCGAGATCACCCCATGCCCAGGTAAAAAGATAAGTGACATTGTTTAGCTTTTCCCAAAGAATTAAAAAGCAGAATCAACAGAAACTTACTGTCTGCATTCTGGGAGCACAAGCGAGGCTGACTTGACAAAGAAGCTTCCGCACATTTCTGTAGCTCTGTCCTGTCACTTTCATTAGCTCCAAGAGCGAAAGACATAAAAAGTCCTGAAAGAAGATAAAACAGTCAGAAAGCTTAACCGAGAGATCAAGGCTAGGGACTAAACTAATACAATTTATACACTACTACTATTATACATTCCAAAGGCCAGACTTGCCAACTCTGCCATGTTACGTAGTATTTTGCTACACCTCTCCTACTTTTCTCTGATGCCAGTAAGGCTACACCAAAAGAAATTGTATTCATATTTTAAAGGACACAGCATCAAGGGATTAAAAATTCAAGAACTACGTGATGAAGTCACAACCTGATAGCACCTTTTTGCCCACAGAAGTCTCTACCTACCTGAAAAACATTCACATTATATTACATTTTCTAGATGGCAATCCTAGGGCTAGATCCTGCATTTACCATGCACACTACCCAAATATATAGGGCCTCTTTGCTCTCTTTAGGCAAACATTTATAACAACAACTTCAAAAGTTATTGATGAATCAACCCAAAACAGATAGAGCAATTTTACAATACATTCACATACACTATATTAGGTAGCATACATGTGTTTTTGTGGAGGGCTCATAAATGGGTGTCTTACTCCATATAGGTAGTAGCTACACACCTTTGCTAAAATAAAGCACCTTCTGTATTTTTAGAGGGGAAGATAGTAAGTACATACAAGATTAAATGTTTTAGCCATTTATCATTTTAAAGCTACATTTTTTACAAGGCAGCAGGCCAGATGGAGCCTGAAATATCCCTAGAAAGTAAAGTTCCATATAAATGAAACTAAAAAA